>JARHVA010007726.1:315000-617968 GCA_037957365.1 Torreya grandis | reverse complement strand
TATGTAGATTACAATGTGGAATCATTATTAAGAAAAGGATTTCAAAATTTAGATTCATGGAAAGGTTGCAAGAGAGAGAGAACTGACAAGTGATAGAATATTTGATGGGGGAAACTGAAAAAGATGAAAACACAATTTTCCATGAAAGGAAAAGAGAGAGGCAAAGAAGCCTCAAAATTTTTATTCTAACTTTGATTTATCATGGTTAAATGTAGGTAAATAGGTGGATGGTGAAGTGCCTAATTGGCATGAAGAAGATGAATGGACAACAATCCATAAATAAGATGAAGATGGTGAATTAAAGAATATAAGTGCAACTGAGTATGAGGTGATTTTTTCACCCTAAAGATGGAGAGCTCATTGATGGATAAAAGTGGAGAAAGAATGAAGAAAATCAAATAATATATGGTGAGGAAGAAAAAGGCATGATGGGTAATGAATAACATGCAATCTTTGATGAATATTTTGAGGATGAAGATGATGTGTTGTATCAAGACACCATAAGGATATTTGAAGAGTTTATTGGCTCAGATAAAAAGCAAGAAGCACATGAAGTGCTTGAGGAAAGAGAAGAACAAGTGAAGGAAGATGAGAATGAATTCATATTCTGTGAAGAGAAGATGCAAGGCAAAGAGATGACTAATTTGATAATCAAGAGAGAAAGATCAGTTGCGATGAAAGACAATAGGGTAGAAGATGTGGAAGATAAGCTAAGGAACAAGCAAGAGACCTTGGAATGGTCAAAATAGAAGAGAGCAAGATATGGAGCAGGTATGAAGATGAAGAGGTAGCAATAACAATGTTGGAGGGTAGCAATAGATAGAGAATGTCAATCCATGATCAATGCCATGAAGATTGAGGGAAAACATGAAATATAGAAAATAAAAAAGAATGATTGTAGGTTAAGTATCAATATGAACAATAGAAGCAAAAGCAAAGGAACACTTTGATGAGGAAGCAAAAGTATAGGTGTGGCAGCAAGGAACACACACATTTGTATGAAAACTTGAATGAAGAAGAAGACAGAGGGAAATTTATTTTCTCCCCATGGGAGTATGATGCAGGGGAATATTCAAATGCCAATATAAGGTCTAAAATGTGTCTTAAGTATGTTCAAATAGGTTTTCCCTCCAAAAAGGGGATTTCAAATTTGCGTGATGTATTTGTGGTCTAGGTGAGATATGAGGATGTGTAATGGATGAAAAAAAATTGTAAATGACATTTTGTTGTCTCTTGATGGTTTTATAATGAAAATAAATGTATAAGTCATGTTTGTGTGAGGTGCAAATCCACCACCTCACATAGGTCTAGAAGGTTTCTTGTAAATCTTGTTCAAGATTCAATTATGCATCTTGTTGTAAGGGTCTTTGGTATTGATAGAAGTTTTAGTTAGTGTGGAGAAGTAAGTCTTGAGAGGATAACCTATCATTCCATTCAAAGGATAGAGGATGATCATGTAATCAAATAAAGATGATGACCACATGACTGAGTCATATGATTTTCTGAGTGCATTATTATTGCATGGATAAGAATTGAATTGATGAGGTGTGTTTGGATCCTGTAGTGGTAAGAGATTTAATATTGTGATTGATTTTGATTAATATTTGTCATATTCACTAATTTTATTCAAGGTACATTGGTAAGAAGGTGCAAATAGTCTAATTTGTAGATACAAACAGGTCTGCTAATAGAGAGCTTACAGTCACAACCTTGTGTAAATAAATTGTTTTAGCATTGAATCTTTTGGGTACTAAAACTTCATGAAAAGTGGAAAGGGGACACACATTTGAATAGAATGGTTGGTATTGTTTCAACTTACGTAGTGATATAGTGATCAAGATTGATTTAGTTATAATTGGGTTTGTTTATTGAAGTCTACAGTTCACTCATATCCAATCCTGTGTTCATTATTCCCATTTGAATTGAATATTGTTTGGTTGAAAAAGGGACTTTGGAAAGGGTTAAGGCAGTCCTATAATTTGGTGAATTATTTTATCAAGACTATAGAGTCTGTGGGTGCTAAAGGGTTAAAAAACCTTGAGTACCCTATCTACTAAAGGGCAATATACAGTCATAAGGATTGAGTAATGAGGTATTGTGACTTGTGTTAGGTTACAAAGGGGTTGAAAAGGTTTATACGAGCCATGGAAGGTGAGGATAACCTAATGTAATGGTTTTAGGAGTCTTTATGGAATGAAACAACAAAAACTTATACATATCCCTGTTTCCTGTCATGGAGTACAATCAATTGAAATTGAGATCTTTGTGTTTGTGAATGCCCTATAGGTTATGGGAGTTTTCATATTGAAGGATAAAGTTGGTAGGAACCTATAAAGAGCTATTCAAAATGGTATTTTTTTTTGAAAGTATTTGAATAAAAAGATATGCCTTTCTTTATCTCATTGGCCTTGATAGTCACATGAAACCCTAATTTTTAGGGGTTTGCCCATATAAGGAGATTTAATCATTAAAATTTTATGTAAATTGGTAGTATTGTATAAAATGATGATACCTAATTGATGTATGTGGTTTTAGAGTTTTTAGGTACATACAAGTCAAGAAATAGGGTTGTATGCTTGTGATAAGGCCTAGAGAAGGGCTCAAGAAGTCAGGGTGGTATAGAAATAGTAAATTTGTCTAAAGGAGGTCAACAACTATTTGATTCAGCTAAAATATCTTAATGGGTATTTGGGAATGTTAATAGTTTGTAGAGAAAGTCTGTACATGGTTTAGGAGAAGGAGATTTGCTCATATGGAAAACTAATTGGTGAGAGGCTTAAAGAAGGAAGTATAATTTACCTTGGGATTTATGTCAAAAGGTTTAGGTGGTAGTTGAATGGGACAAATGGGTCTATGAATATATAGTTATTTTCTAGTGGAGGTTTGTTAGATGCTCCCAACAAGGAGTTTTACCCATAAATAGGGCTAGTAGAAGAACAAAGCTAGGAAAGATGCTTGATTGAAGTAAAATAGATTGACAGTTGAATTTGATGATTTAAATAGGGATAGGAGAGAGTGTTAAAGAGAAAGAAAGAGTTTGATGAGATTGAAATCATCATAGAGCTTGAATGAACTATTGAGAGACCATATTGGCATTGACCAGTGAAGATTGCATCATGGAGGTAAAGGTGTGTTTATGAACATAGATTCTTTCAAGTTGTTGAATGCTAATTGAATGGTTTATTGTTAATGAAAATGTCATTTGAAAGTAGTATAGATTTATGAAACATTGTGAAGGTTCATGGTAACCATTATTGCATGATTACCCTATGGGAATGTGTGAATGAACAAAAGAGAATTCTTGTATGGAAGTAAAAGGTAGAGTTTGGAAAAAGAAGTTGGATTATAATATACATCAATAGTGTAGCTATAAAAGATTACTTTGACTATCAAGATCTTGATAATATTGAATATCTTGTTGAGATCCCCATTGTTGAGGAATATCATATCTCTCTTAGTAACTCTGAAACATATAGTCCCTGTTTACTATCTAGCTCTTTCTCAACCAACTAAATCCCCTCCTAAGTTTGATCAACCAAGTCCAACTCATTCACCCCCTCATATACCTATTCCATTTATTCTTGAACCTCTAATTGAACCAATCATGAGGCATATGGACCCAAATGAGAATGAATGTCTTGCATTATGTGTTCCTAGACTCAGGCCTATAAATTTTGCTGACAGGGAAGGTTATCCTAATGAAGTCCTAAATGAAGTAAGAAAATACCTTCCAAAGTTCTAAGGGAATAATGCAATGAGTGGTGATCAACACCTGAGGGCTTTTCATAATATTATTGAATATTATGAGGTTGAGCATGAGGATGTGTGCATTAAGTTGTTTTTACAAATGCTAGAAGAAGATACTTATGAATGGTTCAATTCTCTTCCCAATGGATGCATTGATTCATGGGAAGAAATGAGGAATGTTTTCATAATTCATTATGGTGATATAATTGATCCAAGGTTCCTTTTGGCTTAATTTAAAAACATCAATAACATCCCCAATGAGTGTGTTCAAGACTTCAACACATAATTTAATAAGGTTATGATGTAGCTACCTGAAAACATCAGGCCCAGTATTATAACATTATTGATAATGCACTGTGATGCCTTACCATGAACCTGTGATTGACATTCGATATGGTCATCTAGATTGAGAATAACATTAAGGCTATGGGAAATCCCATAAATAAGTGGGCTAATGTAAAATTGGTCAATCTAGAAAAGTCACAGTCCAAAAAAATAGCCAATTTGGAGGAGACTGTCAAGATTTTGGCCTCCATTATCAAAGAGATGTCCTATAAACTTGTCAGGGATATGAAAGGGATCCCACATGTGTCTACCAGTCAAGAGAGGGATCCAAATCTAAATCAAACAAAAGGAAGGCTTGCTTTCCATCATCGATATAATGATAGAGGGAAGAGGCCTATATATGAAGTAAGGATGGAGTGTAACCAAAACAAATGGGTTGGAAAAGAAGTGCTTGATCCTTTAAATGCCAAGGTAAATTCTATCAATTATGATTTAGACATTGATTGGTGTGACAAGAGATTCCTTCCACACCCTCCATATGATATTGCTAAATAAATTGATAAATATTTAGATGAACTTGAGTATCCATTATCCAAATATGATATTTTTATGTTCAATTAGAAAATTCCCAAAATTAGAATGTTTCCCTTCAAGGAAATGTTGAATGTTGCTATGGTTAATTAGTTTTGGAACATGTTCAAAATGGAGAGTGCCCCAAATTTTGACCTTACTTGTGATGTTAATATGGAACAAGCATATGAATTTCCCATTCATGATTTTGATCTCTTATGCTCTATGATGATTAAGAAATATCATGGGGGAATTCCATTAGTTGAGGATAGGCAACTGTTATTTAATGTAATAGCTACCCAAAAGAAGGAATACAACTTGAGAAGTAAGCAACAAGGTACTAATCCTCAAGACACTACCCTTGCAAATCCAAAGGTAAAGAATGCAAGAAAATAAGTAAAGAAAGCTACAATATTTCTAGAATCTTCCACGATAGCACCTGTGTCCCAAAATGCTAAGTCTAGAGGTGCTCCAACCAAGAATAGGGTACCCATATTTTCTAGTATTCCTAAGGGTGATAATGATGTTAAGATAAATATGCATTTAAAGGATGTTGATAATAATGTTAATCCATCCCAACCTACTCCATTTCATACATTAAATGATTACATCTTAGTTGAAGGTGTTATTACCCTTCCACCAAATATGCCTCTTCCTTAGTATAACATCTATGATATGGCCCAAGTGTTGAGTCAAATAAAAATCACTATGCCACTTGTTAAATTATTATGAATACCTAAACATAGGAAGAGGGCATTTGAATATTTAGAATTTGGTGAGAATTTAGTTGCAAATGAAATTAAATTACACCAAACACCTCCAAAAAGTGATGAAGAATCATAAGAGGTTGTTTAACTTACTCCAAAGGTCTATTTGGGGACTACACTTGTATAAAGTTAGCTAAATATGGACCCATTTTATACAACTCTCTTGATCAACGGTCTGATTGTCCACAGCTGTATGTTTGATTCTAGAGCTTCTTGCAATGTGATGCCCCTGGGTGTCCTAAATGGGCTCAGAGTGAATATTACGTTAGCCTTTGGAAAATTTTATGCCATGAACTCATGAGAGGTACTAATTGTGGGAAAAGCTAAGGGATTGGTTGTACAATTGGTAGTTCATCTTAGTAAGTATCTGAATATGGATGTGGTATTTTTAGACTACCTACCAAAGTGGGGGATGTTGTTGTCATGAAAATGGGCTGATAGCATGGGTGGATGTGTACAAATGGACCTTTCCTATGCCTCCATTCTATTGGAGGGTAAGATGGTTAGAATTTATAAAGATTTGAAGATGTTACATGTAATTGGAGATCTAAAACATGCTCTCAATGAAGTGTTGTACATGGATGTTGACTTGGGAAACTTTGTTTGGAATGTTGATGCTAATGAATAACTTGTTATTATTGATATTGAAACTGATAGTGAAGGTACAATTTGGAATATGTGATTTGATGGGGATTTTTCCAATCTTGGATATGGAGCTAGGGTTGTTTTCTATGCCCCTAATGGTAAATGTTTTAAGTTTTCTTTTTAGCTTTCTTTTGAGTACAAGAATAATACTATTGAGTATGAGGCACTCTTGCTTGGTCTATGGATTGCCCATGAATATGGAATTAAAATTTTGATTGTAAAGGGTGATTCTGAGCTAGTGGTAAAGCAGGTCTATAATTATTATGCCACCAAAAACAAAAGGTTCAAATAATATCAGAATGTTTTTTGGGATTTGCTTGAATTATTTGATGCATTCAACATTTTTATCATGATAAAAGTTTCAATGAAGAATCTAAAAAATTTTTAGGGATAGGTGTTCAATTTGATATTGTGAATACGAGCCCTCATTTTTAGTACCAAGTGGAGGTGTTTGTTAGGCCTTCAATCCTAGACAATGTTCATCATTGGTAGGTGTTTAATGGTGATGATCAGATCATAAGGTTTCTAAATTATGAAGTTGAGTTCTATGATCAACTCATAGACTTAGAATCTATGGTTCAAGTTTATGATGGAAAGGAAACCTTGTTTGGAAAGGACATTATTTAGCTAAAGACAAACATGCTCCTTAGAGTACTGGTAAGTTTAGAGGCATCTTTTGATGGAGCAGATAGAATCAAATCAAGAGACTCATTCATCTCAAAAGATGTGACTGAGTGCAATTTGGGCTCTCATGAGAATCCAATAAAGGTTTGGCTAAGTTATCACTAAAGTGTAACTAAGAATAAAATTTACATACAACTACTTAAAAAGTACCAAGATTATTTAACATGGTCTTATTGTGAATTGAAAGCATATAGGGAAGACCTATTCTAGCACATCATCCCATTACAACCTGATAACAAGCCTTTTAGGTAGAAATAGAGACCTATTAACCCCATCTTGGCCACCAAGATGAGAGACAAATTAAAGAAGCTAAGGGATGGTGGAATCATTTAACCAATCAGGTATTCATCATGGGTGGTTAACTTAGTCCTTATGTGGAAGAAGAACATTATGTGTGGATTTTCATAATTTGAACAAGGCTACTTTAAAAGATAATTATCCCCTACCCAATATGGAGAACCTACTATAGAGTGTTACTAGATCAGAGGACTTTACCACATTAGATACTTTCTCAAGGTATAACCAAGTTGTGGTAAAGGAATCTGAGAGACCCAAGACTACATTCACTACACCTTGGGGAATGTATGTATATATGAGGATGCCTTTTAGGTTAATGAATGTTGGTGAAACATTCTAGTGAGCTATAGATGTTGATTTTTTAGGGATAATTAATAATTTTATAGCTATGTATCAGGATGACATTACTGTGTACTCCAAGACTAGAGAAAAACATTTAGATCATCTATAGCAAGTGTTGATTAGATGCAGGGAGTTCAAAATTTCACTTAATCCTAAGAAGTACCAATTTGGAGTATAAAAGTCCAAGTTGATGGGAAATATATTATCTAAATATGGTGTCATGATTGACCCTAAAAGGGTTGAAGCCATTTCCAATGTGCTTATCCCATAATCCAAGAATGGAATTCAATCCTTCTTTAGGAAAATTAACTTTGTGAGGAGGTTTATGTCCAATTTTGTAGAGATCACTCTGCATATTACTTCTATGTTGAAGAAAGACTAGATCATCAAGTGGGAGAAAAAGGCCATGCAAGCATTTAATGACATCAAGGGAGCTTTAAAGTCTACCCCTATTCTGGCCAACCCTGATTACATTAAGCCATTTTAGATATTCTCTTTTGCATCATATATACTATTGCTACTATTCTTTTCAAAAAGAATGAATAAGGTAATGAGCATCCTATAACTTTATTTATAAAAGCTATGCAAGGTCCTGAACTAAATTATACCATCATGGAAAAACAAGCTTTCACTCTCTTTATAGCTATCAAGATGTTCAAGCCTTATATTCTGAGTTCAAAGATTATTGATTATGTCCCACATACCATGGTGAAGGACATATTAACTCAAACTAAATTATACAACAAGAGATGTAGGTGATTCAATAAGTTGAAAGAGTATGACATGGATATTCAGATCATAAAGTTAGTAAGAGGGATGGGTCTATCCAAGCTTATGATTTAGACCAATTTACAAGTTGTTGAGGTAAACACTATTATTCTTAATATTGATGATTCTTTGAGTCAATTTAACATGTCCTCATCATATAAAGATATTGTTTACTACTTGAAAAATTTGAACTATCCCATTGACTTTGTTTCTCAAAAATACCTCTTGACTGAAAATGGATTAGCATGAAATAATCTGGATGGGGTTCTCCTAAGATGTGTACTGGAAGAAAAAAACTATTGACCCGATTGAAGACTTCAATAGTGGAGTATGTGGTGGCCATTTTGTGCCTAAAATTATAGCTCCTAAAATTCTAAGAACTAGTTATTGGTGGCCATCACTATTTAAGGATGTTGTTTAGATAATCAAAAAGTGTGATAAATGTTAATGCTTTGCTAGAAGGATGAAAGCTCTTGGTTCTATTCTTTTAAAGCTTGTGATGATTGAAGGCCCATTTAGACAATGGGTAATGGATTTAATTAGAGAAATTGTTGATTCATCAAGTGATAGACATAAATGTATACTAGTTATAACTGACTACTTTAAAAAATGGGTTGAATTAGTCTCTACAAAGAAAGCAACACACCAGGTAGTTATGGATTTTTTGTTAAATTAGATTATTTATAGATTTGGTGTGCATGTTAAGATAATTGTGGAAAATGCCATGAGCTTCAAATCAAAACCTTTGGTGGCATTATGAAAAAAGTATGAGATTGAATTGACCTATGCTTCCAACTACAATCCTCAAGGGAATGGGCAAGCGAAATCCAGTAACAAGAACTTGCTCAAAATCATTAGATAAAATTTGAAAGCAAACAAGAAGTGGGGTGAATAGTTAAAGTTTGCCATATGGGTTAATAGGATTATGCCTAAGATAACTATATAAAAACTCCATTTTGAGCTTGTTTATGGAGATCAAGTAGTTCTTCCTATGAATTTTAAATTTCCAACTTATTAGCTTATGCAACAACTAGAGGATGATGAGCAAATTGACCACTATGAAAGTAGGATGAACTAGATTATTGAGCTTGATGAAATTCAAAGACAAACTCATGAAAGACACCTCAAGTTCAAGGAAAATATAAAGAATATATTTGATAGGAAGGTCACTCCAAGAACCTTCTAAGTAGGTGATCTAATTCTACTTTGGGACATCATACATGAAGAGAAAGGTAAGCATGGCAAATTCGATGCCTTGTGGATGGGTCCCTACTCCATTGACTCCCAAATTGGGGAACATAATTTGTTTTTGAGAGACTTGGATGGTAAAATATTGGAGCTACCAATTAATGGTAGACATTTAAAAAACTTCCTTGATTAAGTCCATAACTTGTAATTATGTATAAATTGTATAGTGTTTTATCCTTTGTTATTTCTTTGCTTTGTTGTCCCTCTACTTTAGGCCTTATTTGTATAGTTTCCATTCATGTTTTCCATTACATGTTTATTTCCATATCCTCTTGATCTATTTTTGTCAAGTATATCATGGTTTTATTGAGCTTTCATGGGTCTCTATTGATAAATTTTTAAATGTTGACTCTGTGACCCAATGGATTGGTACCTAGTCTTATGTTTTGGGGTTCTTTACACACCTGTAGGGGGTATGAATCCTTGGGTGGTGTTAGTGCTCAAAATTACACTAAATAAATTGAGCCCTTATCAAATTTTAAATCCTAAGTCCTTAGCTAAATTCTTGCTTTCAACTATTTATGTCAAAGGTCAAGTTCTATATTAAATCGGCTAAATCTTATTTTGGTATTTACTTAGCATATGCTGAGGGTTTATTTCCTTTAGGCATTTTGCCCATGCAAAAAATTGAGAATATTCTATGTTTCGGCTAAAGTGTTCATGAAAATCTCAAAGACCTATTTGTTTCAGACATTTTATCTGCTAAAAAAGGTTTAAAAGCCAAATTTTTGTGGGCATTTTATTCACATAAAAAGCTTGACAAAATTCCATTATTGTAAGAAAATTGTAAAGTCCAATTTGCTTCTAGGAAATTATTTTGGATAATTTTTTTGAAATAATTATCCTAACAAAAAGCTCGAGACAAAAATTCCAAAGACAAAAGTCCCAATGACAGACTCATGGATGTCATTGACAACTGTGTAAATGTCATTAATGATCACACATATATCAAAATTAAGCCCAACCATTATCCATTAAGGCTTAAATTTGATGGTTACATAGACGACATTAACAGTCACACAAACATCAAATCATAGGTACATGGACATCAAATTTAAGCCATGATAACTATATATTGGGGATTAAATTTGATGATCATATACCCGTCAAAGATGTTTATACATGCATAAAATGATGGGTGTGCAAATGCCAAAATTAAGCTCAGTGATTATCTATTAGGGATTAAATTTGATGGTTACATGCCCATCAAAGACATTCATGTAGATTTCAAATGATGAGTACACAAACATCAAATTTAAGCCATAGTAGGTAGCTAATGGCATTTGAGCATTTAGATCTGAATCGATGGTCTACATTCCATTGGGATTCAAGATCAATGACACAAATGAAAGCTGAATGGTCAAAAGACTTGGGCTAAATAAAGAACAGCCATATGGGAGAGGGATGTTAGTTTGAACAAAGATTGACTATGTAAGATGTAGAAATCCATGAAATCTCTAGGTGGCATGATCTTAGGGGTCTTGGTGGAGTTATAATAGCTCATAATAAAAGCTAGTGATAAATAGATGTCAAGATTCTATAGATCTGCCAAGTGGCATGCTAACATTCATCATGAAGATAAGGATCTAAAAATGCTAGTCTTAGGTGAAATTTTTTAAGATATGGACATAATGACATGTTGACACATGTCATAGGGGTTACAATCACTTATAAATTTAATTATCAAAGTGACCATGGTGATGCCACATAGGTATACATGTCATGATCGAAGATCGTGTGTAAAATGAGTTCATGGAGCTTTCACCATTGACAAAAGATTCAATAGGAAAATTGTAGATGACTCATGGTAGTTATATAGGAAGTATGGGATTTTAGAAGCAATTTCAACTTTCATTGAACAACTATGGGTCCTTTTATCTAGAAGCTCATGATTTAGCTCCTAGGGATGTTGTAAAGGGCACAAAGGTTGAACATTTAGATGTCACTATTTTTTTGTAGGTACATTTGAAATTGACTTATGGATGGAATGTGTATTTTGATAGTCAATAGTATAGATGGACACTTTTTAAGAAAATATAATAATGATGAAGCACTTATAACATGTTGACATTATTGCTATGCTTTTGGCATACTAATATGAAAGAGCTTATGTTCATAAAATTGATGATCTCTTTGTAGATTTTGGGTAAAGCCTATATGAGAAGGGAAGTTATAAGAATGAAAAGTCTATGTTCATTGCATTATAATTCAAAATGGATTTAATAATCCCTTATGTGCTCATTTGAGGATTCCCTATGGGAAATTCTTGAGGGGACTATAAGTGCCAATTGCATAAATTGCAAATTGCCAAGTGGGGTCAAAATTTCCACAATAAGTTAAAAGTGAAATAATGTATTTATGCATTAAAAATTGAAATAAGGGGGAACCCTAAAAAGGAAAATTTTCAAAAAGCAAAGATACAAGTTACAAAATGTGAAAAGGCAAGTTGGATCCAAAAGGGTAAAAAAAGGTAATATAACCTAAGTTTTGCATTTTCCTCTAATTTTCTTGTTCGATATCCTCCATGGGAAAGATATTGTAGGTTTACAAGATCCTAGTGGGCCACTCCAAGGAAGATCTCCAAGAAACCACGAATCAAGAATATTCTCAAGCCATCATTGCAAGATCAAGTTGTTCCATGGTGTGCATGAGGGAAGGGTAGTTATCCAGGAGGTTCTAACTATGCAAGCTAATGGTCAAAAAACATCTCTAGAAAATTACACATAATGACAAAGTTTGTTTGGCTTTTGTCATTAATATCCTCCTTACAACTCATGTGAAAGGCACTTCCAACTGAGAGATCAAAAGATATGCTCCAAATCTTCATCATTCCTTGTAGAGACAGTTGTAACAATTATTTTCCTTTTAGATACATGAAGATTTCAAGCATGGCAAGGGAATATTTTCAAGCTAGAAGCATATTGGTGAACTAGAAAGTTTGTTTTGTAATTTTTCAAATTATGACCATAGTCCTAGATTTGAAATGGGTAAAAATTGTATAAATAGAAGGATTACCCTCTATTCAAGAGGTTGGTTGGCCAGTGTGTTGGTCCATGTCTTCCATAGTATAGGATTTTTCATGTTTTGGGATCACTATTGTGTGCATTTTTACTTTCTTTCTAAGGTGGTTTTAGTTTTACAACCATTAACAAGATCTAAGAGCATCTCTATATGTCTCCCCTATCCAACATGGAGAAAATCCACCATGCTTGTCCCCATGGTAGCATTTTGAAACATTGGTGTATGCAAGATTTTCTTTCAAGTTAATGGAAAATACTTGTGGTTTTTTTTATTATATCCTCTTAATGAAATGAAATAATGTGTTTTACAAGTTTTGTTTTTTGGATATTCAGGTTTGTGTTCATTACTGGTTGTCATTTTGAGCATGTACCTAGGTTATAAATCCTTTTCTATAGTTATATTTGGAAATATGTTGCTGAATACCTTTTAAGGGCACCCTAGGTTCATGAATTTAGTAGGATAAAGTATTTGAGATTCTATTTTTAGTGTATGTTCTAGGATTTTAGGGATCATTTGGGTGTTTTCATTCTATTGGCCCCAATGAATGCAAAGTTCTCCTTGTAGTTTCCATGGCTTGCATTTTAGTTTTCCTACATCTCTGCAAAGGATAATGCCATGAATGTTGTAATATCCCTTACTGATTGAAAAATATATAGAATACCATCATACACTTCCTCTTTTTTATTAACAAACTATCCTACCCTAAAAATAATACCCCTTATTGCATATCATAAGTGCTATTTTCCTTGTAGATGCATAAAATCTTGCCTACATAACATGTGTTTAAAATTTGTGTTTTAAATGACCCAACACTACAATTTTCCATTCAACTCATGTTGTTGAAAATGCTCTCACCTAGAGCATTTTCTCATTTTATGTGATAACCCTTCCTAGGTGGAGTGAGTGAGTTTGGTTGTGTTCTGGTTAGATTTGTGTTCCTATGTGCCATTAATCCCCATGGATGTTGAATTGTAGAATCATTATATGTGAGCAAGCTACCCTTTAGGTCCTCTCATCTTGGTTTAGGAGGAGCTATAAGCAATAGGGAGTTGACCATACACTTTTTAGGTGCCTCTCAGTCATTATTTTCATTTGGTCATTCTTGATGCCAAACCCTCCCCTGACTATAATGACATATTAGTGGGTTTTTCATCTTTGTTTGCCATTTTCTTCAAGTTTGAAAGGTTGAGCATAAGAGGTGTAAAACTAGGAACCAACATAGTGTTAATTCCTTAAGCAAAGTGTTAATTTAGATTTTGAATTAGGTATGTGATAATGTAATTACTTATCAGTTGTGGTAAAATAAATTGAATGTTTTAAATAGAAAATTATAAATAGGGAAATGTAGTAAATTATTAGTGGGAGTTTGATGATTCAAAATCAATTTGAATAAAAAATATCTCTATGAGATTATGAGTGGTTTAATTATTGACATTAAGTGTATTAATTATATCAGAAATATGTAATACCTCTAAGGGGGTGGGATTGCTTATCAAGGCTTCAATGTGAACACATTAAAACTTGTTAAGAAGAGAATGATAACCTCTCCCTAATTGGCAAGGTATTATTTATTTTCATTAATGTTGTGTTTTAGAGATATTGAATTTTTTTTTAGGATAACACACTTATTAAAGTGATTTATGTTGGTTTTGAACATAAGTAACATTATTCTTAAATCATGTGGAAAGTTATATAAACATAATGTTTATTAAAAGAGGAAAGTAAAACCATAAAATGTTATAACATGAGGTTGTCTTATTTTAGAGGTATGTACCCTCATGAGTTGCATTTGGTCTTTAGTAACTCCTTTTCATAAAATAAAAGTTAATAATGCTCATTGTGAACATGTTTGGGTGTTTGATTATGCATGCATTGCATTTAGTTGTCAAGAGGATAATGATGTGACCCTGCTTTATAATATTCATTAATGATAATACTCTAGTTTAGTTCTTACCCTTGGATGTTTAATAAACTTAATGTAAGGGATATAATGGATTTGATAAATTGATAACAATAGTATAATCTATTATGATAAGATAAAACATGGTATTTCTATGGCTCTAGAGAAGAATTATAATGTTTATGCTTATATGTAATAAGGTAGATGTTACCTACCAAATCAAATGAGTCTAGTTGATTATACTTGAATATTGCATTGCCATAATAGATAAACCTAGTGCATAGTACGACAAATTTTTGAAAATTCCTATGGTATAAAGGGGTTGATTTTTGGGGTTTAGAACTCACAACCCTAGAACTCAAAAAGCATTTGTAGTTGAGTTTTAGGGTTTGTGAAAATGGTATCAAAAACTATTTATTACACTAGGGATCTCTAGAAAGCATGTGGCTAAAACATTTTTGGTGTTTATTAGGATGGTGAGGATATGAGCCAAAAAAGTTAGTTTTAATAATAGTGATAATATGGGTAATACTAATAGAAATGTGGACCACAACAATTTTGATTGTCACATTACCAAACATGATGCCAATATAGATATTGGCAATAATGACATCAGAGGAAATAAAAGAAATATGCATGTTAAAGATGCCCATGTTAGAATTAATAATAAAGTAGAAGGAAATTATGGGAAAAATGCTGTCCTAAATTATATTCTAGGTGTGATTAATAACATCCAGGTGTAAATACAAGCCTATGGCTAAATATTATCAAACCTAGAAAATGTACAAGAAGGAAATGAGCAGGAAGGGGTACTAAGGGAAGATAATCTTAGGAAATATGATGTGGTGAATCCCATCATCAAAGAGATTAATAAATTTCCTCCACCTACTTATTATATTATAGAAACCACTAATGTTGTAGAAGAATGGTTGGTGAATTTGCAAAAATATTTCACTTTACATAATATGGGTTATAACATTAAGGCTCATATAGGAGCTTACCAATTTGTAGGTGATGTAGCCTTATGGTGGAACCACTTATGTTATATAAAATTTTATGATCCTATAACTCTCTCGTTGGATAATTTTGATATGCAATTTGGGAAGAGGTACTTGCATAGAAATTTAGAGGAGCATAAAATTACTAAATTTCAGCTACTGAAATAAGGGACAATGAGTTTTTTGGAATATGAGAACAAGTTCTTTAGTCTCTTGCATTATGTGAAATACATGCATGATGAGTAAACCAAGGTAAAAAAATTCAAGATGAGATTACATGAGGTGTTAATTCATGATGTTAACATGAAAAATCCATGCACTTTGGTTGTTGCCATTGAATCAACACATTATGTAAAGGATAAGGAAAAGTCTCACGAGAAGGAAATAAAATAATATCAGAGTAATAGGAAAACCCATAAGCCCAATGATTTAATTCCTATAAAAAATAATAATTTTAAGAAATTTGACCCTAAGAAAAGTTTTTCAAGGTACAAGAATAATTATATAAAATTTTAGAACTCTAATAAGGGTTCTAAGCCGTAAAATTCTACAAGGCAACCTAATGGAAATTGAAGTCAGTGACATGCAAACTTTCATGGCCATGCCACTAGATAATATTATATTTCATTTCCTCCATGATTTTTTTTGGAATTTCGGTAATGTGGTGATAATCACTACAAAAAATATTTCCCCCAATTGAAGGGTAATCATCCTATGAATCACTAAGTTTATGTTGTTATGGAAAGTAGGAATGTTGATTTTTAGGAAATGCTTATTGAAACTAAAGGTATAATTTCTTATTTTCTATTGTAGATCATCATTGATTATTGAGACAATGATAGTTTCATTTCAAATTTAGTTGTTACTAAATACAAATCAAAAATATCTAAGTTGAGAGAAGGATGGGAGGTAGAGTTTATCTCTAGAAAAAGTGTGGTTGTTCTAAAATGTTTAAAACAACCTAGATTAGACTTAGGGGTCTTTAAGACTTGAGAAAATTTTTCAATCACCCTTAAAACATATGACCTAATTTTGGGTATGGATTGGATAAAAAAACATCAAGTTAATATTTATTACTTTATCAATAAGGTGCAATGCCTTGATGACTGCGGTAATCTAGTGGAACTCCAAGATATAAAGAAGCCTATGGCTGAAAAACTATATCAACATTGTAGCTAAAAAGTGTTGTTAAAAAAGGCTAAAAATTATAAAATATGAAATTAAATGAGTTATCTAAGGAGAAAGATCCTATATTTAGATATTATCTTGTGTTAAAGGAGTTCAAGGATGTATTCCCCAAAGAGATTTTAGTCTTGCCTCCTTAGAGGGACTTTTAATTTTATATTGATATAGTACCTAGATTAGCACCAACATCCAAAGCTCCATATAGGATGAACATGGTTGATATAAAGGAATTCAAATTCAAATGCAAGATCTACTAGAAAAAGGGTTGATTAGGCTAAGTGGCTTACATTGGGGATCACCCATTTTATTCTTTACGAAGAAATATGACACCTTTAGGCTTTGCATTAACTATTGAATGTTCAATATAGTCACTATCAGGAATAAACACCCCATTCCAAGAATTGATTATTTTTTTGATAAAATGAGATGGGATGTTTTATTATTTAAAATTGATTAGGGTATGGTCATTATGAGTTAACAATTATGCCTTCAGTTTAACTAATTCCCATGTTGCCTTCATGAATTTAATGAACAATGTGTTCAATCATTTTATTGATCGCTTTGTGTTAATGTTCATGGATAACATTCTGGTTTATTCAAATAATGAGAAGGACCATGAATAACACTTGTGCTTAGTCATACAAAGTCTAAGGCAACATAATTTATTTGGGAAGCTGTCTAAGAGCTCATTTTTACAAAGTGAGATTCATTACTTGAGACACATCATCTCAAGGGAAGGTATTTTAGTGGACACTAAAAAAATTAAAACCATTAGAGAGTGTCCAACCCATAAAAATGTGCATGAAGTGTATAAATTCATGGGTTTAATAGGCTACTATATAAGGTTTTTTGAAAACTTTTCTAAAATTACTAACCCTATCACTTATTTATATAAGAAAGGGGAAAATTTTGTGTGGTATCTTCAATGTGAGGAATCCTTCTTGAAGTTGAAATAATTACTAATTTCATTTCCAATCCTTATTATACTAGATCCCATTGGGAATTTTGAGATCTAGGATAATGATTATAAAGTGATAATTAGAGTTATTTTGACTCAATATGGTAAGGTTGTTTCCTATTAGTCATGTAAGCTCAAGGTCCATGAGCATAAATATCCAACTCATGACTTGGAATTAGTTGTTGTGGTTCATGATCTCAAGCAATAAAATCACTTCATACTTGGTAAGCATATTAATGTGAAATATGATCACCATAGTATTTTGCATCTATTTTCCTAAGATGAGTTGAATGTCAGGCAATAAAAATGGTTGGAATTTATCCATAACTTTGATACTAACACTACATATGTCAAAGGAAAATAAAATAGAGTGGATGATGTACTCAACTAAATGACATATTTGGTTTTAGTATCAATATTTAGATTAAATTTTAATAATTTTGTTTTGAAACAATAACAAATAGACTCTAAATACATTAAAATTATTGTTGATCTAGCCAATGAACATATGGCAAAGGATAAAGTAAATTATTCCTTAGAATTAGATAGAATTATGAGGTAGTAAGGTATAATTTTTATTTCAAATTATAAAAATATGAGGGATAAAATATTGAATGAAGTAATTTTAGTACCTCATTTCATTCACCCAAGTGTCACCAAGATGACACATGAGCTAAAAAGGTTTTATTTTTGCTTGCTTGAAGAAAATGTCATTATTTTTTTGTAAAATGTCTAGAATGCTAGTGTGTTAAGGTTGATCACTACCTTCTAGGAGGATTATTGTTTCCTCACAATATTCTAAAAAGAAAATGGGTTGTAATATTCATGGGTTTCATCTCTTGACTACCCAAATCCTGAAGTAGGCATGATACAATCCTAGTGGTGATTTATAAATTCACCCATAGTTTCCCAATTTATTATTTTAAATCTTACAAATGAAGCCTTTACACTTGCCAAGAAGTTTTTGAAGTATGGTGTCTGCCTTCATGGTGTTCCCAGAGTCATTATATCTAATAGGGACAAATTATTTACTTCTTGGTTTTGGCAAACCATGATGTATAATATTGGGACAAAACTAAGCTTTAGTTCAACATACCATCCTAAAATATAAGGCCAAACTAGAACACTGAATCGTATATTTTAATACATGATGAGAATGTATGGAATAGATCATTAGTATAAATGAGAATATTGCCTTCATTTAGTTGAATTTTCCTATAATACCACCTCTCAATCTATTATAAAAATGGCACTTTTTAAATCCTTTTATGGGTGAAGGTGTATAAATCCCCTTGGTTGGGATGGTTTGGAAAACTAGGTCATTTCTAGTCTAGAAACTCTTCATGAGTATGATGAGAAAATCACTCTTATTAAGCAAAGGCTCAAAACTACATTTGATAGGCAAAAGAGCTATGTTGATATGAAAAGATCACATAAAGAAATTAAGGTATATGATAATGTATTCCTGTGAGTTAGACCTTAAAATATCTCAATAAATTTTGGAAAGGCATCCAATCTAGCTCTATAATACATCAATCCATTTATCATAGTGGAGAATATCAATCATGTTTCATAATGTCTAGCTCTTTCTCCCTCACTCTCAAAAATACATGATGCTTTTCAAGTGGCATTGTTATGCAAGTATGTTTATAAACCCTTTCATGTTTTATATTTTAATAATATATATATATATATATATATATATATATATATATATATATATATATATATATATGATATAAGAGGAGATTATTTAGATAGAGCCCATCATGATCCTATCCCATTATAATGTTGATCTCCAAAAAATAAAAATTCAACAAGTTCTAGTCCAATGGGATCAATTGAGTGAAAGTAGTGCAACCTAGGAAAACTAAAGTCATTTAAAATAACATTAACCTCACTTTTTTACATAGGCCCCATGGATAATGCCTCCTTTAATGGGTTGAATGTCATATTTTTCTTGGGTAGACTATAATCTTATTGGATATTTAACTTTTTTGGTGTGCTATTGTAACTTTTTATGAGTTAGAACATGGTTGAACTACCTATACTTTATCAGATATATGTTTATTAATTTTTTTTCTAAATTTATTTCATTATATTGTTATATTATTTCAATATGAATTTATGATTATTTTTATATGCTAGCACTATTGATATCCCTTCATGATTATAGGTAATGATCAACATATGAGATAGGTCTATGCTAGGAAGGACCACTCAAATATCATGCCCATTTCATGCAAGCAAATGAAATATAACATGTAATTTTATGAGATCAATGTGTCCACTAAGTCTCGTGTTGTTAATTTTATGATGTCTTGTACTGTGTTATTTTTTATTGAGTAATTTCTTTATTTTAGGTAGCCATCATTGACACATGTCCATGTAATGACCTTAGATACTCGACACTTAAAAAATATTTGATAGTACTATGTTATGACTCAGATGATGAATATTTCATGGTCATTTTTTAGTTTTATTAGTTTTATTTAATATTACATTATGATATACTATTGAGGTTTATGATGTGATTCATCTAGTCAAGTTATGGTTCAGTTTTATGTTGAGACTTGTTGTTTTATTGAATTATTGATGAGGTTGTGAACTTTTGTAATGGTACTTGATTATAATGATTTTATGAATCCTATTAAGTTGATTTAGATAATTTTAATTATTATTTATTTAGTTATGATTCTTAGTGCATTTATTATTCCTATTATGCCTAGATACTACTGATGGTCTATTTGGTGATTGTAGGGATAAGTTGATGCAAAAGCAACAATAAAATCCATGAAAAAATGATCACGAGTATAAATTTAGGTGTGTAATGTGTGTGAGGGATGTATTAGGGTCTCTCTAAAGGCATTTGAGTCATTAAAATAGTCCTTTAGTGTGTTTTGGTATCCCTTTGGCATTTTCCCACCAAAATGGGCATTTTAAATGTTTGAAATGTATTATTGTGTTTAGGAGTCTTTTGAGTAAATGATAAGAAGTGTCATGTTATAAAATGTTTGAATAAGGTCATAAATGAATCTAGATGGGTGTAATAAGTTTTTCCATGTACATTTCACGAGGAAAATGACATAGCCTAAGAGTCTGAATGAAATTACCATGTCAATGTAGTTGTTATGAAAGGTTGTTGCTAAGAAAGTAGTTTCTCATGTATGTAGGAAGAATGAAATGAGTTTTGGGTAAGTATAAAAGTGTTATATTGGTATAAGGAATCATTTAGAAGGTAATAATAGGTAGATATATGGAGGAGAGTAAGGAATGGCATAAAATTGAAGAACTCTGTAATCTATCCATGGTGACAGAATTGCTAATATAAAGAATAGAATCAATAAAGTTGAGATGATTGAAGTGAAACTTATGTACCATTATGTTGATATTATTTTTTGAATGTAAATTTATGTGATTGAAAGCCTTTGATATTTTAGAACAACTACCCTGTTATGTAAATGCAAAGATTGGTGTTTGCAGGACTGTGTCCAAATTCCTATGTATGTTCATTAAAGACTACAAACTAATGAAGAAAGAACCCTCTTAAATTAAAATGTTGTTTATATAAATGTGGTTTTATGAGTAGGATAATTAGGGTAATATTGTATTTTATCTTGCATACACATAAATATTTGTTTGTTTTCAATAAAGACAAGGGTTCAAGTTACTAGTTAGTGAGTGCTTTGTCCATTTAAGATAGTCAAGAAAACCTATTTGGGAGATTGAATAACAAATTATATAGAGTTTTTTATGGTATGAAGATGTTTTGGAAGGATATAATAATATTAAAGACTCTTTAATAAGTGTTTCAATACCTTTAAGTAAGCAAAATGATAATTAAACCCTATATTAGCTTGTTACAGGTAGAATGTGCTAACAAGAACCCTATATAACTATTAATCTAAGTGTATTTAAAAGTGGTTCAAAGGAAATTGGAAAATTAAGAAGTTGATAATATATAGGACATACCTTAATAATATTTTTGAAAGGTTTGAGAATAATCCATATTCATTAAAGTTAATTTTTAACCCTCTTAGGTTTGTGTAGAATATGGAAACCCTAGTTTAGGGTTAAAAACTAGAAAGTGGAATATCAAGCATTTGAACTAGTGAATTTTAATGAAATTTGGTAGTTTTTTTATGTTTTGGAGTGAAGAAATAAATTTTGAGGGATTTATACCTGTATGGTAATTTAGAGTACAATTTTAGGATGACTGTGTTTAAATAAATGTAATATAGACCTAATTAGGTGTGGTTAAGGTATTGAAAGTGTACTTCTAAGTTGATACTGATCATGAAAATTCATGGAGAGATGGTGAATGATAAGAGGGTGTCAAAAAGGTATCTTATTTTATCAATACTAAATAGTACTCATCTATATAAGTGGGAAAGGCCTAAAAAGGCTACTAGAGAATGATAACAAGAATAAGAAGTGATCATTGATTGAAGGGTTGTGTTTGTAAGTTGGGTGGTTTGGTGAGAAGGTAAAAGTGGGATAGAATGAATAGGGAGATGAACCCAAGAAATTTCATCAGGTCAAATAATTGTGAATCAAGTTTTAGGCATTTGTACTTGTGAGCCTTTATTAAAGAAAGAACAAGTTACATAAGAGAACTTAAGGAAAGAATGTGGAGTTGAATGGAAGTGGAACAAGATAGATAGGATTCAAGGAATCATATGGAAAGAATAATAAGGTATTTAATAAGTAATAACAAGGAATTGAGGACTTGCACCATCAAGAAACTAAAGAAAGAGAGTGGACCACAAGAAGAGATAATGGAGAGAGATTACAAGAGATAGAAGAATATATTCGAGTCAGAGGTGGATAAAGTGAAGATAATGAGGAATATATACATCATTTAGTATCAGAGTATAAAATTTCATTGGGATGAGGAGAAAGAAAGTCATCAAGGATAACAAGGTACATGTTTGATTTAGTTTTCATTTTGAGTTTTTGATATGTTCATGAAATAGTGTTTAGGCATGAGTGAATGTTAAGAGAGTGGTAACAAGACTTGAAGCCATTGAGCATTAACAAAGAGAGAGTTGTAGGAAGATCAAGAGTGAGCTCAAGGAGATATTGGAGAGAGAAAGGGGAGTCCTAGAAAAAGGATAAGAGAGTGAGATAGACCCAGTGAGGTCATAGAGTGAGAGGGACCCAAGTGAGGTCATGAGAGGCAAGTAGAGGAGGCTTGTCAAAGAGAAATAGGTCCAAGAGAGACCAAAAGATTGAGAGATAGGTAATATGAAGAATGATATAGAAAATAGAAAATAGGGCATGGTAGAAATGAGCTTCCAGAAAGAAAGGAAGGTGCAAGAAGATACCAAGAGGAAAGAGATGGAAAAAGAAATGATAGAGGCAAGAAAATAGTTAGATGAGTTGATGATCATCATAGAGAAAATGAGGGGAGAAGAGAACCCATACTATAGATGGGTTATGAAGAAAAATAAAATCAAGTGGACAATAAAGCTATATATGAAAAGGAGAAAGATGAAAGTTATGAGAGAGGAAAGAGATCAAAAAAGGTTTCTTTGTAAGCAACTCAAAAAAGAGATGAAAATAATTTACAAGAGTGAGAAACATAGTGTGTAAGAGGAGGAAGGTGAACAATACCATGAAGTGGATAAGATAAAATTGAATGAGGAAAATGACATTAGTTGTAGCTAGTTAGATGATGGGAAAGATAGATCAGAAATAAATCAATTTGAAGGCCTCATTGAAGGCTTAGAAAGATAGGTATAATTCAATAAAGAAGGTATGACATCTAATTATATGTTTTTTTATGAGAGTCAAGAGAAATTAGAGTTTGAAATGGTAGATTTAAAAAGAGCCTTGAATGGTGAAATGATGGATAATGAAGAGAAGGTATAGGTTGTAGTAGTTGAGATCATCATGAAGGAGGACGAAGAGTATGAAAAAGAAGAATTGATGGTAACAATGAAGTAGATTGAAGACAAAGAGACTTATGAAAGGCTACAAATTAGAAAAATAATAGTTGTGCAAGAAATTTGCATAGTTTTTGCTATAGGAGTGAAGAAGATATAATTGAATGAAGATAATATAGATGTACCAGCAGTGTTTTAAGGCTTTGAATACCCATATGACAAAGGAAAATAATAATGTATGGATGCACATTAGATACTAGTTGGTGTAATCAAGCATTGGAAACAAAGAAGAAGAATTGTCTTTGATAGATGTAAGCAAGAGAGCATGAACAAGGGGAATTTGAATCATGATGGAGTAGAAATATAAAATGAAGATCCAAGGAACAAGAACTAGAAGACTAGGAAGAAGAGTACAACAATCCATTTGAGCAGACCTCAATTTTTTTCTTGTCAGGGAGTAGGATACAGGAACATCAAGAAAATTCATGAAAAAAATGATGATAAGTAGAGATTTAGGTGTGTAATGTATGTGAGGGATGTATTAGGGTCCCCATAAAGGAATTAGAGTCATTAAAATAGTCCTTTAGTGTGTTTTGGTATCCCTTTGGCATTTTCTCACCAAAATGGGCATTTTGAATATTTGAAATGTGTAAGTGTGTTTAGGAGTCCTTTGATAAATGACAAGAAGTGTCATGTTATAAAATGTTTAAATAAGGTGATAAATGATTCTAAGTGGGTGTAGGAAGGTATTCCACATACATGTCATGAGGAAAATGACATAACCTAAGAGTCTTGAATGAAATTACCATGTCAAGGTAGTTGCCAAGAAAGTAGTTTCTCATGTATGTATGAAGAATGAAATGAGTTTTGGGTAAGTACAAAGGTGGTAGATTGGTATAAGGAGTCATTTATAAGGTAGGAGGAGGAAAATATATGGAGGAGAGTGAGGAATGGCATAAAATTAAATAACTCTATATTTTGTCCATGGTGACAGAGTTGCTAATGTAAAGAATAGAATCAATAAAGTTGAGATGATTGAAGTGACACCTTTGTACCATTGTGTTGATATTATTTTTTGAATGTAAATTGATGTGATTTAAATCCTTTGATATTTTAGAACAAGTACCATGTTATTTAGATGCAAAGATTGGTGTTTGTAGGACTGTGTCTAAATTCTTATGTATGCTCATTGACGACTAAAAACTAATGAAGAAAGAACCCTCTTAAAGTAAAGTGTTGTGCACATAAATGTGGTTCCAAGAGTGGAATAATCAGGGTAACATTTTAAGTTATTTTTCATACACATAAATTTTATTTTTTTCTAATAAGGACAAGGGTTCATGTTACTAGTCAGTGAGTGCTTTATCCATGTAAGACTATCAAGAAAACCTATTTGGGAGATTGAATAACTAATTAGATAGATTTTTTTATGGTATGAAGATGGTGTGTAAGGATAAAATATTAGGTAATAATCTTTAATAAGTGTTTCAATACCTTAAAGTAAGCAAAATGAGAACTAACCCCTATATTAGCTTGTTACAAGCAGACTATGCTAACAAGAACCATGTAAAACTATTGATCTAAGTGTGTTTAGAAGTGGTTAAAATGAATTTGGAGATTTTATAAGTTAATAATCTATAGGATAGACCTTAATAATATTTTTGAAAGTTTTGAGAACAATCTATATTCAATAAAGTCACTTTTTAACCCTCCTGGGTCTGTGTAGAATAGGGAAACCCTAGTTTTAGGGTTAAAAGATAGAAAGTGGAATATCAAGAATTTGAATGAGTGAAACTTAATGAAATTTGGTATTTTTTTGAGTTTTTAAGTTAAGAAAGATATTTTGAGGGATTTATACTCATACAGTACTTTAGAGTATGGTTTCAGGACGACTGTGTCTAAATAGAAGCAAGAGAGACCTAATTACGTCTAGTTAAGGTATGTAAAGTGTAATTATAAGTTGATATAAATCAAGAAACTTAATGGAGAGATGGTAAATGATATAGGGTGTCAAAAAATATCATAATTTCTCAAGCCTAAATAGTACCCATCTATAAAAGTGGGAAAAGCTTAAAAAAAGGCTACTAGAGAATGTAAACAAGATTAAGAAGTGATCAGTGATTGAAGGGTTGTGTTCAGAAGTTGTGTGGTTTGGTGAGAAGGTCAAATTGGGATAGAATTAATGGGAGATGATCCCAAGAACCTTCATTGAGTCAAATAATTTTGACTCAAGTTTTGGGCATTTATACTTGTGAGCCTTTGTTAAAGAAAGAACAAGTTGCATAAGAGAACTTAAGGAAAGAATTGGATTTGAATGGAACTGGAATAAGATCGATAGGATTAAAGGAATCCTATGGAATTAATAAGAAAGTATTAAATAATTAAGAACAAGGAATTGAGTACTTGTACCATCAAGAAACTAAAGAAAGAGAGTGGACCACATGAAGAGATAGTGGAGAGAGATTACAAGAGATAGATAGAAGAATGTATCAAAGTCAAAGGTGGATAAAGAGAAAATAACAAGGATTTTATACATCATAGGTAAAATACGATAAGTTTCTTATGAATCTTGGTATTTAGGATATGGTGTATGGATGAGAGATAATCTTGTGAGCTTTAAAAATAAAATTGAATTTCTTTTTCACTATTTTGTTCACTTTAATTAGTTATGCACTTGTGATTATTCTTGTAGTTTTACTCACTTATTTTCTTATTATGAATATTGTTGGTCATCTTATATCCATCATTTTATATTGAATGTAATGATTATTTTCCACTTTGTGTCGAGAAGTATTGAGTGTATTGGTTTCGTTAACATTTTACTTGATTATTTTAGATCTTTCAAGGTCAGGTATTTATTACTAGCCATTGACTAATGTTGAATGCTTGTTTAAATTGACTTGGTACTTTATGGATTTAATTATGTCATTTGGTGACATGACGAGTTAGTGATATTGGTGGCATGTTATTTTGACTTAATCTTAGTTGATACTTGACTAGGTATTCAACTTGGAAAAAGGTACCTCGAACTATCATGGAACTTACATTTATTTTTTATTTTGATGTGGTGTTAGACTATAGTATATGGCATTGAATTAGAATTCAATGAATTGAGATCATTATTTTTGAAGCCTAAGGGGGGAATCTCTCTCTAAGTTATTTTAGTGGTCATCATGGAGAGGTTTGGAAAATTTATGGCCATTACACCATGGAGTTTTATATGGAGGTTGACATTACCATCATGGCTCTGCTTGTCAGCCATATGGGAGACATTTTGGTGGAAGGTTGTGAGGGAATGTGGTATTCTTAAGGTAGCCCATATATAATATTAGCATGAAATATTTTGTTGGGTGCATTAAGTAAGGTATTCAAACCACCACATTTTTCTCTCGAGAGTTCAAGTATGTGAAGTTAATTTTTTCTGTGTTGATTTCAATGAAGATTATGGGGTTTTTCTATTATTTTGATTTTACGTTTGAAAGAAAAAATTCTATGTATGAACTTGTAAATAATTGATTATTCAATTTGAAAACTTTTAAAATGGCATTATTAGTTCATTTTGGGTTTTTACATGATAATACAATCATTGCTTCAAATGTATTTTCTTTCTCAATTTAATCATTACTTTGCTTATGTTGAATACTCAAGCATTATGTGGGCTTAATATTTTGGAATCTTTGAATATTGTAAATACTTGGGTCACCTTGTTGACTTAATCATTTTTATATTTATTTGAAAGGCCATGGGTTTTATTAAATTTTCAATTATTATTATTATTGGAAATTTGGGAATCTGATGATGAGGGTTTTTATCATTTGTTAGTTGACTTTCGAAGCCTTTATGCTTTATTTTAACCCATAAAATTTGTTTTAAATTTTGAGTGAAGTTTATATCCCTTGTCTTAATTTTAAAATGAGATACAAAATTTAAGATGCAATCCATTTGATCTTATGATCATTTTTTTGTTAGTAGTAACAATTTTCACATGCAAGGCTTCTGGATGCAATCTTGATTATTTTATTATTATAAAATGATTTTAGTTTGGGGGTCAATACCTGACTATTGAATGTTGAGTTATGTTTTCTTGGAAAGATTTGTATGGTTGTATTTTATGACTATGAGTGTCTACATATTGAGATCTTCTTCCTATTAACTTTATTTATGTGGTTGTTTTGATCTTGAACCCTCTTTTTGTATTTAACTACCAAGAGTAGGAAACTTATGGTTATGTAAAATGTTATTCATATATACAACATACATGTATAAGGTTGATATTCACAGGTGTAACCACATGGTTAAACCAATGAGAGCCAACTTATAAATCTTGGAATAGAGCTATATAATTTCAAATAAGTGTGGGTGTACTTTTCTTAGTAATGCATAATTTGCTTTACCTTATTTTATATTTGAGTTGTGTTTAATGAAGCTTAAAATTGTTATTAGTCTCATCCTTTATTTCACCTACTTTATTGCCTAGATCTGAAACCAATTGATGGATGAGGTGGTCTACATATAAATTATGGTGGGGCCCATTGGAATGTAAAAGATGGGCTTTTTATTGACTCTACAAGCGAAAGATTGTAATTGTATTTATAGGGACATTAAGATGATTAAATTGTTGAAAATTGTTATGTAACTTTAATCCTTTTAGTTTTGATTTATGTATTCATTTACCCTTTGAGGATAATGTAATTTTATTAATTGAGTTATCTTTATTTTATCAATATTATCTTATTTTGTGTATGTAAGAGATTATATATTTTAATTAATATTAAGTTAATTCATAACTCAATGACTAAATGATTACCTTTTAGAAAACTTTATTTGATTCCATTTTCTATATTCCAAGATGCCTTAAGAAATATTGGTGTTATTAAAATATATTGTTGAACTTTTTTATCAGTATGAAGTGCATGCATAATAGCAATATGATTATCAAAAAATGGGAATGCATACTTTATTAGTTATGTTATATTTGTTATTAGTATTTATAGAGAGGTTCATATTTTAGTGTTGAATCCTTAATTGATGCTTGTTATAATTATATGTATACAATTAAAAGATTTTTTCTTAATTTATTAATAGCATATTGTTATTACTTTGACTTTAATATATTTACATTAAAGCATGCAAGTTATTAAAGAAGGGTATTTGAACTTATCATACTTCATGTAAGTTGTAAGTTGACATAATGTGGCTATTTCCTTATAAAGATAAAATATGTAAATAGTCCAACATGCTTGGTTGGTTATTAATGCCTCAATTGGTTGTTATAAAATATTAGGTTATCTATGTTATATTGGATCTTAGTAATGTCAAATCATGATTGTTACTCATTAATAAATTGAGAAAGAAGCATGCATTGATGTTGATTGTTATGAAATTATTCTTAAATTAAGGTGTCATGTTTGGATTTTTAATTGAGATTGGATTTAATTGGTATATACTCTTGAAGATTTTTGTACCTAAGTCTAAAATTCTATATCAATCTTGATGTCTTACTAAAATAACCTACAATCAGGTTGTGCATTTTATTTGTCAATTCTTAACATGAATCATTATTAATATTAATGGAAATGACATACCTATTAAAAATAACTAATAAGTATTAAGAAAATTTAAAGGTGATATTAGACCAAGGGTAAATTACTTAATTTATTAAAAAAACTAAAATATTCCAAAATATCTGGATATCTTCCCATTGGTGTAATTGGTAACTAATCCTAAATATACTATTATCAACGGTAAATTTTATGAATGTTCACATACTTAACTTAAGCATGGTTGTTTAAAAATTAAGTTAAAATGAAATTAATACTATTAGATGGTTCATTTGTTTTGTAATTACATTGGCCCAGTGATGAAAAATAATTAGAACTAAGGATTTAAACACTATACCAAGGCTTATGAGATGGTTAATTCAAAGCTTGTACGAACATGATTTGAATATGTTAGTGATGAGATGGCCACCTATGGTGTAATTTTCATCATTTATGACACCTATTAAGACTCATCTAAACTCTAAAAGTGAACATGTAAATATAATCTAAATCTAAAATAAATGTCATTTTGAGGGTACATGAATATGGTGCGTTGATTCTTAATAATGATCATGGTATAATGATCACAAGGATAACACTATAACATGGTATTGATTGAAACTAAAGAGTAAATGAATAATAAATTATAAGAGTCTTTATATTTTATTTATTTTTGAAATATTCCCCAAATATATACTAGCCATTATCTAAAATTTGATAGATCTTGCTTAAACAAGCTTAGTTTGATGATTCTTCTGATTAAATCTATCTTTTTTTTGTATTATTTTATTGAACCCTTTTTGGTGTACCCTCTTGTGGTGTAGACTACTTTATGGTCTTTACAGGCACTTGGGTAAGAATATAAGTTGTTCATGGCCCTAATGGGAAGGCCATATGAGAAGTGTAGGGAAAAGAGTGTGTGAGTGTATTGTTCATACACTAACCCAACCTTATTTATGCACTAAGTGGATAATTTATTCCTAATAGTCTCATCAATAATTTATGTCTTAGTCTAGTTCTTGTGTTGTTGATAACACAATTATTGGTCTCTTACATTTTTGTGTTAGTTCCCATTGGAATCCTTACACCGTAGTTACTTTATCTCAGTGTTTTTTTAAAAAAAAATTATGTGTTTACATTTTGGTATCAGAGAATAGTTTTGATGATCTAAGTAACTTTGGTTAATTATTGCCTAGGCCATCTTTAACCTAGGTAGAATTTGAGGTAGAGGTTATAGAGCCCATTTTCTTAAAAAAGGAGAACCTCCCATCAAAAATGTGGGTAGTAATGTTGAATCACCTAACCATGATGAAAATAAACCTATTGCTAACCAAGAGGTAGTCTTGAATGTAAATTTGACTACTCTTAATGCTTTGTAAAGCAAGATGGACACCCAAGAATAAAGGTTGAACAATATAGAATGTATACCATATGAACAAGTAACCCTTAGATAATAAAGGCAAAGAGGTGAGTAGGAAATCCAAGACACACCTATGAATGTGGTAGACCCCATTATAAAGAAGTTGAAAAATTTGTCTCCACCAACCTTTTTTGGTGAAGAATTAGGTGACACATCTAATGCATGGTTGGTTAACCTATAAAAGTATTTTAATTTTCATAATATGCCCTCAAATGTGAAGGTAGTGGTGGCTACATATCATTTGGTTGGAGCTATAAACACTAAAAATCTACACACCTACATTTTTGAATGTTGAGAATCGCCCTAGACCTACTTAGGATCCCCTTGGGACCAACCTACACCAATCTAGCCTCACCAAGATCATCTGTAGTCAATTTCACAAACTATCTCAATGTGATCTTCAGGACCATTTTCCTCTGAAACCTGACCATCGATAGTTAGGGTTACCATTAATGATCAAAGTTGGGAACCCCTAACCATCGATGGTCAGGGTTCACTTCCTTAACAAATAACATGCAACCACCCATGTTGATTTTATAAATATAACTCATCTAATTCTTGTACAAGCCTTTTTATGGAAAATTTATATTTAGATGGCCTACTTACACCTTCACTTCCACCTCTTACTTGTGCCTATAAGAGAGAGAGGCCTAGGAAGTCAAATCCATCTACAATAATTATCAAGAGCTTAGGGATTTAGGAATTTTATTTTACAAGTTAATAAGCATCATCAGTGTTATCAATCATCATCAACCTTCTTATTGAGAGCTAACTTATCATTGCCTCTCAACCAAGCTCTTAGGTACTATTGCTTTGTCAGAATAAAACTAGATTTCACTAACAAGTGAACTACATCAACCACCCACCCAATCAACTTCTAGTAATCCAAGTACTTGTTTATCAATAATCATGTACTTTATTTCCATTTCAAAATCAATCCAGCCCTTGCCCAACTCCTAGAATCTATCTATTAGATCCCATTATTTAGCTATTTATTAAATCTAGAACTTACATAGTAATAATCAATAGTTAATTCAACTATATGTGGTCTATCTAACTACTGATGGTCAACCTAACAATTGATGGTCACCTTAACTATTGATGATCACCCCAACTACTGATGGTCACCTATGGCAGTAAAAACTAGCAAGTTGTTTTCACCCACCTACCCACAACTAAACCTATTTTTCTATCTTTTTAACCACTCATAGACCCCTTTTATATTTTTGAGGCATACCCCAACCCCTTAATACTAGTATTTATTATCTTATTACTAATTTTATCATTTCTAGTCTATTTTCTTATCAAGCATTCTTGTGTTCAGTTTTAGTAATCTTATTAAAATGATGCAAGCCCATTCTTTCCAATTCTATGAAATTAATTATTTAAAACATGTGGATTGACAACCCCTAATGAATCGCTCACTTCAAGGATCTAGCTATCACTAGGCAATCCACCCAACTATCTATCTAATGAACAAGTTTGCTTTAGTGCTTTCTTATCTGTAAGTCTTCCTCCCAAGTCAAAGAGGAGCTCTTCATAATATTTTGATTAAATGCACACACAAACAATATGTTTTTCAACCACACCCATATCAAATTTATTTTATCTCTTTATTCATAACTTAAATTGAAAATTTACATGAAATATTTTGCCACGTCTAGTAGGACCTAGAGTTTTTACTTGTATTTTATTTGCATTTGTATGCTCTTCTCTCTATCTGTGCTCATAATTGTAACTAAAATTTCTTTTGGATTTAAAATCCACTAAATTTATTTCTTTATTTTAACATTATTTCACTTTATATTAAATCACAATAATCTTATCATAGCACCACTTTTGTTTCACACACTAGCCAAACCACTTTCATCAATTAAACATCAATTTTTTTTGAGATAAGGCCTAACTAGTCCAATTGGGATTCCATCACCTAGAAATCACCTTAACCTTTATTGACAATCCTACTTGGAGTTCATTACCAAGGAGAGAACCAAATCAGCTCTCCAATTGAGTATAAACTTTAGATATCAATATATATTAGCGAACCACCTGATAATCTTATCACTGTGGGACTGTGAAGTGAGGGGGTAGGCCGCAATACCAAGCCACATATTGATTCCAATATATATTATTTTAAGAACCTAAATAACCCAAAACCAACCATAGAATGCTTCTATAGTACTTGATCTACAAGCTAACTCTATCACACTTTCTCATAAACTAAGGCATAAGCCAAAAGTGAGATTAAACTAACATCTAGGCTTAACATAGTTTTTAGTGTGTGTCTTGATTAAATTGATCATTTTATTTTATTATTCTTGTTTGAGTGGTGAATTTGTTCTTGAATTCTCTCCCCATTCCTTGTATGGTTCTCACTCACTAGTAGTGAAGAGACCTAGTAGAGCAGAACCTGTCACTTAAATTAACCTCTTCTACCTCCTCATCTATGGAGTACATCTTCAAGGTAGAAGATTCACATTGTCCATTAAGAAGACCTACTTTTCCTTAGGTATTTTCCCAAGGAGACATGGAATTTACCAATTTTTTGGACAACAACCCAGTTTCCCTCTAGCACTACCTCAACACCTCCCCTTACCATGTCCCAATTTCAACTCTACCTTAGGATCCTTCTTATGTCATGCCATCCCACCTTATAAAGGGTATCCATATTTCCATGATCACCAACTAACCTCCAACTACCCAGACATCTTCATATACTACCCCCTTTTATGCCATATCTAGAAACAAACCTACCTAACCAACCACTACCCTTATGCCTTCTGCCCCTACCAATGACTCATCCACCTTAGGAACAACCTTACCATTAACCCATCACACTCCACCTATTATTAGAGCATATACCACTAGAAATAACAATGATTTAGGATAATCCTTATGATATATAAATGTTTATCATGGTCTTGGTTGAGTTTTAGAGAGTTTAGGTGTGGTAGATAGGTTTCCCTCCAAAACCTTGGTTTTCAAAAATTCAAAATTTGAGTTATGTAATAAAATCTTGAAATAAGGCTATATATACTAAAATCCCAAAATTAGTGGATTTTATTTTAAATAAGTTTGGAGATCATATTTCACATGATATCAAATTAGGTACATAGGATTGAATGTAATTTAGCACTTGCTCTATTTAGAAAATGGTTAAACTCCATTCTTAGGGGTTGGTTACCAATGTCTAGGAATAATAGATTTTGTTCTAAATTGAATTCTCTATATTTTTGAGGGATGATTCAACCTAAAAAACATATGTATTATGTTATAAAAATTTTCAATAATAATTGGGAGTTTTGGAAAATCAAATTAGAGTCTAATTCATGCATCCTTCTGCCATGACTGTGACTGCTACAGGCAGGGCAATAAGGTGAAAATTGAACAGTCTATGTTCCACACCCATTTTATTTAATATAAGTGATAAAGGTTTTTAAGGGATAAAAAATATATGCAATTCATTTTTTTTCAACTCTTGAAACCATTGGGTATGTATTTTATAGCCATTTGTATGAAAACAGGGTTAAACTAAGGCTTGGTGGATCTTAAAATCTGTAGAATAAAAAATTATAATTTTTAAAAATCCTATTTCTCTCCACACATTATTTTTATATGTCAAGTTTTAGGGTATAGTTCATTGGTTAAGATCACTTTCTAAACCTTGATCTTGAACCAACCCATATAGGCATGTTAAGACTGTAACAGTGGGATCTAGCTATGGTTAGAATTGTTATTTGATTAGAATTAATTTTAACCAATATAGTTATGTTATTTTATATCTTTCATGCCAATTTAAATCCTTATCTTCACTTAATTATCTATACATCCACCTAAATAAGGATTTTGGAAGTTTAATTAGGCCTGACATAGAGCTCAGAACTCATATTCCATACAAAGTGACCTAAAGATTTCTTTGACTATGTTTTGTAGACCCATAATGGGTATATAAATCACCATTAGGTTAGATGTTATGATTGGTCTAAGGAAATTTATGCCACAAAAATAGGATAGGCAGGGCTATAAGCCCTTAAGACTATGTACAAGGCCAATAAGGTCTTATGATCTAATGAACTCCTTTTGATCAATCAAGTGGGTATGTATAGGTGTAATTAGTGTAGGTGAGTTGAGTATAAGGTTTCTAGGTCTGTGTTAGAGAATATGAGTCTTTATTCATAGTTTCATGTGTTGAGTGTAAATCCAATATCCATGTCTTGTGTATAGAATTCCACAAGTTATAGATGAAATATTTCTAGGTCAATTGATTGAGGTTTATGAGTGTATTTAGATGAATTTAAGGTCACACCAACAAACCTTCCCTATGTCAAACCTAACCCATTAGTCAATACCCATTTTCCAAGCTTAGGGGTATCTATCCCTTCTACTTCACTAGCCATTAGCACAAAGGTCACTACCTCACCTCTTGTCACCAACCCAACTACTACCCACACCCAACCCACAAGAATCCCTTAATAGGTATCCATCACACCTAACCTAGGTTACATCCCTAACCCATAAGGGTATGTACCACCATTATCTACCTATATTTACATACCACCTACCCAACCTTTAGCATCCACATTCTAAAAAGTGATAACCTCTCAATAGCCAAACAATTACCAATATGTTACCCAACCTCCACTACATTATCAAACTTACAATCTATTTGGTTCACTACTTCAAAATAGCCTAATGAAGATGCTCATGGAGAAGATGACAAACCTTGATTCATCCATTTCATGGGCTCATAACATCATATCCTATGATCATATTCGTAACAAACCTGTTCATCCTTTTGTCCCTATCAAACCTTACCCTCCTTAATGGGAGCTTCTAAAATTTACCAAATTTCAAAGAAAGGAATAACCCCAACAACACCTTAAGGATTTTAGGCATGCATGTTACATGATTGCTTACGATGATGCCCTTGTCCTTCAAACCTTCCCCATGTCTTTATCCGGCCCAACACTTGATTGGTATAGTGCCATCACCAAACATTCAATCTTTTCTTTCACCCAACTAGCACAAGTCTTCTTAGATAAATTTTCCATTAACATTTTAAAAAAGGTCTCTATCACCAACCTATATTCCATTAGGAAATTATATAATGAGTCCATTATCAATTTTTTTTCCTGTTAGATAAGCTTGATCAATCAGCTCTCATTTTTCTTTCCTCAACCTAAACTCATAGAGCTTTTTTGATCGAGCTTGTGCTAAACATATATCTTCTACACTTCATGTCCAAATCTTCAAAAATTTTGATGAATACTTTACCATGGCACGTAAGCTATAAAACTAGGCCATAGATGAGGGAAAATTGAAGTCACAAAACAAAAACTCTACCTTCAAGACTAACAAAACCTCTGCCTACAAACTAGACAACCAAGCCAACACTGAAACCAAGAGAAAGGGAAATATGAATGTAATTGTCCTTAAAACCACCCCTCCACCCAATTTCAATCACAAAAATTCTCCCATTACCTTCAACCAAAACATAAAGAACCCAAATCAAAGTAACTAAAAATAGTTCACTCTGTTTGGAGAATCTTATGCCTTGGTTTTGTAAAAACTACTAAAAGTTAACTTCATACAACTTCCCCCCATCAGACCTCCTTATTTTTTTTGTTCTTCTCATCCATCACCTTCTTGGTATAATGAGAATGACCTTTGTGATTTTCATATGGTAATTAGACATGACATCAATTAATGTAATACTTTCAAGAATGTTGTTTAGAGCCTTATTGACAAGGGGGAAATCATGTTAGATAATCCCAATACCCCTCAAAATTAAGCTCTTAATATTTGTAGGAAGCCTTTTCCTAACCATGCCCCTATCAAAACCAAGGACACACATGTTATCATGATGCCCACATGGTCAATATGGTCCTTGATACACTTGTCAATGAGGGACCTACCATGCAATCTACCTAATTTTCCCCCACTTCACCTACCAAGGTGGTGGAGTCACTTTCCCTTCCTTCGAAGGCCCAAACCAAAGAGGTTCCTTTTTCCTTAGCTTCACTCATATAGGATTTGGAATCATTAAACACCCATTTGGATAGCCTACCCAAACAAAAAACCATTCCTAACCCACCATCTCCCCTAACCATAGATTAAACCATAACTATGGACATCGTGCTCAAGGAAACACCTCTTTCACAAACATCCCTCATAGAGCATCCACATAACCCAAACTTACCTCCATTTCTTAATAAAATATTCAAGGTTATCAACCCTCCTCCTCAATTCATAGGTGTATCCTCGACACCCACTACCTAGGGGACTAGACTAGTATATAGACCTTTTTCTAAACTTGTTCAAAAGTTAGGTAGGGTCACAAAACTAGACATTGATCAAGCCACTTTTTGGCAATAGTTAGGGATTACTTACATAAACAAACCTAAACCTTCTAGCATGCCTCTAACCAATAAATCCATCATTTTTCCACCACCTCTCAAACCAATCAGAACTTTTACCAACCCCTCACCTTCTTAGTCAACCAAAACAACCACCTCTCTAATGACCATACCACCAACCCAAAATTCAAAAACTATTGGTGCATTCCCTACATGAATCTTGGTCCACCCATTTTTGAAAGTTGAATCAAACCCATCCAAAACTATACCCAAGCCTAAACCCAAACCAACCAAAGGGCTGAAACTATTAAAAAGCTGTATAGCTAGGATTCTACCTCCCTCTAACTTAGGTCCTCACCCCTCAACTTTGACTAAACATAAATCTCCCTTTAACATATGTCATCCACCACTGTTGGTTACACCAACCCACTTAATGTTTGATGCACAAGTCCTTTCTAGATTACTAATAACTAGACTATCAAACTCAGACACCCCAACTACTAGCACACCCAAACCAAAACCATTGACCAAAAAAACCACCTTACCTAAACCATCTCTCACCAAACCTATTGCCACCAACACACCCATCTTACCAACCAAAACCACAATCCCTAGACCTTCCCCACCTCTAGAAGAATCATATATGACCATCCTTCAAATATTATTATAGACCTCTTGCCTCATATTACCTCCTACTAGACCTTTCAATCCTCTTGGTTCAAAGCTGGCCTGGTATGATGACCATCAAATCTGCTCCTACCATAGGACACTTGGGCATGACACAAAGAATTTAAAATCCCTCCAAGCCATTATCCATCAACTCTATGATGAATATGATCTTTTACTATATGAACTTCCATCCATTCCTCTACCAATACACCCAATAGTCATTTGCCAACACATTCCTCATCCTCGACTCTCATCTCTGAGTGATGGAGAATCTACCCAACCTCCCATCACACCTTCCCCCTCTATCTATACCATTAATGTAGTCATGTGATCATAAAAAAGGATAAAGGGAAGGCCAAAGTGTCCATCCCATAGACATACCCACCAAATCATCCTAAACTAAACTCGATCCAAACCTCTACATACTCAGCTAAACCCAAAGTTACTATCTTAGGAACCTCTAGGGCTAACACCTCTAAATCTATTAGGAGGGTAATTGTTAATAAAATTTACCAAAATCTAGATAAGATGAGCCTCTATGAGCTCATTTCCACCTCACCTCACCATTTTCAGGCCATGATCAAGTTTATGCAAGCAATCGAGGGTAGACCAAGTAACTCCCCACCTATAAAGGCCTTTATAGGTGCCCTCCAACTCTCCACCCTTGTTATATTCAAAGACTCAGAGATACCCTCTATCCACCCTAAAGATCCATATCCTCCCCTTATTATTACTACCCACATCAACCAAACCTACATCAAGTGGGTTATGATCGATGGGGGAACCAACATCAACATCATCTCCTCCCATGCCTTTGACCAACTCAAATTATTGGATAATGTCATGTCCCAAACTTTAGTTGTGCTTTGCTCCTTTAACAACACCATCACCACTACCTTGGGATCAACTATCCTCCACATTCAGCCTGGACCACACATGCTCCCTGAACTTTTTTATGTGTTTAAAGGTGAGTTTTAGTAAAATGTTTTGTTAGGGAGACCTTAGATCTAAGCTATGGGTTACATACCTTCTACCCTCTACCATTGTGTCAAATTTAAACATGAAGGTTAGGTTATTACCATACAAGTTGAATTGAGCCCTTTTGCATCATGTAACATGACCTACCAACCTAATGACATCCTCCTACCTCTGACCACACCACCCCAAATCATCCATCACCAAGCCCTCAACCACAAAAAATGAAGATTTTGATTATCCTTCCATAGAGGCATCTACCAATTCATCTCTTCTTATAGACCAAATACCCACCATTTATCCCTTGGAGTCTACCTTCCAATGCCTTACCCTTGGAGAATACCATCTCCTTACCTTTGATGCTTTCCCTACTCCCCAAGAGTATGGGAAACTTAACCATTAGCAAAGTTATGATCCCAATATTGGAGCCATTACCCCCTTAGGGCCTCTGAGCTATAAAACCCAATTTATCTATGGGGGAATTAATATTCCCCTTAGCACTGCTGTCATCCCCTCTTCACCTCAACTATTCACCTCCACCTTATCTTACTTGGACAACCTGAACTTCACAAAAGTATACCTCTATAGGTGTGCTTGGAATGGATTTAGCTTAGGATGATATGAACATGGAACACACATATTTATCCTAATTAAGACACAAAATCCTCATGAGAATCATGGCCTTGGATTCATTCTACCCAATAAGAAGAAATCCAAACAAACTACTACTACCATTATTGAAGAAGAGACCCCTTCCTCACCAACACCCCCTCCCCGTAAGTGTGAGGATGAGGACACCATCCCACCTAATGTTTTTTTCATCAACATGATTACCCTCATCCCCTTGATTTATCAAAAGGATAGAGCACCCATATCCATCCCTTTGATCCATCCTAAACTGGTAGGAGAGGACTCTCCTACCATTAACATAGTTTACTGCTAGGATGATGATTCTATTCTCACCTACCTTGGTACACCTAATTCCTCCATCCAAAAATACTTACCTGTTAAAACCTCAACCATGTTAAATGAATCCACTATGGATATTGACATAGGCTCTTTGGAAAACCGTCATATCATCAAACTGGGCCAATCTCTCACTCTTAAAGAATTACAGGACTTCTCTACCATCCTCTAAGATCATAACATTGCATTCAACTTGTCATAGGTTGACATGCTTAACATTGACTTGATCATTGCCACATACAACATTATAACCAATCATGATATTATGCCTGTCGGATAGAAACTTTGATGAATGCATCATCACATAGCCCTTCTTTTTAAACAAGATCTTCAATACCTCCTCTTTGTGAACTTCATTTAACCCATTAATTATCCCTAATAGCTTTTAAACATCATGCCTATCATAAAATGCCTAGGGGGACTATGTATCTATTCTGATTTTTATGTCATCAACCTTGCCTAACTAAAGGATGAATTTCCTTTACCTAACATTAACCAATTTATTGATCTTATGATAGGCCACGAGATGCTATCTCTCATGGATATTTTCTCACATTATAATAAAATATTGATTATTTCTAAAAATCAATACAAAAATATCTTTATCACTCTATGGGGGAACTTATGTTATAAGGTCATGCCCTTCGGTCTTAAGAATGCTAGGGAAATCTACCAATGTGTTATGACCTACATCTTCCATGATCTTATCCACATAATCAATGAAGACTATGTGGATGACCTCCTTGAAAAATTCAAAATTTTTAAGGACCACTTATCTATTCTCAAGATTATCTTTGAGAGACTTATCTGTTACCATGTCCACCTCAAACTTAAAAAATGTATTTTTAGGGTCTTGCTAGGAAAACTCCTTGCCTAGCCCTAGTCTTCATGGCCACCAAGCTTCGTCACTACCTTCTTAACCATAAAAATTTCATCATAACTTATATTGACCTACTCAAGTACATACACTTTAAGCCATATAAAAACTAATGTATAGCCAAGTGGCTCATACTTTTAGTTGAGTTTAACCTTAAATTCCTACAACTAAAGTAAATTAAATGGAAAGTCATTATTGACCAGTTGGCTGATGTACCCCTACCAAGAAATCAACCTCATCTTATTTAATTTATAGATGATTCCATCACAAACCTATCCCAAGAAGATTTCACTAATCATGTAACCATGTTCTTTGATGGTTCTAAATGTTAGCATGGTGGGGAAGCCAGAATCATCGTTATCCCCCTTATCAATGAACCACTTCCTTTATCTTTAAAACTCTACTTTGAATGTACTAACAATATGGTCGAATATGAAGCCCTCATAATAGGTCTCCAAATCACATTAGCCTTGGGAATTAGAACAATCAACATCTTTGGTGACTCCCAACTTGTGGTCAATCAAGTCAATGACATCTACCAGTGTAAGAATGAGATTTTAAAACTATATAGGTAGTTAGTCACAAATCTCTTGACATCATTTGAATGCTATCACATTCAAACTACCCCAAGATATACCAATAAGTTTTCCAACACCATGAATTCTCTCACTTCTTAGATCCCATCAGTACCTTTAAACTCAAAGCTATCAGTCATTATCCATTACCTCATTGAATCTTCCTATGTCAAGTCAGACACTCTAACCATTTTTAGTGTGGAGGAGATATAGCCTGACCTTTGGTATCAATAAAACTTTGACTACTTTAACTTTAACATAGTTCCATTTGGCCTCTCTAAGAATACCCATCAAACATTTATTCAAAGCACCTCCCATTATACCATTCTGGGAGGCATCCTCTATAAATGTCACCTTAATGGCCTATTATTTCATTACCTCTATCATCCAAAATCCTTTCACGCTATCAAGGAGATGCATGCTAGTATCTATGGGGGTCACTTTAGTGGACTAATTGTGGCTAAGCACATCCTCTACCTAGGTTATTACTGGCCTGCCCTTAACCAAGATGGTTATGATTATGTGAGTGTCAAGTGTCAACAACATGCTAATTTCCATCATGCACCTAGCCATAGCCTTCAAGTTTCTATTGACTTCTATCTTTTTTCATAATGGGGTCTGGACCTTATTGGTGAAATTAACCCCCACTCTTCATAGTGACATCACTCTATCACCACTATGACTAAATATTTCACCAAATGGGTAGAGGCTATTCCTATTATCTCAACAAAAGTTGAAAAAATTATTGAATTCATCACCCATCATATCATCTACCATTTTGGTATTCCCCATAAGATCATCATTGATAATGGTAAATCCTTAAAAAATAAAAAAGTTTAGGGCCTTTGTGATGTATTTGGTATTAAACTTAGCTTTTCATCCCTTTATCACCCAAAAGTAAATGGACAAGTAGAAGTCTCTAAAAAAAACCTTAACGACATGCTTACAAAAATGGTCAATACCTCTTGTTAGGATTGGCACTTGCACATCACTTTTGCCTTATGGGAATATCATACTAGCATTCAAACCCCTACAGGTGCTACATCTTTTTATCTTATTTTTAGAGTTGAGGTTGTATTGCCTCTTAAAATCCAAATACCTTCTCTTCACATATCCTTTCATGATCTTATTTCAAAAGATGATTATCATCAAGAACATTTACCTCAACTCAAGCTACTTGATGAGAGTTGTTGGCTATTCTTTCCCATCTCTATGTATATCAAAAATGAATCAAGCATGCCTATAATAAACACTTGAACTGTGAGAATTCAATATTGGAGATCTTGTTCTCAAGGAAAATTAACATGTGACTAATGTTGACCCAATTTTGCCCCTCAGGCAAAATCTTGGTCACCTCCTACACCTGCGTTGCACGGCCAGTCATTTCATGTTGCGAGGTCCACCGTCAGGTTTCGATAGCTCTGCTTCAGAGCATTGGTTCATCGGCTTCGTTCGTTGAAGTTCATGGTAGCAAAAGGTAGAGTCTTCAAATGTCCACAGGAGAAAAGAGGGAAAAAATGGAGCGTTTAACACTTAGGAGAAAAAGAGGGCAGATGAAATGCAGAGGGCGGCAAAATCACTGCCCACTACATGGGCAGGTAAAATGAGACCACCTACACACATGCAGAGGGCAAAAAATTTGCCGCCCACAACACAAAGGAAAAAGAAAAAGGCCGTTAACGTCGGCCGACGTCGGCAAAATTGCCGCCGTCGGCAGCTTACATAGGTCGACGTTGGCAAAACTGCCACCGTCGGCAGATTATCGGCCGATGTCGGCAGAAATCCTACATGCAGTCCATGCAGCGGGCAGCAAATTCACTGCCCACAACAGATGGTGGCAAAAATCACTTGCAGTGCACAGGAAAAAACCCGCCCAACCACCAGAGGAGAAGACCGGCACGCAAAACAAGGCAATAAGCATGGTCTTGGCAGACTTGTGATGTCATCAATAGTGTTTTTCACTCTTTCCAATGAGACTCCTCTTGGATTTTCTCTATAAATGGGTAGACTTGTTCATTTATCAAGATCTTCCCCACTTTTGTAAAGAGCACTGCTCTCCAAATTTTCCACCTGAATCAATAAAAGACAGTTTTACCTCTATTTGGATGGATCTCTGTGTATGCATTGAATGTTAATTTGTGTTCAGTCATTGTCTCTTGATGCTCTCACAGGTTCAACACCATCAAACCTGTGATCTACAAAGTGCCACTGTCTGCTGCTGCCAAGAGTAGAGTTCTATTTTGGAGGTATAAAACAGGTGAGGTCACTTATAGTGTGTATTTCTCAGCACCTTGGTGAGTCCCTGTTTCTTATGCTTTCCATAAGAACCTCCCTGTCATCCTAGAGACCTGGTCTTTTCTGCCAGATCTGAGTGTATGTATGTTTTTCCCTGATCCTGAGTGTGGATGTGGAAGGTCAATTTGTTTTTGGTGTATCACCTCTTTTAGAGTAGGCTGTTTGTTTTCATGCTTTTTCTCCATCTCTTTTCATCCCCCCAGTGTATACCTATATACCTATATTTTGCGCTACCTAAAAAAAACAAGATACATCAGAGGGAGCTAGCCCATATCTAGAGACTCTCCTCTCCTGCTTCGCCATCCCATAGGTGAGAGAGGGGTTTCCATGTTGCGGGGAGAGGGCAGGAATCCGTTTTCCTGCCGCAGGGTGCACTTTCTAGTGTCAACAGTTCTGGCACGCCCGGTGGGACTCCAAGTTTTTAATCAAAAAAGTTGTAGGGTTACTCGCTAATCTTGTTAAAGTAGAGGAACCACCAATACAACACCGTGCGCATCAACAGTTTTGGCACGCCCGGTGGGACTATATTTTATCAAGTTTTTTAACGCAATAAAGTTTTAGGATTGATGCTGGTCCTGTTACAACAAATCAAGTTTCTTCAGCATCTGGGGACTCTGAAGTAAATCCGCTGGTTAAGCAGCCTGGTGCCACCAAAAATCATCTATTTCTTGTATGTATACTTCTTTTGCACAAAATCATGGATTTTGTTCTCCTTCATATAATATCGATCAGACTCAAAATATTTATGGAATCCCCTCAAGTAGCTCTCCTAGTTGCCCTGCAACTATAAGAGAGGTGGCGTTGGATTTTGAGAGGCAGACAAAAGAAATCAACAGGTTGGAAGAGTAGCACAAGTATCAGCAAGAGCTGATGTATAAAGAGGAGTGCTTGTTTAGGCAAGCACAAGCCATTCAATTCATGAAGGAAGAGGTGCCAAAATGGAGAAATCCATCTTTTCAAGGCAGCCAGCCTTGCGTACCCCTCCTAACCTAAAGAAAACCCCCTCTTTCGCACCAAATCCATTTTACCAAATTGCACTTGCTCACTCCAACTCATCAAATACTGCTCCTCCCAATCCCATGCGCCTGGCCTTCCAACACCAGAGGGTATCAGAACAACCTCCCATGAAAATCAATCTTTTCAACTCCTTAGATCAGGGTTCTTCCATTGAGAAAAGTACCACTAGCCAGTACGTCCCTCTTCTAGAGGCTCCTCCAATGCCTCAACAACATTTTCCTCGCATTCCTCAGCCTCCCCAAGTTTTCCAGCATGATGTGCAAATTCCAAGTTGGAGGAAAGAATGCCAAGGACCAGCTCAGAGCTTTGGAGAGGATCATGCTAGCCACCTCCAAGAAATACTCTTCCAGGAAAACCTAGCTAGACAGATTGAAGACTTAGAGGCTAGGATGAAGCTACTTCTTGAAAAAGAGATAAAATTTCTAGATCTTGTGGAAGAGCCTCAGGACCTCGTGGAGAACAAAGTTGCTGCCTGTTCATAGGAGCAGAATTCAAATTCAGAGATCCTGAATTGGGGGAAGACAGTGGAATCATGGGGCAGCAAAGAGGAAGAAGAAAAGCAAGGTTTTTCTCAAAACCTTGAAGAAGCTGAAGCTGTGCCTGCCTGTGATGATACTGGCAGCCTCTAAGAAAAGTTTTTCCAAGAAGATCTGAGTAGGAGAATTGCAGAGTTGGAGTCTAAAAAGAAATTCCTCAGCCAATGTGTGGTGGACGGTTTAGACCAAATAGCGTATTCCATGCCTGAACACACCCCACCTACACATTTCCAAGAGAGTTATCAGGCCGTGCCTGATATTAATGAAGTGTTGATCAAGTGGAGAGAGGAGAATCATCCGATTCTAGCTCAAGGGCTGCCCCCTCTCCCACATATTTTCTCCACTTCACCCCTTCTCGAGGAAGAACCTATTTTGCAAGAGGCAGGAGAGGAACAAAAGATCCAATCTGCAGTCCTTCAGGAGGTTGTTATGAGCGACAACGAAGAAGAAATCATCATTGATGCTCCTTGTGAAGACCTTATCAGTAGTGGAGAAGATGTAGGCCTTGCGTATATGCAGATGTTCCAGCAATTTGAAGAGGAACAAATGCATGGTAAGCTCTCTTCTCCTCTGTTTGATGAACTTCCTTGCTGCTTTGATGATGAAATCAACTACATTGAAGAACCTAAGTTAGAGGAGGATCAGGAGGATATTTCTAAAAATCTTGAGAACCTGATCAGCAAAGAGGAAAAGGAGAAGTCTATCTTCATGGAGGAATACCTTGAAGAACTAAACTTTAAACAGATAAGTGAAGTCTTGTGGGATGAGCAATCATTTTGTGATCCCCTTTTAGACATTGCCACATTTTCCCTTCTTCAAGAAGGCCAAGAGGAAGCAGAGGACGAGTCTGACAGAGTTTTCAGTGAAGCAGAGGGAAACAAATTAGACCATGATACATTGCAGAAGAATTGTGCAGATCAGAAGGCTTACGGTGATAAATTGACAGTAATTGATTTCTTGGTGAGGGGCACCAATTTAAGGGACCAGCATCCAACAAGCCTCCCGAAACAATCAGAATACATATATATTGGAGGCATGTTTGATTTCAATCCCCTCGGTTCTAAGCCAACTCAGGTAACAGGCAAGAAGAGCAAGTCACCATCTCTCTTTTTCTTTCAGCTACTTGCTTGTCATGATAAGTCTCTTCGCCAAGAAGGAGACTTAAGAAATTTTCTTTTCGATCCAGGAGGGATGCAAACATTCCTGGTTAGCTGTATATAATAGTTTGTTTTCATTTGTTTTCCCTGTTTTCCCTAAGTGCAGTTGCACAGGTAGTTGTTTTTTAGCTTTGTGTGTTTCCCTTTGTTTGGGGGTAAATTCTATGTATTTGATTTTGAGATTATCAATGCTGTTGTGAACTCTCTTCAAAGTTACCATCTGACTCCGCACCCAATGGATATGCAAGGTAACTGGGTTCTAAGCATAGCAGGCACGCTTCCCCTGTGAGTCACCAATTTGTTGACCCAATTTTGCCCCTCAGGAAAAATCTTGGTCACCTCCTACACCTACATTGCACGGCCAGTCATTTCATGTTACAAGGTCCACCATCAGGTTTCAACAACTCTGCTTCAGAGCATTGGTTCATCGGCCTTGTTTGTTGATGTTCACGATAGCAAAAGGTTGAATCTTCAAACGTCCACAGGAGAAGAGAGGGAAAAAATGGAGCGTTTAACACTTAGGAGAAAAAGAGGGCAGACGAAATGTAGAGGGTGGAAAAATCATTGCCCACTACATGGGCGGGTAAAATGAGACCACCTACACACATGTAGAGGGTGGCAAATTTTCCGCCCACAACACAAAGGAAAAAGAAAAAGGCCGTTAACGTCGGTCGACATCGGCAAAACTGCCGCTGTCAGCAGCTTACATAGGCTGATGTCGGCAAAACTACCATCGTCGGTAGATTATCGGCCGACGTCGGTAGAAATTCTACATGCAGTCCATGTAGTGGGCAGCAAATTCACTGCCCACAATAGATGGCAGCAAAAATCACTTGCAATGCACAAGAAAAAACCTGCCCAGCCACTGGAGGAGAAGACCAGCACGTAAAATGAGGCAACAAGCATGGTCTTGGTAGACTTGTGATGTCATCAATAGTGTTTTTCACTCTTTCCAATGAGACTCCTCTTGGCTTTTCCCTATAAATGGGTAGACTTGTTCATTTATCAGGATCTTCCCCACTTTTGTAAAGAGCACTGCTCTCCAAATTTTCCACATGAATCAATAAAAGACAATTTTACCTCTATTTGGATGGATCTTTCTGTGTATGCATTGAATGTTAATTTGTGTTCAGTCATTGTCTCTTGATGCTCTCACAGGTTCAACACCAGCAAACCTGCGATCTACAAATTGCCACTGTCTGCTGCTGCCAGGAGTAGAGTTCTATTTTGGAGGTATAAAACAGGTGAGGTCACTTACAGTGTGTATTTCTTAGCACCTTGGTGAGTCCCTATTTCTTGTGCTTTCCATAAGAACCTCCCTGTCATCCTAGAGACCTGGTCTTTTCTGCCAGATCTGAGTGTATGTATGTTTTTCCCTGATCCTGAGTGTGGATGTGGAAGGTCAATCTATTTTTGGTGTATCACTTCTTTTAGAGTAGGCTATTTGTTTTCATGCTTTTTCTCCATCTCTTTTCATCCCCCTAGTGTATACCTATATACCTATATTTATCACTACCTGAAACAAACAAGATACATCAGAGGGAGCTAGCCCATATCTAGAGACTCTCCTCTCCTGCTTCGTCGTCCCACAGGCAAGAGAGGGGTTTCCATGTTGCGGGGAGAGGGTAGGAATCCATTTTCCTGCCGCAGGGTGCACTTTCCAGTGTCAACAACTAATATAGAGAAAAGCAATAGGGGAAAATTTACTTTCAATTAGCTTGGACCCTATATCATAACCCATAAGTATAAATCAGGAGCTTATCATTTGTCAGCTCTCAAAGGCAAACTAGTGCTTGAGCCTCTCAATGCTTCACATATATATCCATAGGGATCACACTCATCATTTGTCTAACTTAAGCTCATCTCCTACACCCACATTCATCTCCCTTTTTTTAGGGGTGAATGACTACAACTGAATAACATGATTATCCATCATAGTCATAGCCTAATCTTAAACTATGCCTTTACCCATGGCATGATTCTCATGGTGCTTTCTATCCCTCTTTGGGATGGATTCCCATGGTAATTTTCACCTAAACCTTTTTCCACCTACTGAACCTTTGTGTCAAATTAGTCTTGCCTTCATAAAGGTAATCCCTTGAGCACATATAAGCAAGTCTATGTCAAACAAAATTAAAGAAAAAGTAAAAAGTAATATCAAAACAATCAAAAGCACATTAGGGGTAATTATTAACATGCATAGACTACTCCCTTTAAGGAAAATTATTGAAAACTCAGCAAAAATTACAAGCCATAAGGTGGACTGCTCCCTTGAAGGATACCTATCAAAAGAATTTTAAACTAAGCATATAAACTCAGATCACTCCCTTAAAGGATGGTTGAGTGAGGCATTTGTCAAAGCTAGTAATTTATTGGAAGCTTATCACATTGATCAAATTTCTCAACCCTAAATCAAATTTGAAAATAGCAAGACCCCTAAGTAAAAGCAAAAGTAATGAGGAAGTTGCAATTAGCTCTCATAAAAGTAATAATCTTGGAAGGTCACAATTGGATCTCCTCGATAGACTTCCCACATCAATCAGTCTACACTTTATGAGCATAGACTTATTTTTACTATCTATTTGGAAGCCTACATAAGAGACATGCTAGTCTCATAAAAGGTTCTAATTTCACCCATTCTCCCTCCACATATCATATGCATGGGACTATGAGCTTACTTGGCACCATGTGATCAAGATAACTATTTATAAACCTAAGCATGCTAATGAGAAGCATTTGAAAGGCTTATTTTCATTAGGACAATCCAATCTTAGGTTTCATTTTAGTCCTTATCAATGAAGAGGCATCATGTTCCTTTTCTTATCTTTTGTTAGTCCATACCTCTCATGATTCTTATCACTTTCCTAAACATTTAGTTTGTTATCCACTTACTTTATGTATTTTCATTACACTTGCTCCCATACTTATATTTCTATCCCCATTATCATAAACCATAAACATCACATTAACAATGTAAACATCATGAATCATGTCCATTAACTACACCATCTCTCTACCTATGTTCAAAACACAATGAAAACATATCACAACATAATATCATTAGCATCACCCTATCCATTAACCATCATAACATCACATAAGCATATATCATGCCATAAAAAATACTACTTACACCACTCACCATCATAAACACAAATAGATTCAATGAGAAAACAATCACAAACTATAACATATACCAGTCTATCCATCCACCATAACATTAACACAACTCATATTCTAACATAAATTCATGCCAAACACATCACATAACCATAAACAAAGCCATTACATTATCATATGACATACATCCATCAATAATGCATCTTATCACATCCATGAACAAAATCAGAGCATCATAATTATTTTTCTAGCATCACATGCCTAAGCTCAAAAGTTAACATCTCATAAAGCATATGCAAGAGGTAACATATCATCAACCATAAAACATGAACATCATGAACCATAAAAATAAATTATATATAACATCATAATCCATACATCATATACATTAAGTCATCATAAATAATACATGTACCAATGTCTCAAACTCTCTCAAAAAAATATACATCTCAGTATATTAGCACATAGGCCAGTATCAAAATAATGTACATCGATCGATATCAATACAAAAACATATCTAAACATGGTCATGGGGCATCACTCCCACTGGCTCCACCTACACCTATGCCACTACTACTAGCCCTACTTATACATTTACCCACACTTATACATAGTGGTGGTCCCCTTGGGACCCCTACTCAACAAATTATAGCATCCCACTATCTTGGAGTGGCTATCGATGGCCCACTGAAAAAACTAGCTCTATACTCCACATATCTTATAGCTTGGGGAAATTGATCTAACATCATCACCTCATAATATTAGAGCTCATCCATAGTAGCTTAATAGCATGTCTATGCCACTGTGTTCAGTGACCCTCCTACTATTGTTGTGGTTGCTTCAACCCTCTATCTCAGTAGGTCCTTCTCTTGTGTGACTATCCCAAGGGATCCTTGTGCCTGATCCTTCTCACCTATAATAGTGGAAAATTGACCCTAAAATATAGCAATATAACCCTATAACATGGCCACCTATCCTTATAAAACCTATACCTATGCTTGGGCTATAGCCAATGTTACCCCTATCTATTTATCATGGTTGACTAGATCTACAGCCATCAACATCACCCCCCATCATCCCCAACATCTACAACTTCATATATCAGCCAGTACCAAGCCATATAACCATCTGTATACCCAACATCATCCATAGGGGCCCTAACAAGAAGCTCCTCAAAACCACCATCTAAAATTGTTAGAGTAGGCTAGGGCACTAACACTTGACCCTCTGAATCCTACTTCCTATACTGGGGAAATGGACTTGGGACACCCTATATCAAGCCAAACTATTGATGCACCCTATTGAATGGAATCAAATCAACCTCACCATCTCATCTACCCACTATCCACCTATAACTATGAAGCGTGAGGGTTTACTCCTATAACATGGCCATATCAAAAACTAAATATATGGTCTTTAGGTGATGTTTCTAACCACTAATGTATCTAGTTCACCCCTAAACCACTCAACATCATGGGAACCACCTCTTACACATGATACAACCATATCATCCCTCCATCTCATAAAAGTAATGGGTAACTCAACTTATATGTACCCTTCCCATGACAATCCCATGGGTCTCAAAATCCAAATATGTTCATACGTCCAGCAATGAAGAACTAGGCCAACACTCATGCCATATCTCATATGGTGCCTAAACCCCCATAGCTCCCTATAGATCTGTATAAGCAAAATTGGGACCCAACCAAACATGTTCCTACCAAGAAATAACTCCACCATACACATAATAACACATATAGAAACCTCTCACTATTCAAATCTGGGAGCCCAAAGCACATCACCATAATCATGAGCATCATCATAAGTCTCCTTTCTTCTAGAGATAGCTCATACAATACTAAGTAACTAAATCCCCTAGCATGTCATTAGACTTGGTTGCTATCATCCCCATATAAATACTCAATCAAACCATCTTACTCCTCTTATTTGATCTAATATATTGCCTTGCCATGTAGTAAGAGTCAAGTGATCGTGTGTACATCCTCAAGGAAAATAGTCATCTCCCTAGTTGACATCAAGAAGGTGTTCATAGTATGATCCCATCTCTCAATGAGTGTTATAATCATGGATGCATCTCTGGGCATGTGATGGTAGTGCCTCATCACCCTGAACCCTACCTCCTTCATATGCACCCAATCCTCTACAATCATCCCCTCATGAAGCTCAGGGAAGATGCACATCATGCGATCACACATCTGAATTTGCTCCTTGGCCTGCATCATATCAAACACTTGGCTTAGTTATTAACACTAGTCTTGTCTACCTTAATTTATTAACACCTAACATATTCCCCTATCTCTTCCCAACTATGTTAACCCTTAGTAACTGAGATTAGCCTATCAACCCATGGCTCTCTAACACACTTTAAAACTTCAACCAAACCCTAAACCTAATCTTATCTTGAATAAATCATTACCCTTACCCTAAACCATCATGTAATCCATTTACCCTTACCCTAAACCATCATCTAACCCATTTACCTTATCCCTAAAAACTCACCCTAACCCTGAAAACTTACCTTATCCCTAAAAACTCACCTTAACCCTAAAAACTTATCTTATCCCTAAAGACTAGCAAAACCCTAAACTATCAAACCCAACCACTGGTGATCATGTTAACCATTGATGATTATGGACCTCTATATCCTAGGGTATTGACTGTTAATGGTTAGACCTAACCATTAATGATCACTACGGGCATTCCATGGTTAGAATTTCCAAACCCTCATAAGCAAAAACAATAGCCAAAACACATACCTAAACACCTAGCCTATAACCTACCCAACCCAAATCACCCCTACCTATTAACTTGTCTTTTACCCAAAAATTTGCATAAAAACCCTATAACCCCACTTAGGGCATACAACCCAAATAAAACATTCCCAACCCATTCCAGACCACCTAACCAAGTTGAAATTACATAAATTAAACCTACCTACCAAACTCAAGGTACCCCCTACCTCATTCCTTGATCTCCATCATGGCCAAATCCCATAAACAAGTACCCAACCACATCCTCATGCTCCTTACATCTTGGGCCCATACAATCAACTCACATGCCTTTAACTAATGATCAAAAACCACCTTAGCAATAATCTTCCCCATTATACACCAAAATAATTAGAACTCAGTCCACTAAATCATGAAAGTAATGTCAGGATCTAGAACACAAAGCTATGATACCACTTGTTAGGATCCTACTCCTTAAGAACACACTTGATTACCTTTGTATAAGCAACTAAACACAGAATTAAACCAGAAGTAATATGTAACTAGAATTTAGAAATAGCACAAAATATGAGAGACAATACAATCTTGTATTAACACTCCTCAAGAAGGAAATATAATGAAGAAATCACACTCTTCCCACACCTCTTGGGCGTACAGTAATTCTCCCTCAAGAGTTCTCTCTCTCAATTACAAACAAAATCAAATCAATAAATGAGTTATTGTTTCCACTAGTAAGTGACAATCAACTCAACCATTGTTGCCTACTTCCAGTCCACCAAGTACTCAAAGTACTCCAAGTAGATCTCCCTGATCTTGCTCCTTATTGTGTTACAGATCTCCTTGATCTTGCTACCCCGCAGATCTCCTTTGACCTTGGACACACACACCTGTAGATCAATTGGCCTTACTTACCATGTAGATCTCCCCTAATCTGGCTACCTATAGATCAACTGATCTTACACTTGGAAGAACCCTTGTCCTTGTCCTTGACAAGTCCTTTTGATCCTTCACCCTTTACATTACATCCCCATGGGTCTCTTAAATAGATCCCATATAAACAATAATTAGACTTCCTAATTATAATAACTAGAAACGTAGACTCAAGACTAAAAATAGTCTTTACATGCAAACTAACTCTCCATCTAAAATTAGACTAGTTTTGGAAGGCACAAACGACTGACGTCGATCGCTGTCTATCTGGAGATGACCGATGTCAGCCGATGCCTGACCGATGTTGGTATTTTTTGGTTCCTATCTGACTGATGTCGGTAGTTTTTGATCGATGTTGGTGACTGTCAAACTCTAGCAACCTCCATAATTTGCATACCTGTGAAGCTTTTAGCTCCACAACCTAACAATCTCCCACTTGGAGATAAATGGCTGCACCTGTACTTGTACATCATCTAGTTTTGTTTCTTGGCTTGTATTCCTCTTCAAGTTCAATCTTGAAGACCAATAGAAGTTGAATGAAGATTCAACTTCTCCTTTGTTCTCAGTTTTGTTAACATACCTGCAGGGTTCTTATCCTTGCTAGCCTCTGTGACTGCAACAACCTTCTGCATCTCTAAAATCTAGCTAACCACTGTACCACCAACAATGAACACATATCCTATTGTGCTTCTCCTATCATCCAAGTCACCTGCCATATCCAAATCTACATACCCATGTAGAGAAGTGCTTGACCCTGCATAGCATGTATACCTGCTGCTGGTCCCTCTCAGATACCTGAGAATCCACTGAATTGCTTTCTAGTGCTTCTTTCCTGGATTAGCCATAAACTTGCTGAAAACTCCCACTGCTTGAGTAATATCAGGTCTAGTACTCATGTACTCAACCTCATCATGTGATTCAGGACACTATTCTATGAACTTTCCAACCGTAGGTGTGCTAACCGTCTGCATCCTGCATATTGAACCTCTCCACTACCTTATTCACATAATTCTCTAGAGACAAAATCAACCTGTGACTTTTCCTATCTCTAGAAATACTCATGCCAAGGATTTTCTTTGCTCCTCCTAAATCCTTCCTGGCACACCTCTGAGCTAATTTTACCTTTAGCTTAGCAAATCCCTACATGTGTGACCCTGAAACAAGCATATACACTACATATAGTAATAGGATAATGTCGCGACCATTATCCCACCTGGTAAAATAAACACAATGGTCACATTAACATTGCTAAAGCCATGCCTTGTCATACACTTGTCAAACCTATACCACTGTCCTAGAGCTTGCTCAAGACCATATAACTTGGCCTTCTGTCTCACCTGTCCATTCTCTCCTTTCTTTAACCTAGGAATCCATTCATCCTTCAGTGCTTTCATCCTAGCTGGAAACTCTACCAAATCTCCTATTTGGTTCTTTCTCAAAGAATCAATTTTTTCTTTCATGGCATGCTCCCACTATTTCCTAGATTTTACCTGCATTGCCTCTTCAAAACTTCCTAGTTCTTGACCATCAGTGAACAACAAGTAGTATAAAGAAGGGGAATAATGAATTTGAGGCTTACTTACCCTTTCAATCCTCCTCATGGGTGTTTGAGACTCCTTGATAGCTTGTTGTCTGCCCAAAATCTATTTTAATAGTGACCGATCTCGATCACCTCTAGATGACCTCAGTCTACACTTGATCGATGTTGATTCCTCATGATCACCGACATCAGTGTCCACCTGCTTGACATCACCAATTTTGGTCTACACATGATAGACATCAATTCTTGCTTGTTCGACGTTGGTTCTCACCTGATCGACATCGGTAACTGTGTTTTTTTGTGTGATAATTTTTATCCACAAGCTCATTTTGGATCATAACCTTGTCCAAATCAACACTACCCTGCTCAGAATTATTCAGCCTCTTGAGCTGATCTCTGTCCATCATCTTCTCCTTGAAAACCAAGGCTTTCCAGTTCTTAACTTTGTCAAAAACATCAGATTTCCTCTTTATGCAATAGACCCAATCCTTTCTTGTAGCATAACATTGTGATCCTCCAATAGAAGCTCCCTTCTTTGTTGACCTAATTTCAAGAAACCTCACTTTCTTCTGTTGCTTAAATAAATCTCGATCTATGCTTTTCAAATTTGAAAGCTTACCATTTGACTTAAGAACATCCATTCTCTTCTCACTCAGGTGACCAAGCCTATAGAGCCACATCTTTGCATCTACATCTAAAGTAGATAAAATAGAAGGAGAATCAGTAATACAAGTAGATAGATAAAGAGTACCTACTTTCTTACCACATGCTAATTCAAGTGCACCCTTGGAAAATTTCCAAGATTCCGCTATGCGAGTTACTATGCAACCCTCATCACCCAACTTTCCTATAGAAATTAGACTCCTCTTCAGGATGGGAACATGCATGACATCCTTCAACACCCATGTGTTGTCCATCTATGATTTCAGCCACACTTCCCCTTTGCCAATAATTTGACAAGGCTCACCAACCCCTAAATAAATCTTTCCAAAGTCTCCATGGACATAATCATGGAAAAATAATCTATTTGGGGTTGCATGGAAAGAGGGAACAAAATCTAAAACCCAAGATTCTACTTTATCCAAGGAACATATAAGAGCATCCCATGCAACAATACTTGCATCATTTGCTTCTTTATTTCCTTCATGTTGATCTTCTACCAACCAACAATCTTTCTTTACATGCCCTTTCTTTCCACAATACAGTAATTGATAATTCTTGCCATTGAATTTCTCCATTCTTAGTGTACTTTCTTCTGCCATTGCTTTACTCCCACTCAATCAGAAACCCCTGAGAGTGACCTGTAATCAACAAACACTTAACTTGCTCTGAACTAGGCTCTGATAAACCTTCAACCAGGCTTTGACAAATCTTCAACCAGGCTTTGATACCACTTGTTAGGATCTAGAACAACAAAGCTCTGATACCACTTGTCAGGATCCATCTCCTTTAGAGCACACTTGATTACCTTTGTATAAGCAACTAAACACAAAATTAAACTAGAAGTAATATGTAACTAGAATTCAGAAACAACATAGAATATGAGAGACAATACAATCTGTATTAATACTCTTCCAGAAGGAAATACAATGAAGAAATCACACTCTTCCCACACCTCTTGGGTGTACAGTAATTCTCCCTCAAGAGTTCTCTCTCTCAATTACAAACATAATCAACTCAATAATCGAGTTGTTTTTTCCACCAGTAAGTGACAATCAACTTAACCATTGTTGCCTACTTCCAGTCCACCAAGTACTCAAAGTACTCCAAGTAGATCTCCTTGATCTTGCTCCTTGTTGTGTTGTAGATCTCCTTGATCTTTCTACCCCATAGATCTCCTTTGACCTTGCACACACACACACCTATAGATCAACTGACCTTACTTACCATGTAGATTTCCCCTGATCTTGCTACCTGCAGATCAACTAATCTTACACTTGGAAGAACCCTTGTCCTTGTCCTTGACAAGTCCTTTTGATCCTTCACCCTTTACAATATATCCCCATGGGTCTCTTAAATAGATCCCATACAAATAATAATTAGACTTCCTAATTACAATAATTAGAAATGCAGACTCAAGACTAAAATTAGTCTTTACATGCAAACTAACTGTCCGTCTAAAATTAGACCAGTTTTAGAATGCATAGACGACTGACATCAGTCACTATCTATCTAGAGATGACCAACGTCAGTTAATGCCTAACCGATGTTGGCATCTTCTTGTTCCTACCTAACTAATGTCGGTAGTTTCTGACCGATGTCGGTGACTGTCAAACTCCAACAACCTCCACAGTTTGCATACCTGTGAAGCTTTTAGCTCCACAACCTAATAAGTAATAATGGTTAAAAGCAATTTTTTTTACTTTTGATCTATGTGGATTTTTAGGGTTTCCCCTGACCATCGATGGTCAGGGTGACCATCAATGGTCAAATTTCAGGGACCTTAATTTTCAATGATCAAGAAACCCCATTTTCCACTTTTCACCTCATACTACCCATTCCTAACACAACTATACTAGGTTTTGCCTACTTTTGGAGATGCCCTTCTCCCATCAACCCAACCACCTCATCACCTCTTTATTGGTGTCTTTTGGGCCATCTAACGCATAATTTTACAACATTTTTTTCCTAGTCCTTTGACTGTAGTGACAACATTTCCATATTGACCTTTTATATTTTATGCCACCTTGTGCATATCAACCCACTTGTGTCTCACCAAAATCACTTCTTACCTTGGATACCCATGACACTTGACCCATTTTTGTTTTCCCTAGGAACACTTCTTGCCTTAAATACCCACCAAAACACAAAAATTTCTTAAGAGACTTACATTTATTAGTGTTCCCAACTGCCACACCTATAGGTGGTCATGTGGTTCACTTATCACTTATCTTTCTTCACATCAACCCTTAGTTTTACCAACATTTTCAATTTTAGTCTTTACATGATCTTGGCTATCACACCTTTTTGGTCATAGTTTATGCGTAATTTTGTGTTTCAAATGCCTATCCTCATGTCACCACTTCATGACTAACCATATACCACTTATCAAACCTGTACCCAATTTATGTTTTCCCTCATCATCTCCCAATTTGAGGGGGAACACCTCCTCCTACTCTCAAGGCAACCAAACCCTTAACCCATACTCTATTTTTGTTGTATAGCTCATTCACATAAGCAACACAATAAAAAAGGACAAAATGTAGACACCAAAAATATACACACTTGTATTTTTGAATGTCAAAAATCACCCTAGACCTACTTAGGACCCCCTTGGGACCAACCTACATTAATCTGGCCTCACTAGACTCATCCATAGTTAGTTTCACAAACTATTTTAACATGACCTTTAGGACCATTTTCCTTTGAAACCTGACCATTGATGGTCAAGGTGACCATTGATGGTCACACTTGGGAACCCCTGACCATAAATATTTAGAGTCCACCTCCTTAACAAAGAACATTCAACCACCCACATTAATTTTCTAAATATAACTCATTTAATTCTTGTTGTGAGCCTTTGCATAGATGAATTATATTTAGATGATCTACTTACACCTTCACTTTCACCTCTTACTTGTGCTTATAAGAGAGAGAGGATTGGGAAGTCAAATCTATCTATAATAATTATCAAGAGATTAGGGATTTAGAAGTTTTCTTTTATAAGTCAATTAGCATCATTAGTGTTATCAAGCATCATCAACATTTTTATTGAGAGCTAACTTATCGTCACCTTTCAACTAAGCTCTTAGGTACCATTACTCTATTAGAATCAAACTAGATTCCATCAATAGGTGAACTACATGAACCACCTACGCAATCAACTTTTAGTAAGATAAGTACTCATTTGTCAATAATCACATACTTTATTTCCATTTTACAATCAATTCAACCCTTTCCCAACTCTTGGAATCTATCTATTAGATCCTATTATTCAACTATATATCAAACCCAAAACTTACACAATAATTGTTGATGGTTGACTCAATCACTAATGGTCTGTCCAACCATTAACTTTCAGCCTAACCACCGACAATCACCTTAACCACTGATGGTTACCCCAACCATTGATGGTCACCTATGGTAGTAAAAACTAACAAGTTATTTTCACCCAACTACCCCTAACCAAACCTAATTTTCTATGTTTCTAACCACTCACAAACCCCTTTCAGATTTTTTGAGGCATACCCCAACCCTTAGCACTAGTATTGATTAGTTTATCACTAATTTGGTCATTTATAGTCTATTTTATTAGCAATCATTCTTGTGTTTAGTTTTAGTAATATTTTTTAATTGATGCAAGCCTATTCTTTCTAGTTTTGTGAATTTAATTATTTAAAACATGTTGATTGACAACCCCTAAGGAAGCTCTCTCTTTTGGGATCTAATTATCGCTAGGAAATCTACCCAACTATCTATCTAATGAACAAGTTTGATTTAGTGCTTTCTTATCTAAAGGTCTTCCTCCCAAGCCAAAGAGGAGCTATTGACAATATTCTAATTCAATGCATGCATAAACAATAGGTTTTTCAACCACACCTCTATCAAGTTTCTTTTATCTCTTTCTTTATAAATTAAAGTGAAAATTTACATGAAACAGGAGCTGCAACTCTATGGTGGAATCATATATATGATTTAAAGGGTTACCAACCAATGAATCTTACTTGGCCTAATTTTGAGAGTAAATTTAAGAATATATATCTCAATGTTAATTTCAAATAATAAAAAATAACTGAATTTCAACTATTAAATTAGGAAAATATGATAATAACTAAGTATGAAAATGAGTTTTTGAATCTGTTGTATCATGTGAACTACATGCATGATGAAGAAACCAAAGTGACCAAGTTTAAGTTGGGACTAAAGGAAATATTGATGCATGATGGAAATATGACCAATCCTAAGACTTTGACTATTGTCATTGAATCTAATCATAGGGTAAAATAGAAAAAGAAAGTTCATCAAAAGGTGAGACAATATTTTAAATAGAATAAACAGTAGTATATAAGCAAACACTATCTCCCTCACCAAATAACTTTAACAAATATGATCAAAACCACACATTTATCAAGAATACTAGTGGTTTCAATAAATTCTAGGGGTAGAATAAGAATTTTAAGAATCAAAATTCTTCCAAAACTAGATTTAAAAAAAAAAAATTAGAACCAAGAGAATCAATATGTGCCTACCATGTGGGGAAATAATGTTCTTATATCACCCCAAAGTATTGTAGTGTGTTGGGAATGTGGTAATAATAATTATCATAAGGATTTCCCAAAGATGAAGCTAGGCAATCATCCAACCATAGAGTTTATGTTGCTTTGGACAATAGGCATGCAGAGTACCAAACCAACCCTATCGAAATTAGAGGTAAATTAAATGATTTTTTAGTGTCTATTCTAGTTATTTTAGGTGAAATAAATATTTTTATTTATCCTAAGGTTTTAAATAACTATAAATTAAATCCTATGACTTTAAGAGAAGGTTGGGAGTTTGAATTCAGTACAGGATAGAGGGTGCCATTATCCAAATATCTTGAGTAAATAGTTTTGAACTTAAGAAGTTTGTAGACTAAAGCCAATTTGTTTTTAACCCCACTTGGATCTTATGATCTGATTATGGGAATGGACTAGTTGTAGTAGCATAAGGCTATTTTTACTATTGTAATAAGTTGATAACATGTTGTGATGACTTGGGAAATGTAGTATAAATTTAAGGTTTGCTTAAGTCTAAAATACATAAGATTTTTCCAAATTTAAAATTGAAGAAGGATATATAAAAGGGATGCAAAATTTATGCTATTTAGATGCAAAAAAATGCACCTGAAAATGAAACTGCTTATCAAGAGTTTCTATTTTTGAAGAGATTTTATGATGTGTTCCCAAAATAACTAAGTGGACTACCTCTTAGGATGGAGTTTTATTTTTCAATTGATATCATGCTAGGGGTAGATCTAACATAAAAATTTCCCTATTAAATAAACATAGTTGATTTGAAGGAACTTGAGATTCAGCTATAAGAGTTGCTTGAAAATGGCAACATCAGACCAAATGTGTCTATTTGGGGTGCACTTGTGAGTTTTTGAAAAAGAAGGATGAAACCTTATGATTATGTGTTGAGTATTGCATGATTAATAAGGTTACCATTAAAAATCATTATCATTTACCCTAAATTTATGATTTGTTTGTTTTCTAAGATAAACTTGAGATCAAGATATCATCAGCTAAAAATCAAGAAAAAGGACATTCATAAGACTGATTTCTAAACTCAATATGGAAATTGTAAGTTTATAGTAATGCCCTTTGGCTTAACTAAAACACCCATTGCATTTATAAACTTAATGAATAGTGTATTTATATATTTTTAGACAAGTTTATGCTAGTATTTCTTGATGACATATTGATCTATTCTAAGAATGTAGTTGACATGAGTAGCACTTGCATTTATTTTTGCAAAAGTTAAAGCAACATAAAATTTGTGGTAAGTTATATAAATATACCTTTTATCAATTTTAAATTTATTAATTAGGTCACATCATTTCAAAGGATGATATTGATATGGATCTAGATAAGATTAAGGCTAGCCAAGAATGGTTTGCTCCTAAAAATGTACATGAAGTGCATAGTTTTATGGGATTGGCTAGACATTATAAAAGATTCATGAATTTTTTTTCTAGATTAGCTGATCCAATAACTTCCTTTTGTCACAAGGGTAATAATTTTGTTTAGACTTTAGAATGTGAACAAGCTATTAAAAAGATTAATAATTTGTTAAAAATAATGCCTATACTTATTATACCCAATCCAAATGGAAATTTTGAGGTCTAGGCTAATACATCCAAAGAATATTTTGGTGGTGTGTTAACCCAAGTTGGTAAAGTGGCAGTTTATGAGTCAAAAAAACTTAAATAACTTGAGAAAAATTATACTACCCATATCCTTGAAATTGATTCCATTATCTATGCACTTAAGTAAGGAAAAAATTTCTATTGGGAAAATATTTTAAGGCAAAATATAATCATCATAACCTAGAATACTTATTTTCCAAAGATGATTTGAATACATGACATCATAGATGGATAGAATTTTTGAGTAATTTTGACATGAATATTTATTGTGTGAAGGGTAATGAGAATCATGTTGATGATGCACTTAGCCAATACACGTATCTCACTGCCTTGTCTATTATACATAATAATTTTAAAACTAAAATTGTAGAATAATAGTGTTATGATAAATCTAGACAAGAGGTAAGTGCAAGTTTAGCTGATGAGATTGTAGAAAAGAAATTTTATATTTTTTTTGTTGATTTTGATGGCCTAATTAGGCACAAAAATAGAATTTATGTGCCCAAATTAGGTGATTTATAGGTTGTTTTTATTAAAATAGGTACATATAGCTCCTCACTTTTCTCATTTAGGTTTCACAAAGATGACACATGTGATTAAAAGACTATATTATTCACCTAGTTTGAAAGATGAAGGTGTCACAACATGTAAAAGATAAATATTGCCATCTAGGAGGACTATTATATCTTTATGATGTTCCACGAGGTAATTGAGATATTATTTGTCTTGATTTCATAGCTAGTTTTCCTAAGCCATGAAAAAAACATGATATTATTCTTGTTGTAATAGATAAATTCACCAAAGCTAGGAATTTAATTATTGGAAACCTAACTAATGATACATCTATGTATCCTAAATGATTTGTGTAAGAAATAGTACAACTGCATGGCATGCCAAAATTCATTATCTCAGACATGGATAAAATTTTTACCTTAAGATTTTAGAAAACCTTGACTATTAATTTTGGGACAAGGCTAGTTTTTAGTTCTTCTTACCACCCAAAAATATATGGTCAAATAGAAAGAATTAATCAAATTATGGAAGACATGTTAAAAATATATGTGATGGAACAATAGGATAAATGGGAAGATTATATACACTTAGTTGAATTTGCTTACAATAACAAATATTATTCTATGATTAAAATGGCTCCATTCGAAGATATATATGGACATAAATTTAGAACTCCACTTGGTTTAGAAAGTTTAAATAAAAAATCTATTATTGGTCTTGATGTTTTATAGGAATATGATAAATAAATAGAAATCATAAGGTAAAATATGAAAGTTCTCTAATAGAAAGAAAAGTTATGTATATGTAAAGAGGTCACCATGATAATTTGAATCAGGTGAGAAATTTGTTTTCATGTTAGACCAGAGAAAAGTTCAATAAAAATGGGAAAATATTCCAAATTATGTCTCCAATTTGTTGGCCCCTTTGATACTTTGGAAAAAAATAGTCTTGTTGCATATCAATTAACCCTACCCTCTTCTCTATCAAGAATTCACAATATTTTTCATGTTGCATTATTGAGAAAACACATACCTAATATTTTTCATGTTTTAGAGTGGACTCATCTTTAGGTTACATAATAGGAATATATATAGTTGTAAATAGTTAATATTGATCCATAAATTAGGTCTAAAATAGTGTTTTATAAATGAATATTGAAATTTGAAGAATGAATAAAAGTGCTTAGAGAAAACTTGACTATTCATTTCCCAACTTAAAACTCCCTATTTTGCATCAAATTTGAACTTTACATAATTAATTATGTTGTTACATTAAAATCATTCATGAATGGAATTAAAAGAAACTATAATAAACTAAAAATGAAATACTTGACACAAGACATGATAACGGAGTTCACCCATTCAAGCTACATCTCTAAGTTCATAATTTGAACCCATCCATTAAAAAATGTAAATATAAATAGTTTAAAACTACATAAAATGTATTTTTGAAACCTATATCAATGCTAAATTATGAAAGTGAAGGCCCACTTTGAAGCAATCATCCTTCATCAACAACATTATATTTCCTCTTCATGCAAATGAGTAATATATTCTCCATTTAGAGTATCTGTAATACTCTGACAAACGGGTAATATCTGATTTTCATAGATAAATATGTACATATCTCCATAGTCATGTACTTATAAAATAAAGGTAATTAAAAAAACAAAGTTACCCATTAATAACCTTGTAACTCTTACAACCATAGCCATAGGATTTAAGAAAATAGAAGTAATCCAAATTTACAATCATGGTCTCTTAGTTTAAACAATACCCAAATTTCTTTCCTCCATGGTTGAAAGCCAAATAAATAGAAGAAACAACATAATTTACCTTATTTGAGACTAATTTTAAATATCCCCTAACATTAAATGAAATCCATTAGATATCCTTATACCTTTTAAAAATAGCCATACAGTACATGACCAAAGGCCTATGCAAATATAAAAAAGTGTTCATATGAAGAATAACACATTCATTCTTACCAAATAAATGGTCTCATCCAAAGACTCCATCTATCTATAAATTTCTACTTCATTCCATCTTCATAGGATCTTTCCAAATAGACATCTCTCAATCCTTGTATGCCCAAGACTATTAGGAGTCTTTCAAAATAGACTTGAGTCTATAAGATAATGTCTCAAACCAGCATACATGATTCTTACATAGCCAAAGGTAATTAATAAGAAAAAAATACCTTTCACAAAGAAGTATATACACTCAAGGTCTGTGTCAGTATTTCCAACCGTTAAACTCATGGCTTGATTCTGTACCAACTAATTTCACATCTAATAGAGTTGGTAGTATGGGAATTGTATCCCTTTACCCTTATGGTATCTATAAAAATAGGCATTCTATTTAACCCTCATCCATCTCTGCCAAGGCTCAACCCATCAACCAAACTCAGGCCATGCTAACAGAGGTATGGATCAAGCCATATTAAATAGAAGAACACATCCATATCTCAATAATTAACATCCCTCCATATTCTAATTTTCTAGAAATAGGGACTCACTTTCATTACCATGAGTTAAAACATTTTCCATAAGATAAAACAATGAAATGGTCATCTCCATCATTTGCCATGACCTATAGATCCCATGAAATAAGAAAAATAGACCTCCTTGATTTGGAACCTATGCATTTTAATGCATAGTCCTCATGATTCTTACCAAAATGATATTGACTCATAAAAATGACTCAACTTCAATGACAAGGTTATGAAAAAAGGAAATTGCCTTTTAAATTACACACACACACACACACACACACACACACACACACACACACACACACACACACACACACACACACACACACACACACACACACACACACACACACACACACACACACACACACACACACACACACACACATGTCTTCACAACCTTACAACATATGCTTGCCCATGGCCATGACTCAATCTACTTTTTCATTATTGAGAGACATTCAAAAACCTTCCAGATTGGATTCTTATAGGGTGATCTCCACATCCAAATATTAGTTTTAAATAAACAAAAAATACCCCTCATATCTGTGCCTTTGTTGTGACTCCTCTTTTTGTCCAAGCTTATTTTCAAAGTCTAATGACCTTTTTAAAATTGGAGTCTCTCAGGCTTGAACCTACAATAATTGGCCAACTCATTCTAGCCCTCTATTAGTTTGGATCCTTCACTAGTTTTCCATTGTCTAAGGCTCATATGAGGGCATTCCCTCACTATTTATTAAAGCCTTCTCACTATATAGCTTCTCTGGACATTTAGTTTCACCTATCTTGTTAAACGATGAGTGGCCATAAAAGAACATCCCTTATGTGCAAATGGTGAGTGGCCATAGAAGAATTAACCTTCTACCCAGGCTTAAATGCCTTTATAAATGGGCATGGTTCTTAGGTTCCCTCTCTATTCAATGCATGGCCTCCATTTTTAAAATCCATTCACAGATCCTCCATTTACTATTCCCATCCAAAGGTTTTTAGTTCTCATCCAAATATTCTATTTTTGGCATAATTTAATCCCATATACTTGGGTTAGAATGAAAAAACACCTTAAAATAGGTGGATGTTACCATATAATATTGTGGCTTTGGCCATGTATTAAATAACCTTTTACATGACTTTAAAATCCATGCCAAACTTAGAATAATAACCACCCTTTGGCTTTGTGGCATCTTGATGAACTTAGTTTGGAACTTGAGTTGGAATCGATCTCTGTGATGAACTTAGAATGATGATGAGCTATCATATAATACACAACTTGATTTGAAACTTGGGTTAGGTTTGTATGCAAGATGGAATGTTGAGGCAATTTGAGGTGCCAAGTAAGTTAGGGTACCCAACAAGTTAAGGTACCATGCAAGTTGAGTTTCACTACTGAGTTGAGTTGACATGTCAAGTTAGGTTACACTTAAAATTTTAGTTTAATGTAAATTTGGGTTGGATCAAATAGTCCTCCAGATCAAACCTCCCCATAAAGAGGATTTTATCCTCAAAAGTACCAAGAATCCAATTGAACCTATTACATGGCTTTCTGCATCACACCAACAAAAAAACTCTATAAAAATTTAACTATCCAATTATAATTGCAACTTATATATAAATAGTAGAATAAACTCTGTATCAATTCTGACATATGACCTGTTACCCAAAATAATCATACTATCTGGTGGCTTCTCTCAACCCCTGCACTGCATGATGGTTAAGGTATTCTCCTTGTTATCACATAAGGGATATCATTATGCTACATATACCCAAGGATTTATAAACAAATTGCACATAGGTATATTATATTTTAAAAACATTTCCCATTTATGGGTCTTAAACAATACTCTTACATGAGGTACATGACAAACGTACATGGAAGTACAAGAAATTTTGATATACAAACATTGTCCATATCACGGTGGGACTTAAAACATATATTTAAGTATAAAAATGTGCAATAGAATTTGTCTATCCTAAGGTGAATAATTCATAATACATATTACCTAAGGGTAATCAAGGGAACTATAAACAACCAAATTGACTGTTGTGTCCCTCAAATCTTCCCCTATACCTATCAAACTCCAATGTTATCTTGAGAGTTTTCATAACAAGAGCTTCTTTACAAACTCACAAATCTAAAAGTAATTGTAAGAAAAATCATTTAAAAGTGATAATAAACCAAGTATTATAAACCTATCTCAAGGTTTCTTGTACCATCTAACTACTCCCTAGTTCATACCTCCACAACTCATCCAACTGAGTTAGTTTCCAAAATCTTGTCACAATGGAAAACTAAAATAGGAGATAGGAAATGTAAATCTTTCCAAACACACCTTGAATGAAATTGCCTTCCCATATTCAATAAGTAGGAATTTATTTGTAATAATTTTTTAAGTAATAATCAAGCATACTATTTTGATCTATAGTTATTCTTTATTAACTATTCAAATAAACAATTAACCAATAAGGGTTGTTCCCTGTTTATGGTTTCCGTAAGTGAATAGTAATTGGTTTCATCTTTATAAAACTCTATCTCAAAGACTTAGATGATCCATATTATAGTTTCAAAAGGATTTTAAAAATAACTTCAAACAAAGACATACTTTACTCCCAATACAATCTTACACAAAGGATTCAACCAAAAATGTGTAAACATAGTTACATTTGAGAATAATTTATACCTCTGAAGAAAACTATAGAATGCACCTATTGAGTATTGGCTAGTAAATGTTAGTGTTTTAAATGGCTTCCTATTTTCTTCTTTGACTCTAAATAAATATATGAAAACATAAACCAACTTATCAACTAATTACAAAATCAAAGTGTGAAAACCTATTCGATACTGAATAATGCCTTGTTGCCATTTCCATATCTTACCATGGAATTAGTCTTTTCACTTGATCTTATATTCAAGGACATAGGCATCCATAGTATAATTAATAATAAAAAATAATAACGTTTCACAACTGGCTAGCGAAGCCAAAATATTATATCAATGCCAATATGAAATTAGATTATAACCATACCTCAATCTGCCCTCTGTGTAAAACTAGCAATGGAACTGCAACTGAAAGTGATTTGCACTTTATCTGAATGCTTCCTAGGGAATAAAGTCTATTCCTTTATCCATACCATCTCACACTTCAAGTGAAAAAATGTTGTTCTTCATGTATTTATCTTGCAGTGTTATTGGTTCCAAAATCTTGGCTATCAAAAGCTTGTCTTTTTCCAATGAATTGGAACACCTTCCAATTTCCCTTTGCACTAGCCTCCCTACATGGTCAACTTAAACAGAAGAATCAAAACCAAAAGATAATATTTAAAACTCTTAAATAGAAGTATATCACAACTAAAGAAAGGTCCTATAATCACTTGCTTTGATACCAAATTTGATCCATAAACTGGGTCTAAAAAAAATAATTTTTCATAAATGGATATTGAAATTCTAAGAATGAATAAAAGTGCATAGAGAAACTTGACTATTCATTTCCCAACTTAAAAATCCATGTTTTGCATCAAATTTGAATTTTCCTTAATTTATTCTATTATTCTTTTAAATTCATTTGTGAACTATATTAAAAGAAACCTAAATAAATTGAAAATGAAATACTTGACACAAGACATGATAATGGAGTTCACCCATTCGAGCTATGTATCTAGGTTAATAATTCAAACTGATCCATTAAAAAATGTAAATATCAATATTTTAAACTTACATCAAATGGATTTTTGAAACCTGTATCAATGCTGAATTATTATAGTGAAGGCCTACTCTAAAGCAATTGGCCTTTATCAACAACATTATATTTCCTCTCCATGAAAATGGGAAATATCTTCTCCATTCATATTATCTATAACACTGAAAAATGGGTAGTATCTAGTTCTCACAGACAACTGTGTACATCCCTCCATAATCATTGACTTATAAAATAGAGGTAATTAAAAAAAACATAATTACTCATTAATAACCTTGTAACTATTACATCCATAGCCATGGGATTTATGAAAATACAAGTAATCTAAATTTATAGTCATGGTCTCTTAGTTTAACCAATACCTACATTTATTTCCTCCATGGTTGAAATCCAAATAAATAGAAGAAACAACATAATTTACCTTATTTAGGACTAATTTTAAATATTCCCTAACATTAAATGAAAGCCATTCGAGACCCCTATGACTTTTAAAAATAGCCATACAGTATATGGCCAAATGCCTATGTAAATGGAAGAAAGTGTTCATATAAATAATAACACATTCATTCTTACCAAATAAATGGTCTCATCTAAAGACTCCATGTATCCATAAATTTCTACTTTGGTCCATCTGCACAAGATATTTCCAAATAAGCATCTTCTTATCCTTTTACACCCGAGTATATGGAGTATTTCCAAATGGACTTAAGTCTATAAGAGAATGTCTTATACCAACATACATGCTTCTTACATAGCCGAAGGTAATTAATAAGAAAACAATACCTTTCATAAAGAAGTATATACACTTAGGGTCTGTGTCAACATTTCCAATCATTAAACTCATGGCTTGATTCTATATCAACTACCACCATATCCAATAGATTAGTAGCATGATAATCTTATCCCTTTACCCTCATGGCCTATGTCAAAATAGGCATTCTATTTAACCCTCAACCATCTCTGTCAAGGCTCAGACCATCGACCAAACTTAGGCCATGATAATAGAAGTATGCATCAAGCCATATTAAATAGAAGAACATGTCCATCTCTCAATAATTAATGTCCCTCCATACTCAGATTTTATAGACACAAGGACTCTCTTTCATTTCCATGAGTCAAAACATTTTCCATAAGGTAAAACAATGAAATGGTCATCTCCATCATCTACCATGACTTGTAGATCCCATAAAGTAGGCAATACCTCCTTAATTTGAAACTATGTCTTTTAATGCACAATCCTCATGAGTCTTACCAAAATGATACATAATCATAAAAAAAACTCAAATTCAATGACAAGGTTATGAAATAGAGGATATATATATATATATATATATATATATATATATATATATGTATATATATATGTATATATATATCTATATATATATATATGTATGTATGTATATATATATATATATATATATATATATATATATATATATATATATATATATGTCCTCGTGGCCTTACAATATATGCTTACCCATGGATAGGACTCAATTTGTCACTTTCATTGCTGAGAAACATTCAAAAACCTTCTATCTCGACTCCCTATAGGGTGATCTCCACATCTAAAGCTTGGCTGTCAACAAATGGTAAATGCCCCCCAAATCCATTCACCATGACTCCTCTTTTTGGTTAGGCTTCTTTTTAAAGTCTGAAAGCCTTTTCAAAGCTAGAGTCTCTCAAGCTTGGACCTACAATAACTGGTGACCTCATTCCAATCCTCTCTTGGTTTAGCTCCTTCACCAATTATCCAATATCCAAGGCTTATGTGAGGGTATTTCCTCATTTTTTATTAAATACTTCTCACTATATAGATTCTTTGGATATTTGTTTTCACCCATATTTGTTAAATAGTGATTGGCTATAAAAGAACACCCCTTCTATGCAAATGGTGTGTGGCCATAGAAGAACATCCCTTCTACCCAGGCTTAAATGCCTTACTAAATGGGCATGGTTTCAGGTTTCTTTCTCTATTCAAAGTGTGGGATCTATTTTTAAAATCCATTCATGACCCCTCCATTTGTTGTTCCCATCCAACATTTTTTAGTTGTCATGCAAATCTTCTATTCTTGGAATAATTTAATCCCATATATTCAAGATGGAATTTAATAATGCCTTAAAATAGGTGGATGTTACCATATAAGACCATGGATTTGGCCACATATTAAAAGGCCTTTTGCATGACTTTAAAATCCATGCCAAACTTAGAATAATAACCACTCTTTGGCTTCATGGCATCTTAATGGACTCAGTTTAGAACTTGAGTTGGACTCAATCTTAGTGATGAACTCAGAATGATGATGAGCTGTCATATAACACAAAACTTGATTTGGAACCCATGTTGGGTTGGCATGCAAGTTGGGATGTCAGGAAACTTGGGGTACCATGTGAGTTGAGGTATCAGGTGATTTGGGGTGTTAGGTGAGTTGGGTTGCACTGTTGAGTTGGGTTGACATGCTAATTTGGGTTACACTATCGATTTGGGTTGAACAATGAGTTGGGTTGCATTGAATATTCCTTTGGATCAAAGATATTGAACCATTGTAACATTAGAGTATGAAATCATGAAATTTCTCAAAATTTGGTTCAATGGGATCCGTTGTCTAAAATAAGTGCTACTTAGAAAGATGAAAGTATTTTTAGACAACATTATCCTTGGCTATTTTAGTAGTTAGGATGGCTCCTTTTCAAGTGGGGGAGGAAGTCATGACCCTAGATACTTGACACTTAGCACTCTTTGATATTATTGTGTTGTGACTCAGTTGATGATTATTTCATGGTTATTATTTACTTTTATTACTTTGATTCAATAGTACATTATAGTATACTATTGAGGTTTATAATGTGATTTAGCTAGTTGAGATGTGGTCTAGTTGTCTGTTGAGACATTGCTATTTTATTGAGTTATTGATGATGTTGTGAACTTTTATAGTGATAATTGATTATCAATGCTTTTATAAATTTTGTTAAGTTGATTTAGTATATGTTTAATTTTTATTGATTGAATTATGATGCTTAGTGTATTTATTATTCTTATCATTCCCATATACTACTAATGGTCTATTTGTTGACTGCAGGGACAAGTACAATGAGCTAGGTTGCTTATGGATCTTAGTAGCCAAGACATGGTGTATAGATGAGAGATATTATCATGAGATTTAAAAACAAATTGAGCTTATTTTTCATTATTTTTTTCACTTTAATTATTTATGTACTTTTGATTTTTCATGTAGTGTTCCTCACTTGTTATCTTGTTATGATTGTTGTTGGTAATCTTGTATCCATCATTAGCTATTGCATGTTGTGATGATTTTAAACTTCATGTTGATAAGTATTGAGTTTCTTAGTTTCATTATTTTAATTTATTATTTATATCCTTTGGGGATTAGGTCTTTATTGATAGCCATTTACTAATGTCAAATGCTTACTTAAATTGACTTGGTCTTTTATGGCTTTGATTATGTCATTTAGTTGCATAGTGAATTAGTGATATTGGTAGCATGTTATTTTGACTTAATAGTAGTAAAAAATTGAATAGGTATTGGAATTGGTAAAAGTGACCTTAAACCACCATGTAACTTGCATTTGTTTTTTATTTTGATGTGGTGTTAAACTAAATTCTATGTCATTGACTCAAAATTTGATGAAATGGCTTGAAAGAATTCTTTGGGAATTTTTGGTTCATTTGTATTTTGTTTTTTGATCTCATTATTTTGGAACCTTAGAGGGGGAAAATATTTTTAAATTATTTCAATGGCCATCATGGAGGGTTTAAAAAAATTTATGGCCATTACACTATGGAATTTTATATGAAGGCTGCCATTACCATATGTGAGAGATTTTGGTGGAAGGTCATGGTAGAAAGTGGTATTCTTGAGGAATCCCAACTAAAATATTGGCATGTAAAGTTTTGCTGGGTGTGTTGAATAAGGTATTCAAACCACTGCATTTTCTTTTAGGAGTTCAAGTGACGTTGTTAAATTTTTATGTGCTGATTTCAAATAAGATTATGGGGTTTCTCTATTGTTTTGTTTTTTGTGTGGGAAAACATGAAGTCTATGTATAAACTTTTAAATAGTTATTTATTCAATTTGAAGACTTTTTTAATATCCCTATTAGTTCATTTTCAGGTTTTACATGATAATATAATCATTGATTCAAATGTCTTTTCTTTCTTGATTAATTTATTACCCTACTTATGTTGAATAATTAGGTGTTATGTGGGTTTAATATTTTAGAAGCTTTGAATCTTATAAATACTCAGGGCACCTAGTTGAATTAATCATTTTGAGATTATTTTTAAAGGTCATGGGTTTCATTGATGTTTCAATCATTATTATTATTGGAAATTTGAGAATCTAATGATGAGGGGTTTTATCACTTGTTGATTAACTTTCCAAGCTTGTATTCTTTATTTTAACCCTTAAAACTCATTTTTAATTTTGAGTGAAGTTTATATCCTTCATATTAATTCAAAAATGATATATAAAATTTAGGATGCATTCCATTTGTTCTTATGATCATTCCTTCTTTAGTATTCACCAATTAGCAGTTTTTGCATGAAAGGTTTTTGGATGCAACTTGAGTATTTTATTATTATATAATGATTTCATTTTGGGGGTCAATACTTGACTGTTTAAGATTTAATTATATTTTATTGGAAAGATTTTTATGGTTGTATTTTGGGACTACAAGTGTTTACTTTTTAGGATCTTCTTTCTAAAAACTTTATTTATGTGCTTGTGATTTTATCTTAAACCCTCTTCTTGTATTTAACTTCCAAGAGTAGGGAACTTATGGTTACATAAAATGTTATTCATATATACAACATGCATGTATAAGGTTTATCTTCATATGTGTAACCACCTAGTCATAATAGATCTATAACATTTTAGATAAGCGTGGATGTACTTTTATTAGTAGTGCATAATCTACTTTGCCTTATTTTTGTCTGAGTTGTGTTTAGTGAAGCTCAAAATTGTTATTTTTATCATCCTTAATTTCACCTACTTTATTTCAAGAAATCTATAACAAATTTATGGTTGGGATGGTTTATGGATCACTTATGGTTGGACTCACTAGAATGTGAAGGATGGGTTTTGAATTACTCAGTAAGTGAAAAATTGCAAGTGTATTTGTAGGGACAATTGGAGGATTAATTGTTGAAAACTATTATGTAAAGTTAATCCTTTAGTTTTGAATTTTGTGTTCATTTACCCTTTGAGGATAATGTAATTTGATTAATTAATTTGTCTTTATTTTATCAATATTATCTTACTTTGTTTATGTAAGAGATTATCTAGTTTCTTTAGTATTACGTTAATTCATAACTTAATGACTAAATGATTACTTTTTAGAAAAAATTATTTGATTCCATTTTCTATATTCCAAGCTACCTTAAAGGATATTGTCTTTATTAAAATATATTCTGAAATTTTTTATTAGTATGAAGTGCATACATAATATTAAGATGATTTTTGAAAAATGGGAATGTATACTTGATTAGTTATGTTATAGTTGTTATTAGTCTTTATAGAGAGGTTTATATTTTAGTGTTGAATCATTAGCTAATACTTGTTAGAATTATTCCTATAAAAATAAAATATTATAACTTAATTTATTAATATCATATTATTATTACTTTGACTTTAAGATATTTACATTAAGGTGTGCAAGTTATTAAATAAGAATATTCAAAATTATCATACTTTATGTAAGCTATGAGTTGACATAATGTGGCTATTTCCTTATGAAGATGACATATGTAAATAGTCCAACATTCTTGGTTGGTTATTAATGCCTCAATTAGTTGTTATAAAATATTAGGTTATCTATGTTATATTAGATCTTAGTAATGTCAAATCATGATTGTTTCTTGTTAATAAATTAAGAAAAAGCATGCATTGATATTGATTATCATAGGATTCTTCTTAAATTAAGGTGAAATATTTGAATTTTTAATTAAACTCAGATTCAATTGATAGATTCCCTTGAATATTTTTATACCCGAGTCTAAAATTCATATATCAATCTTGATGTCTTACTTAAATAGCCTGTAATCAGGTTATGCATTTTATTTATCAATTATTAATATGAATAATTATTAATATTAATGGAAATGACATACCTATTATAAATAAATAATAAGTATTAAGAAAATTTAAAGGTCATATTTGACCTAGGGTAAATTACTTAATTTATTAAATAAACTATAATAGTCCAAAATATATGGATATCTTCTCATTGGTAACTAATCCTAAATGTACTATTGGATGCGGTAAATTTTATGAATGTTCACATGCTTAAACTAAGCATGGTTGTTGAAAAATTAAGTTAAAATTAATTTCATAATATAAGTATATGGTTCATTAGTATTGAAAGTATATTTGCCAAGTGATGCATAAGACTTGGAAGTAAGGATTTAATCTCTATACCAAGGACTATGAGATGGTTAATTCACAATGTATTTGCACCTAATTTGAACATGTTAGTGATGAGATGGAAACCTATGTATTAGTTTCCATCATTATGTAACTTATGAAGACTCGTCTAAACTCTAAAAGTGAACATGTGAATATAATCTAAATCTGAAATCAATATTATAAATCTGAAATCAATATCATTTATAAGGTATGTGAATGTGATATGGTGATTCCTAATAATGATAATTGTATAATGATCATAAGTATAAAATTATAGCATGGAATTTTATTTTAACTAAATATTAAATGAATCATAAAGTAGAAGAGTCTTTACATTGTATTTATTTTGTAAATAGTCCCCAAAATAAACACTGGTCATTATCAAAAATTTGATAGATCTTACTTAAGAAAGCTTAGTATGATGATTATTCTGATTGAATCTATATTTTATTTTCAAATTTTTTTACTAAACCCTTATTAGTGTACCCCCTTGAGGTGTAGACTAATTTATGGTCTAGATAGGCACTCAGGTGTGACTATAAGTTGGTCATGACCCTACTCAAAAGGCCATATGAGAAGTATAGGAAGAGGAGTGTGTGCATGTATTATTCATACACTAACCCAAACCTATCTATTCACTAAGTGGATAATGTCTTCCTAATATCTCATCAATAATTTATATCTTAGTCTAGTTCTTGTGTTGGATATAAAGTAGTTATGGGCCTCGTTATGTTTCTATGTTAGTTCCTATTAGAATCCTTGCACCATAGTTACTTTATCTCAATTTTTTTTTTAAAATTGTGTTGTTACAGTCAAATTATTCTATTATAAAGTGTTAATGTTTATATGAAAACCTATGTTAGTTATCACTTGTGTGTGGGAACATATTATGCATGAACAATAATATTAATGTGTGAAAACTAAATAAAGTAAGTTGCAACTCATGTAGAAGATAGGGTAGGCTTGAGAGAGAATAAATGAGAGTCTTTATTGGATATAATAGAGATATTTTTGGGATAAGAGATTAGTAAAAACTCCTTATTTTTAGGAGATATATGAATTATATACATAATGTTTATATTTGAATAAAATCATTGAAGTTGATTGACCCCAAAATTGTGTTATGCACACCCAAGATTTGGCTCTTTCACCATCGAATAAATTATCCAAAATGGATTAATTTATTCATATGGTATTAGAGTATGTTCCCTTAGACATATATTTTACCTTACATCCATGTTTTATGCTTCAAAATGGCTTAGAGGCTATATAGTGTAACCCACATGTAAAATCCATGTCTGTCCATCTACCCTACTTGTATACTGCCACAACTTGTAGTGAAGACCACATGTAAGTTATTGACATATGCCATCCAAATGCATTTTATTTCATCTTTCCATCCTATCTAATTTATCCAAAGTTTTTAACTCCATTCTATCCATAGTTTGCATTCAAAAAATTGAAACATACACACACACACACACACACACACACACACACACACACACACACACACACACACACACACACACACACACACACACACACACACACACACACACACACACACACACACACACACACACACACACACACACACACACACACACACACACATGTTTCATATTTAGAGGAAATTAGAATAATTATTGAAAAAGATTAGAATAAAAATTAGTTTCAAAGTTCAATCACAAGTCCCACCTAGACACAACTCTACATTTTATGGGTTTCCAAACTTGTTACTAGCCATACCATGTCATAAAATATTATTCACATTATCTTGAGGGTTTGAAGATTTTTTTTGAGGTTATAATATTTAAATTTGGATACCATTGCTTGATTAACCCTATATTATATTTTGCATTACATCATATTCATTATCTTGACATGTTCCCTAATCTATTTCTCAATCTTGTAGATGGTTTTGTTTCTAAACATGAGGCAATGTAGATTCTCCTCACACCCCTATGGATTGCATTTTATGATTTCTTTGTGGAGAATGATATTACATGAACATATTGATATTATCACAAACCATTGCATTAATGATACTACCTATCCTATTTGACAAGCTTTCCTTGCAGTTCCATCACCTTATAAACCCTCACCGTTGGTTGTATGTTGGACTATATAGCCTCAAACTTCTCCAATTCATCATCACTCCAAGCACATGGTGTTTTTGAACTTATATTCACACCACAACTGGTATACATCACATCCAAAATACCTTGTTCCTAATATATGCATCATATGCTACAAAATTTGTGGCTTCTCCACATATTTGCATGGTCGATGGTACAAAACAAAAAAAAGGTTTTAAGTTGAGTTTCTTATTATTTTAAGGTTTTTTTGTAGTTCACGGTTTTATAGGTTATTTTTAATGGTTTAGGTTTAAGATAATAGTTTTAGTTTTATTAAATTTTGTGGTTTTATGAACAACTCATGATATTTGCTTTTAAATTTGTAGTTTTAAGTTTTTATTGTTTTTAGTATTTTATTTATTTAAGTTTTGTTTTAAATGTTTATTATATTTTTTTATTGATTTAAGTTTTTTAAATAATAATATGAGTTTTATATTACATGGTATTAGGTTTTAATTTTATATTTTAATTTAGTCTTTTTAATTTTATGTTTATGATATTAAGCTTAATTCATGGTTTTAAGTCTTTTACTTTTTAATTGTTTTTAAAGTGTCAAATAAATAGTTTATTTTAAGTTGTAGTATGTTTTTATTATTTTATATTATTATAATGTATTTTATGTTATTATTAAAATTCTTTTGTAATTTTTTTTTAAAACTTTGACATCAATCTTATCTTGTGTTACTTTTTAAAATGGGTGGAGGGGGAAGGAAAAATTTTAATGGCATATTTTCAACTTTTTTTTCAAAAATATTATAAAAGGAAAAACATTGTAATAGGATGCATTGAATTTTTTTATTTAAAGGGGGAAATACAATCCAAGTGAACTTCAATCATCTAAAATAATTTAAAATATGCAGGTAGTGAATGACCAAGGCCAACTGTCATGATGTTGCTCAAGAATAAATTTACTCACCCATGTTCGCACTAGGGGGAATGTTACAAAAATATATGTTAGTAATCACTTATGTGTGTAAACATATATAAATTTGATAAATAATATTAATGTGTGAAAATTGAATAAATTAAGTTTCAACTCACATATAAGATAAGATAGGCTTGAGAGAGAATAAAGGAGAGTCTTCAAGGGATAAAATAGAGATATTTGTGGGATAAGAGATTAGTGCAGACTCCTTATTTGTAGGAGATATATGCACTATATATATGTAATGTTTACATTTTAATGAAATCATTGAAGTTGATTGACACCCAAATTGTGTTGTGCACACCCCAGGTTTGACTCTTTCACCATTGAATAAATTCTCTAAAATGGAGTAATTTATACAAATGTTGTAAGAGGTGAGACCTTGGGGTCTATCATCTTAATTCACATCAACTATATTTGGGTTTTTAAAATATTTTTTGGAAGGCAATCAAATGTTTTAGAAACTTTGTTTTGGACACTAAACTAATGGAATCACAATCACTGGGGGGGTGAATCAGTGTTTAAAAAAATTCAATCAAAAATACTCAATCATTCATGAACTATGAAAGCAACATAGTGACCTAGCAAAGCATAAAGAAACATTTAGATGAGCATGAAATAAGATAACACATATATGAGTGGGAAACCCTCAAGGAGAAGAAAACCCACTATGATATCTATAAACGGACTAGATTCCTATTAAAAAAGACCAAATTTAGTTGAACACCAACTCAAATTGGAGAACCAACCCCAATAAAGTCAAGCACCCACTTGACTAGGCTTTAACAAATACCTACTTACAAGAAAGCACCAACTCCCTAATTGACTCAACACCAACTAAGCCACCTAATTGTTTTGATCAACACACCTCTTCTCTTCTATTATGATCTAATTTCAAGACCTCCTTTTGCTCAACTATGCATGATTTTATTCACTTATTTTACACACACTAAAATAGGCCTAAACTACCTTGTATATATACTAGTCTCATGGTCACATACCACTTGGTTGACCACACACTTTCAAAATCTTAGTTAAGCCATAAAATAGATATTATGATATCTTATAAACATGGTTAAATCATAATTTCAACCCATTTTGGTATGTCACAACTCAATTAGGCCTTACTCCTCTTTTAGGTCTCTTGAAGACCTAATTGCATTAGGTATGCCCTCCTAACACCAAAACTTGATCCTCTTGGGCCCAAATGGCTTTCTCCAATAATAAAAAACCATTTAATAACTTATCCAATGAACTCATCTGACCTTAACCATTCTTGATTAGACCTATATCCTTTGTTCATACCATTAAATCTCTTTTAGGATAAACAATCCTATTAGGCCTATGTATCTCAAAAGTTTATCTTGTAATAATGAAGCTTAAACACCCTTAATATAATAAAATATGACAAATAAAACATTTAGACAATTTTTTCATGACCTCAGGTTCATCACCAAATGCATGGAACACCTTCACTTAGGAGATAAAGGCTTAATAACATCTTTTCAACTTGCTTACTCAGATCTACCAATTTACCTCAAAAAATAGTCATGATGAATTAGACCTCCAACACCTATGTAGACACTTGTAATGACTCCTAATGCATAAAAATGGGTGTATATATATATATACCATCCTTAGATATAAAATTCATATGTTCTAATGCCAAATATTGGTCTTGCAGAATAATTTCTTGACCTTATGTTTCACAGTCCTATTTGAACTAGATAAGCCATTTTGTGAGGAAAATTTTCACCATATACATTAACCTACAAAGCTTATCATATCATGATCATGATTTAAAATTAATAAATAACTTATTTATGCACTTTTTTATATCAATCTATCATTCATATGCCTTCAAATCTATCTTTTAATCTCTACTTGGGTTTTACTCTATTCACACCATTAGTTCTGTCTATGATTGGCTTACTTAGATGACTAAATTATAACACTTTAAGGATATAAACTATCCATAAATCATCATATACATGTAAAATGAGTCTCTAACTTCTTCTACCATCCATTTTATTTTCTTGACCAATTCAACTTTTGAGAGCTACAATAACTTCTTGACAAATAATCTTGTATATGTGTATTTTCTCTCTCATCTGACTAACCACTTTCACATGGAGGTACCTAGGAGAGTTTAATACATGTTATAATATATTATATAGGAATTTAAATCCATACTGATATGTTTTGAAAAAAATATTTCATATCGGTCCTTATAAGGGTTTTAGGGAGGTTTAACCTAGGTTTTGGTGTTAATAATTGTTCATAAAGGACTGCCACTTGAATCCAAAACTAATGCCCTGAGATCTTATATATTAATATTAATCATCTCTCCTTAATATCTTAGACTCACATGTAGAGGTTACACATGCAAATGAATGTTTGAAAGTGATTCTCAAGTTTGAGACCTCATTCTATGAGCTCAAGAAGGCTTAAAACTAAGATTCATGCACTTTTATTTCAAAACTTGACCTCAAAATTTGTGATCACCCCTAAGAAACTTATTTCAACTCTATCCATGCTATCATGTGCATACTTTCCTTGAAATATGATATTCATACATCATTAGGCTAGGCAGGGTTTAGAAGTGGTATAGGGACAGACTTAGACTGAAGATCCTACCCCTATAGGTTTACCTTGAAACTCTCATAAATGATTATATAACTTAATCTCATGATTAAATAATTATAAACAACCTTCAAATTCCTATGTTCATTCATTTCACCATGCACATACCTCTTCATGTCATGACTAGTCTTCCTATGCACTTGAAATTAATGACATGTACCTTCCATGCAAACATAAGACATTGGTTGCCTTCAAATAATCTCTTTCTCTTTCTCTCATTAAAAACTCTTATATGCACCTTATCATGTCACAAACTACCAATTTTCCTTAAATCACCTTTGACATCAACCTTCACAATATGCACCTTTGATATCAATGACAATTCTCAACATAAACTGGACCATTGAATGGAACATTATTGGTTTCTAAGGTTTAAAACATAATTATTGATTAATAACCATGAAGGGAGGCATGGTAAGTATTAACATGCATTTGAATTTCATGTAATTTATTTAATCATATTTTAATGACTAGGTTTTTTGTTCATTTAAACCATGACTTAACAAAGATTATGGTATTCAAGTGGGCCATCATTTTGTTTTGGTCAACTACTATAAATTTTGAAGGGAGCCTAGGGTTACATAGCTCATTATGTATAGGCCACCATTACATTAAAGAGCATATTTATTTTTTGAAATCTTGATGTAAGTTATGTAAAAATTATGGTAGCATGGAGTTGGAAAAAAAATTGAGAAAGAAAATGGAGATGAAAAAAAAGAGGATGAATGTTAGAAAGAACATAAAAAAAGAGAGAAAAATAAAAGGGGAAAATAGAGAGGGGTGTGAATCAACTTGAAGAGTTTTAGTTTAAAAATTAAGTTTTGAAACCTTGGTATTTCTCTCTCTCATTTAAAAAATGTTATAGTAATTAGAGCTTTGTATTTTCCATTTTTCCATTCTTGTTGTTGAGAAACAAACCCTGGAATGTGTTTTGGTTTCAAAGGGATTTGTGAACAAAATGAGTCATTGGCCATTATGTTTATGCAAGGGTGAAATCCTAACATAGGACTATAATTATCCATGTGTAATTATTGGTAGATAGGTTACTAACCAAATGTGAAAAAATGAAATGTGGAAAGTTGTTTCAACTATGTGGAGTGATTTTGAGCTTATCTCACCCATAGATGGTGTATAAATAGTTGTTGATCTAGGCCATGAATGCATTTATTATATGTGTGAGACTATGATGGTGTATTCTATCATGGGTTCTTAGTTATTTATTATATGTTTGGGTCTCTTTATAATGTATTTGGTATCACTCTTGCTTTTCTTGTTTTGTTTTATGGTATGTTTTGTGAATGGTTTTTGAGTGTCTCCTTGCATCCCCAAACCAATGGTTGGGGTAGGTAGGGATTTTTCCTACCCCACAGATGGGCTCAATGGTGTCATTCAACTCCTTCATTTGATGTCAATTACAAAATAAGAGATAAATTTGTCAAAGTGAGAATAATTATTTCATTAACTTGTGCCAATGACTAGTTGAGGCACACAAAAATCATTTTGTACGACTTAATTACCAGAATTCTTGTCATTTTAATTATGTGAATATGTAGTATTATCATTTGTAAATGTATTATTACAAAATAGTTTATATATTTTTTTATTCAATTCTAAATTTATTATGGTTGAAACTTGTTAACCATTAATGTTATGAATCTATTTGCCTTGATTTCCTTGTTTTGTTCATTTTCATTATTGTTGAGATGAATTTGATTACAACCATATAGTTTTGGCGATATGGTTGCAGTGAACGCTTGTATATTTTGTATGGTTTTGTTTATTCTATACACCAAAGGGTTGATATTAAGTATTATTTTGGTTATGAAACCTTGTATGGATTGGACATATAGTGAAAGTCTTAAACTCAATCATATGTAAATGTTATTGTCTCTTTTTCCCTATGTAGATACAAATGATGATATAATTTCATTGGATTTATTGAACTATTGGTTTGTAAATATGTTGTGTTATTATGTATTAAATTTATCATTTGAAATAAATGAAAATAATAAATAAATTTGGCAATAAGTTTAGTTTATCTTCCACTCAATGGGTGAACTTATTATTATTTTATTTAACATATGCTAAGTTGCCTAAGAGGATAGTGAAATTTTTGGTTTATGATTCTTAGAACATCATTAATTTATGACTTAGTTGAGTCTATATACTCTTTTGGATCAAATTTGTTATTAGGTAAAATTAAATTGGTATTCATTCATTATATTTGAAACTATAACATCAATTTTGAAGTTGTAATTTTTATTAAGCTCTAATGTCAATTATGATTGGTATTTGCGCATGAATGATTATGATGTCTTATATAAAGTTTTGGTTAATGCATTTTTTACTGAAAATAAATAAGGTGGTTGATAAAATTTGGTTTATGATTAAATGCTTGAATTTGTAAAATTGAATCCAAAACCTAAATTTAACCTATCCATTGTGAAATGCTTATAAATAGAGGCAAAGTATCAATTTGGTGTTAAAATAGGTTTTGGTAAACTTGAATTATGTAATTAAATTAAATTAATTTATTTAATGTTAATGCATTAAAAAAAGTGTTAATTTAAATTTCTAATTAATGATGTGATAATATAATTAATTATCATTTGTGGTAAATCTAGTTGAATGTTTTAAATACATAAGGAGAAATATGGAAATGTAGTCAATGATTAGTGGGAGTTCGATGAGTCAAAATTGATTTAAATTATAAATATCTCCATGATACCATGAGTGCTTCAATTTTTGACATTAAGTGTTTTAGTTTTATCAAAAATATTTAATTGCTCCAAGGGAGTGAGATTACTTATCAAGGCTTCAATGAAAATAATTTAGAACTTGCTAAGAAGATAATGATAATGTCTCCCTAATTGGAAATGTATTATTTATTTTCATTAATTATTTTTTTTAGTGATGTTGAATTCCTTTGAGGATAAAACACTTATCAAAGTGATTCATGTTGTTTTTTAAAATAATTATCATTGTTCCTAAAGCATGTGGAAACTTATATAAGCATATGCTTTTTATTAAAATAGGCAATTAAGATCACTAGATATTACAATAAGAGATTTCATTATTGTAGAGGAATGTACCCTAATGGGTTGCATTTGGTCTTTAGTAATTCCTTTTCATTAACTCCAAGTTAATGAATCTCATTGTGAATATATATGGCTTTTTTATTATGCATGCATTACATTTAGTTGTCAAAATGCTAATGATGTAACTCTGATTTAAAATATTCATTAATGATAATACTATAGTTTAGTTATTACCTTTGTATGTTTAATCAAATTGATGTAAGGGCTATAGTGGCTTCACTAAATTGATAACAATATTACAATCTATTGTGATAATAGAAAATGTACCATTATTATGGCTCTATAGAAGCATGATAATGCTTATGCTTATATTCAATAAAGTAGATGCTGAATATAATGTGGCTAGCCTATTCTAATTTAATATCACATTTCCATGGTAAATCAACCTAGTGCCTAGCATGTGTGATTGTTAGAATTTGGAACTCATAACCCTATAACTCAAAGAACATTTATATTGGGTTTTTGGGTTTACAACATGATGTAATGAACAAAGTAGATTTTATGTCTCAAGATACATATAAGGTTACATGCTTTATAGAGGGTTTGTGACCTCAAATTAGGTTTTCCATTTCTCAAACTCAATTCACTTACAATGTTTATTCTAGAGAAGTGGTACTCTAGGTGGAGATGATAGAATACTATGGGTAAAGTCTGTAATCTATTATGAAATATGGTGCAACATTAGATTTGTTTTGTGTAAGATGGATGAGTTTCATGAAATTAATAGTCCCAAGTTAGTATTGTGGTGTATGGAGTGAGAAAAAAGAGGGGCACCTAATAATGACTACCCAAAATTCAAAACATAATTATATGATATTTTTTCAGTAGTAAGACATTTAACTATAAAATGTCATCTCTAACAATAGTGTACCCAATAATTGTAGAGTTTATACTAAAATTAATGCAAGCCACAAAATCATAATGATAATTTTTTTAGATATATCCAATAGTTTAAGGAAGACATCGCCACTAATGTATTTGTATTATTTTCATAACATATCTCTACTACAAAACGTAAGATTCCAAGCCTAGATGTAGAAATGGCCACTATGACTTAGTATTAGAATCAAGGTTTAACATAATGGACATTGTAGTCTCTTTATTACTAGACATTGTGTACTCTACCATCTCTTCAATATCAATAGTCATGGAAAACTATGTCACCCAAAAATAGCCAACATGATGGAACCCATCTTCTTCCCAAGGTCCATATGGGGGATATGATCATAAAAAATAATAGGGGTGGGGTTCACTATAGTGATAGGGAGGATATGATGGGAAAAAAAAGATTAGGGTTTTTATTAGAGACAAAGGGGATATAGAGGAGGATACCAAGGTGGATACTAAGGAGGCAATCAAATACAATATGAACAATAGGGGTGTTAACTAATTATTTGTTATTTATGTGGATAATATAACCAATATGCATGAAATTTCCAAAATAATCCTTAAAAGTAGATGTATTATGTTTATTGCACAGTTTTGGGACAAAACCACACTAAATATTTTATAGTATTATAAAAATAGATAAAAGAGAAGTATATGAAAAATTTAAACATGGTGAATTCACATCCAAAGGATATTACATACATACAAGTAGTCACTCAACATCAACATGGAGAATGATGATTTACACCCTTGGGTATGTCATAGGATCAAAAAATAATAAAAGTGTAGTAGGATGAATATCCCAATCCTACAAGAGAAAAAGGTCTAATGTATTAGGGTGCCCATATATTATAAAAGACACAACACCATACTACATCTAATAGTGATGATGTAGTCATAAACACCTATATGTATAGTCAAATCATGCACATTATGAGGATGAATAAAGTAGTTACTAATTTATAGATCTACTCAAGTCGGTAAGCACTCTACAAAATGAGGATATGTCATAGAACATAACAAATCTCATACATAATTTGTTAGACTGTGAACAAAGAGGGAAACAACACATTGATAAGGTGGTATTGTATGTGAAGACCAAGAAACCATGGGAGGTATAATATTGAATCTATATAACATTAGAATAATATGATGCCCCAAATGATGTATTTGATTTTGGAATCATAATTAATATGATCCCTCTATCCACATGAGAAATTATTGGATGACCAACTCTTGGTTATAGTCTAGTAATTCTAAGTATCATATAATATAAGAGGGTATAACCTATTATTTAGATGGAGGATGTGGAAATCAAATTTTTTGACCTAATCTTATAAGGTGATTTTGAATTAATTGACATGAAGACTAATGAAACACACTACTGTGTGTTTATTGGTAAGAAGTGGGTTTATGATGGTCACATGACCATAAATAGAATTTACAATCATATGGAGGCACAAAAATGAGATAAAATTATTATTATAACCCTAAAAAGTTGAGATAAATCCATACATCATCCTCAAAGATCTAAATTCACCCTATGACTATGGAGATAATAGTTGGTTCAAGGTGGGAATAGAATCTAAGCATGATGCACTACAAGCTAGAGAGTATTAATTTTTACATATATAAATGGATCCTTGACAATAGCTACAAAAATCATGACAAATTTCATCTAGACATATGATAATAACGGCAACAGTTCTATAATTCTGGATAGGAGAATGTAATTCACCTTCTAGGTGATCTTTAATAAGGACAAAAGTAGATTTGATATATCAAGTATGATAGACATGGATTACATTGAACCCACTTAAAAAGGAACTCTATCATGGGAAGATATATATTCTCTTATCATGGATTTAGATAATCATATGATAAATTGGGTAAGAGGATACCATGAGTTTAGACCAATGTGAATGTTTTTTCTATAGAGTGATAATTATCTCAATATTTTATAATTGAGGATTTGGGATGATTTATTTATAGATTAGAGAAACATGATCCAAATATATATCAATGAGTCAGTGCAGTGAATTATGCTTTGAAGGGTATTGTTGTGACATTTTTGGAAATACACAAATTAAATCAGTTACATTGAGAAGATGCTTTGAATTATTGAGATATCAATTTCAAATAGTACTTGTCCTACAAAATTAGTGGACATTTTTATTGGAAGGATAATTCCATGTATACATATTCATAAACATTTAGATGTGTAGAATTTATAGGGTCTATAACCTATATAATATGTGCATGTATTCAATAATAATTTAGCACCTATTCTAACAACATGGTACATGCATCAAGAGTGCATAATGGAGACTAAGAATTATTTTTAAGTCCAATAAGAATTTATTCAAACATTTTTATTCTAATAATAAAAAAATACCTTTTGAATATGAATATCTGCTATGCCATGCAAAGTAGAGGACTTAGGTAGTATACAAGAGTATGCTTAACATGAAGAAGTACCTAAGGACTTGAACATATCTTTTCAAAGCTACAAAGATAATAAACAAAAAGAGTAGTTTGTTATAAAACCTTGAAATAGAATCATTGATAATGGGGAAGAGGCAAATTCTAATGACATTAGTAAGGAATTTGATTTAAAAGGTTTATTGAATCTGAGTGAGAAATGAAGGAGATTAGAACCAAAATCATAGACCAAACTAAATATCAATAACTATGATATCTTAATATTCATGAGCAAGAAGGATAGATTACATTGACATGACTCGATTCTAATTGAATCCAATAGAATATACTAGGAGTCATTAAATAAATTGGTATGGAATATTGGGACAAAGTCTGAGTAAAAAATTACACCTTTAGGAAACTAGTGGACATAGAATGATATTTTAGAAGGATTACAATGCTAAAATATTATCATCATGTATTTCTAACAAATTTTGTAGAAGTAAAAGGTGTATACCATTCATTGGGAGATATGTACATAGATATAAAGGAGTGCACATAGATTTTTAAAAATTGACATACAAAATAAACCCCAACATGAAACTAAAGATAAATGTTAAACTGGATAGGATGCAAGATGTAGTCATTATATTTACAATGGAAAATGTATACTAGGTTATCCTAATGGTGGTGTCAAATAACTTTTATAGATAAATAAGAGTATATGGGGACTACTATGTGATAAGTTATGCTTGAATTGATGATTCATTCCCAATACCATTCACAGATGAAGTCATGATTTATTCATAGGACATGAAGTGTAATCCTTTATAGATGAGTTTAGTGGTTACCATTAGATCCCAATTGTAGCAGAAGATCAAGCTAAAACCTTTATAATGAAATGTGGCTATTTTTCATACAAGGTAGTGTATTTTGGCTTGAATAACACTCCTATTGTGTTATCCATGGTTATGGTCACTACATTTAAATACTTCATCCATGATTTCTTAGAATTTTATCTAGGTAATTGGGCTATTTTTATTTATTGAAGGAACACCTATATTAGTTATGGTTGATGTTATAACATTATTGAGATCTGCATATTTCATTGAAATTGAAGAAATCTATTTTATTTACTCATTTTTATCTCCTTTTGGGTCATATAATATACAACAATGGGATATTGGTTGACTAGACCAAAATCATATTTATTATGGGTATGCCACCTCCTAAAATATCTACAAATGTGTAATCATTCTTGGGTCATACAGGATACTAAAATAAATTCATAAAATTATAAATAACTCTATCTACTCCCATGGAGAAGCTACTACACAAAGAAACTAGGTTTGAATGGACTAGTGAGTGTCAAATAACATTTTTGGATCTAAAGCAGAGGTTGGTAACAACTCCCATATTGGAATTTCTTGACTAGATCCAATCGTTTCATGTTAATGTAGATAGTTTAAGAACTGTGGTAGTTGTTTTAACACATCCAATATATAAATGATTGGACGATCCCATTATTTTTGATAACTAAAAACTCTCAGATATAGAAAATAATTACACAACTATAGAATGAGAAGCCCTGAAAATGGTTTTTACACTCTAAAAGTTCAGACACTAACTTCTAGCAATGTCATTTGAATTTTTAATGATTATCAAGATCTTTGATATTTACCATGTTAGGAGGGAGGATATCTAGGTGGATAATGTTGTTTTAATAATTTTACTTTAGAATCAATGTGAATTTTGGTAGAGAAAATGTGGGGCTAGACCATTTTAACTCAATACATAATGGAGAGGAACTTGGAGAACCCCAAGATGAATCATTAGATGCCCATTTATTTTGAGTCTCTACAATTCTATAAAACATGAAAGACATAGCTAGTTTCATTAAAAAAAGGAATTTTTCCTATGCACTATGTGGAAAGGGATAAAAATTATTTTATCAAAAGATCCATTTCATTCAACATCATTAATATTTTTTAATACAAATTGAGAACATATGACATACTACATAGAGTAGATTTAGAGAATGAGTGATAAAAACTTCCAGATGCACATTAGGGAATCACAGATGTACATTTTTCAATAAAATACACTATGAGGAAAATGCCACAAAGTGGATTATGGTTACCTACTATATTTTAAGATGTGCACTGAGTAAAAAAACACTAAGACATTTATCATTTGATGGGAAGACCTAATCATATAAATGACATGTCATTAAACCCCATGTTAGTTGACAATCCATTTTAATAGTGGTAATGAGATTTTTAGGACCAAAAAATTCTCCCAACAAATGTATTAATGTAGGGTAAATAATTAATCTAATGGATTACTTCACTAAATGGGTAGAATCTATTACAAGACCAAGTTGTAGTGTTGAGGATGCGACCAAATTTCTATATGATAATATTATAATTAGATTTAGATGCCCAATGAAGTTGGTTAGTGATATATGAATGAAATTACATAATAATACCATCAATAATATGATGGAGGTGTTTATGATATCATAATATAAAATCACAATATATCATCTAAAAGCCAATAGATATATAGAAGCATCAAACGAAGTCCTTGTAAATATGGTCAAAAAAATATGCAATATGCAAAGAGATGATTGGGAAGATAAAATTCATGTGATACTATGGGAATATAGTAAAAAATCTAATTGTGTGATAGGTTAAACTCTATTTTAGTTGGTTTATATATTATAAGTAGTCATGCCAATGGAACACATAATCTTTAGTTTATGAATTATAATGATCATGTGACTAGGAGATTGCGACTCTTTTTAAGAAATATTGATGGATTTAACTCAGATGGAATAAACCAAAAAAATATCACAATAGATATAGGAATTCAATAAGTAAAGTCAAAAAGTGTGGTATGATCACATTCTATAATCCAAAAACATTTACCCAAAATAAACAACATTACTATATGATAGTAGATTTTAAGAATTTACAGGAAAGATGCACATCTAATGGAAAGGACCTTAAATCATCCATGAATTATCACATCAATGAAAAATTATATTAAGGGACCTTTATAAAATAATTATTCTTGGACATGTAAATGATGCAGGCTTAATCCTCACCATCAATAATCTCTATTAGATCTCACAAGAAAATTAGAAAGGGTATTGAGTAACACCATGTATATTAGGATTTTTGTTTAATGTATTTTTTCTTGTTTTTTTCTAGGTCTATAATGTAGATGTATAGTGTGATACATATTGTGCAAGACACCATAAATAAGTTGGAAATTTTAAAGTCGTAAAGTGTGATAAGGAAAACAACCACCATAAAATGAATAAAGTAATGAAAATTCAAAGTGAGAGTCATCAATTAAGTCTAGGAATGAGGTGATGAAAAATAAATTATAGAGTAAGGAAAATCAATGATTACTCAAAAAACTATTAATGATGACACAATTAAAAGATTTCATCTTTTACAAATAAGATTGATTGTCAAAATCAGATGATGTATAATAAAGGAAAGTGGATGAGGCAAAATATGGCATGTTACATTAACAAATAATGTAAAACTAATCAATGCATCTATACATTGAGGCAACAACATAAAATCATAAGCAATCAATTACAACTAATTCTTCAAGCATAATGACACGTAGATAACTCAACAAATTCAAAATAATGTGTTAGATGGATTCAAGTGTGAAAAGCTATATAAACAATGAAATTCAAAACATAATGACATTACAAGCCTTTGGGAATAATATCCCTCTATGATTTGTGTCTAATTCACTCATTTACACTTGTATTTATCACCAACACTAGTTTTAGTTGAAGTTATCATTCAAAGGGTACTAGAACAACTATTGATCACTCATAAATTTTGATTCCTCTCACTGATGCATATAAAGAAGATATGGTGATTAGTATTACACTTAGACAAGAAATGTATCATGACCCAACTCATTTGAATTCATTAACAAAATAGAATCTAAATTGTTCATCCTAGACCAATAAGAAACAACATAACTAGGATCCCTAACATTATAACATCTCCTGCGAGCAATGGATGTTGAGAAACTTATCAAACTACTAAACTTTGGCTAGATCGATGAGGAGATGATGAAAATTATTACTTTGTATAATGCGGTAAATATTCATTTATCTAAGATGTGACTATTTTTATCAATAAAGCCACCATGACATAAACAATAGGACTTCTTGTGAGGGGTAAATAGTTGGCCCCTTACAAGACAAAGAGCCCACCCATCTATTCAAACACAAGGGGGAAATACATTAGGGCATCCATGGGATCCCTATAAACTCTATAGAAGATGTTTCAATATGAATTATCTCTAAATGCATCAAAAATAACTTTTTATAGATCAATGAAATCATGAAGCATACCACAAAATATGCGTTCTGCCACTTAATCTGACTTAATGAAGATTTCAATTGGCTATAATTTTTTTATCTCTGAGCTCATCATAAATATTTATAATGTCATTAACAAGACATTATAGGATTTATAGTACCAATTATTATTATTATTAGTATTATTATTATTATAATTAATTATCTGCTTCACCTAATAGAAGTCCCCATATGGCCCCATCAATCAAGATGTTGAATTTTAGCCTATGACTACCTTCACAAACATTTCCTGGACCATAATAGGGAAATACATGACTAGCTAGATAGATTCAATGCATAGTGAGTGGAAATTTAAAACCTAATCCTTTTACACCCTCGTGTTCCCTTAAATGTTAAGAAGTATTTATAGTAACACACTATGGTGACAGGCTCCATGATGACATCCAAATCAAAATCGATGAGCTCCCAAAAGTACCCATCACTTCCTTACCATTTTTCACTACTATGTTGGATGCATATGTGGAAGTTATATGGTAGATAGATCTATCTAATTTTTTAGTACCACCACTACAAATGATACCTCTAGGGGTACAATAATCATTACCTCAACAACCAAAAACACAACCACAAACAAAGGCACATGCAACCAAGGAACATAATAAGGAGTAGGTACAATATTAAGTAGCAAGATCAAGCAACCAAGGAGTAGGTAGAGGAAGCTATCAAAGTAAGGGAAGAATCAAAGTGATAAATTTATACACATAATATTTTCAAAATTTATCAATTACTGATGCTTTCTCTCTTGCAGGAACTTGATGAGTCTCAATCTCTTTGAATGCACACCTTAAATGGTGCACCAAAAAAAGGGTGGGATAACCATTGGTGCTTTGTATTATTATTTTTTCCTATACTACCACTTGATATCTACACAACCTTCTCCTATGTAATTCCCTAAGATTTGCTTACTTTTTTGCACACTCTTCCAAGCATTTCATCACCTTCATTAGCACTTACGTAAGCCTAAAACCCTTTTTGATAGTTTTCATTACACTGTCAACTTGGACCGACCCTATATTAAATTTTTTTGGCCAACCTAGATCAGGATCTAACTTACTTTTATCAAATAATAATACAAAGTCGATTGGGCTGATCCTATCAGCTAAAATTTTATAAAGGTTTAGGGTTATATTATGTTATATATACACATCCATTTCTATCATTTATTAGGAAGAGAAGAAGAATAATTTTATATTATGCATCTAATTATCCACCATTCTAATTAAGGATCATAGCTTAGAGTTTTAATACTTTATTTGAAGATAAAAATCTTATCTTGTGGAGAAGTCTTTTGGATGCATAGAGAATTTATGTAGCCTAAATTAGACTTATCCTTATTATCCTTACATACCATAATAATATCTTGAAAAAAACCTTGGCTAAGGGAGAGATCGAGGCTCGGTGGATTCATCTTCAAAGGTAAGTATTCCTATCTTTGTTCCTTCTTTGTAAGAGTAGATAGATTTGAATTTTTACTTATCTCCCATGCATTAGGATTTCATGAACATTGACATGAGTATAGATATTCTATGCATGTTTAATTTTTATGTTTATTACCCCCACTTTGTAACATAAGATTTGGTGAGAACTAGATTATATTTTAATTTATTTTGCATTTACTTAGTGAATATGAAAACATAGGACCAATCTAGAGTTATTACATAGTGTTGCTTGACTATAGGCTTTAGAACCATCTTTAGTGATTTTATTATGGTAAGATATCCCTTGGTTAAGTTTAACATATCCATATAGGTCATGATCTTGAATATATAATGTATCAACAATCATAAGTGTAAGTAAGATTTATCTTCTCTGAGATAGGATTGATTAATATATTAGTTGCATTTCCCTTTGTATACATTTTGGTTAACCCAACACAAATCAAACCTTTGTATGTTTTATTTCATGCATAAATTTTGTTATCATATTATATATTATATATTTTTATTTTTATAGTACTGTATCAAACTTGTTGGTATAGTTATAATAGTCTATGCGTATATTAAACACACAATCACCCCAAAATGACTCTATTCTATTTGTGTAGGTCTTCTCAAAATATAGGTTAATAGATCAATTATATTGGCACAATATTATTATTTCATCATAGGATTTCATACATAGTCAAACTATTCAACTCTGTTCACATTTATCCTTTTTCAACATATAGGTATACAAATATAGTCAAGCCAATCAACTCTATTCGTAACTTCTTTTTCAGTACACATGGTTTTTAAACTCTGTCAAACTAGTCTACTCTATTAGAAAAAAATTAAATGATCACTTGAGTATCAAAACATAAATTTTTTAATATAAACATCTTCAAGCCCATCAAGGTTCATTCTTACCTTCTTTGTCATTTTAGTTTTCTTCTTTCAGTACTATTTTTCACAAGTTTACAGTCTATAAAACTATAGCCCTATAACCAACTAAGTCAACTAGCTTGACACAATTCTATAGCATATTTTGTATCTAAAAGACATAGTCAACCTTTCAAATATATTCTTATAGATCTTGATTTAATAGAACAATAGTGCCCAATCAACTTTATTCTACATTGTTTGTAAATAGTATCGCTTGAACTGATTTTGTTCTCTTCATACTCAAGGAATTAACCTCTTTTTTGTAGTAATTAATTCACCTTTAATCTTAGTTATTTACATGATCAGAGTAAAAAACATACTTTAATTAGTTGATTTTTCAATTTACCTATTTAGTCAAACTATTTTTATCTTTTGCACACACTTTCAAATCACTTTACACACAAAAAACAATTAAATTTTGTCTTCCTAAGGCCTAACTACTTGGATTTAATCACCAAAGGGAAATATGACATGGTTTTTAGGCCAAGTTTAAACACGCGGTTGATGATATATGTTTAAAAATCACCTAACACCCTTATCACTACAAGATTGTGAAGGGATGGGGTAGGACCTGATACCAAGTCAGTACCATCACCAATACAAATGCCTTTTAGCTTAAACTTATTGAAACCATCCTTAGATTGATTTGTAGTTCCTTTTTATAACCAACTTAAAATCACATTAATTTAGAACATTATTATAACTTAATAACACTTAGAAATGACCAATTAGTTAGCATTTATTTTCAAGTTGTTACTTACTCTTTGATTATTATATTTTGTAATGTAAAACTTGCATTAGCCAATGTTGGTGCAAAGTTTTTTTTTGTGTGTTCCAATTGGATCAATCACATTAATCCAATTACTTTTGTGCTTAATTTAATTTTCTTAGATATTATCTTGAAAAAAAATCTTTATTTTTAGAACATGGTCATCCCTATCGACACAATCTATTAAAGAATGTTTAGATTATCTAGTTATAACACATAGTTAACCTATCCAGATGTGTCTAATTTTTTCTTGTCATGTTCCCTATTCATCAGTACAAAGTCAACCCACATGAATGTGTCCTCTTTTTCTCTATTCAATTCCCTATTCTATAGAACATAGTCGACCTATTTGATTATGTATCCTATTTTTTAATTTTATTTTCATCAACTCTTTAGCCTCCTTTTCTCATCATGATTTTCCTATTCGAGGATAATTCATATTTGAATCCACCAAAAATGATGAGTATTACCCATCCTAATAGGTTTCCCAAGAAATAGATTGTGGCTTCCACTTTAGATGAAAGCATTATTCATGTTACCACTTGCACTACTAATTATGGGACTCCTCATTCATCCTCGATTTGTAGTCCCTTATTTTACTTAGAATATGAAAATGAATTAGATTACACACTTGAAATGATTTTCTTTAGTAATGAATTTCCTCAACATGGAGGAAAGGGTCCTTTAACCATTTATAATCTTACAATAGGTTATCAAGTAGAATAACCTCTTTCACCTTCCCCTCCCTTCTCTCATGGATTTGGGGGAGACACTTTATTTTATTCTCAACCCTTCCATTATATTTTGTCTCCTTCCCACACATTTACTTATTCTTCTATGACCTCTTCAACCTTCATGCCAAGTATCTCCACTAACATGGTAGGTTCAACCTCTAGTGGCCTTTTCCAAAAACCCTTCTTATTAATAATGCCACTAGTGTATCCTTCATTACCAATGCTAATCACGATTCTTTTTACTCTAATGCTAATAATGCTAATAGTGCTTCATTTTGTAATAATGCTTCTCAAAACACTAGTGCAACACATGCTAATACTGATAGTGTAACCCAATCCACTAATACCAATACTAGAGCTTCACATGTTGCACACACTAGTCAAAATATTACAAAAAATCATCAAATTTTATTAAAAACACTCAATCAAATGAATATTTTTTAAGCTAATAACACAAATCAAATTATGCAGATGCAAAACCATCTTATTAACTTTTAAAAATCAACCCCAACATGTTTCATGGTGAGTGCAAAATCCAAATTCCCCCTACCCCCCATTAGGGATTCCCATGGTAACCTTATTCCTCAACCATCCCTCATTAATAAAGTGATTAAACATCTCAAAAATGAACCTCTTGTACTTCAAATTTCCAATATTGAAATAGGAGGTATCACACCTACCATTAATTATAATGGGTCTACTGATCCCACATTACATTTAAAAACATTTGGTAATCTCTATAGAGATTGGGTCAAACTTAATACTTTTTTTCTACAAAAATATTAGCTAAAACACTCTTAGGATATGTTTTAGATTGGTAAAATAAGCTAAAAACCCATTATATCACTAGCTTGGAAGAATTGGTTAACTCCCTAGTACAAGAGTTTCAAACTAGTGATCTCCCTAAGAATACCTTAGCTCACTTCATAAATTATAAATAACTTGAGTCTGAAATGGCACAAGCTTTCATCAAACATTGCAAAAACTTTTCTAATATATGTGAGCATAATATGGTGGATGATAACCTTTTTCATATATTCACTAATTCTCTTTATCCCAAGCTGTAATACCAGGTTAGGATTCTCAATCCAAGAACTTTAGAAGAATCCCTTGACTAAGATAGGTGACAAGATTTTATCATGTGCCAATTTGAACCATCTTAACCTCCTATGGGAACTCACATTCTTATTAAAAAAACCCATCATGCTACTAATGATGGTGTTATTGATACCTATGATACTATTCATAATATTTAAGCCATCACTCCAAATAAAATTATGGAGCATGCTCCCCCTCTAAATAACACTCCTAATCCTACATATTTTCAAAAATGAAAAATTAATGTCCACACCATTATCCCTATCCAAGCTTCAAAAGCATCTTCCAAGGCCTCTACAATGAGATCATGACCCCAATCATCTAATGAAAACATGGTATGATCTAAACAAATTTTATTGGTTTCATGCAAGTTGGGGCCACTCTCAAGAGATTTGTACACAATTGTGTAACTTAGATATGGATTTTATTCTTGGCCCAAATTTTGATCATGAACCACTCATTCACAAGTAAAAAAAAGCATATGACATAGCCTTTAAATCTCATGAAACACAAAATAAAAATCAAGATAATACTCATCTTGATATATAAAGAGCCTCTTCCCAATCATCAAGATATCAATGACATAAATAATGTTGAAAGTATTTTAGACCTCACTAATAATGAATAAAATGTGGTAAATGTGACTAACATGTGAAGGGTATTTACTTTTATTGATTCTCATCAAACACACATGCACCAAACCTATCAAACATTCCATATCATTCAAGATTCTTTCCCATCTCATCTCAGGGAATTGGGGAAAGAGGACATTATAACCTTCCAAGAACCACCTTCAAAATCTCAATTAGACAATACCTCTCATTCTATCTCTACTATTCCACAAACATCTACACACACACACACACACACACACACACACACACACACACACACACACACACACACACACACACACACACACACACACACACACACACACACACACACACACACACAACATTCCCCAACCTTCCAATAGTATTTATTCAACCCAATCACAAGACACACCTAAATCAACTATCCCACCATCCAAAGACAATCAACTTATTTATCCTCAAACTAAACCAAATCCATCTTACCATAGTAAATTTGACTTTACTTCCAACCTTCCTTGTCAAGAGCTCTTGTAACATTATGCACCTTTATATATCAATCCCCCATGGCTTATGATGAATGTGATACCATAGTGTAACTTTCACATCTCCTATATCAAATACCTTTTCTTAAATAAATGCGAACTTACCACCATCATCACAACCTTATAATGCAATTTATATTTGAAATGAACATTCCTCATCCTCCTCTAATAGAATGAGAAGCTACCTATCTTGGTTTGAAGATAGTAGACTTCAACAATTAGAAGATATGTCCAATAATTTTGATGAAATAATGGACACTTCTCTTTCCCTTGAGTTTCTTATCACATCCATGATTCCATATGAGATTTCGCTTCATGTGGATGATCCTCCCCTATACATTAGAGTCCAAATTAGTGATATCTAAATCAAAATTTCTTTGATTGATCAAGGTTAAGGTACTTGAATTACCTCCTTTGATTTCATTAAAAATCTTAGATATTCTAAGTACAATCTCAAGTCCACATGCAGTACATGTCAAGGTTATGATAGAAGGAAAATGCCTCCTTTAGGTTATGTGTGGCTATCTATTACCATCCCTCCTGTCACCATCCACATGAAAGTTATGATTTTTAACTTTCTCCTCTCTTATAACATCATATTTGTAGACCTTAGACTCATCACATGAGGGTTTTCACCTCATCCACATGCCAATGCATCAAATTCCCACATAATGGTGTTATTTATAAAATTCAAGGAGACAAAAAACCTTATAATTTCAAACAAATCCAAGAAATTAGTGTCTTTAAAATTCTTACCATTGAGCCTTTACTTAGTATCCCATTTAAGGAATCTTAATGTTTTAATTATCATATCAATTCTACCTAAGGTTATAATATTCACCCCAATCTCATTGAGAAAATACCACCTAACCTCCTTGATTTTGATGATGATAAGCCAAATGAGATAAAACTTGAGATCAAAACTTTTAATATATCCCCTCATATCATGGCCCATCTTCTACCATCCTTTCATCCTCATTCCTATCAACCTATTATATATAATATACCTATGGTTTTAACTAAGAATAGGCATTATATTCATCATGTGACTTCCAATGACAAGATCATACCTACTTATACTATTGAACTGCATACACTCGATAATGACAATGGCTATGATTTAGATGACCCATTTATAGGAGGACTTATTTAAGCTAGATATCTCAATATTTTTTGATATCATACTTATTTATTCTATTTTTTCATTCATATTATCACATTCCTTCCTTTGTAGCCTAATTCTCATTTTTTCCTACTTTTCATAACATAGAGATGGAGTGATTGAATGATACACCTCCAATTTTAGTAGATTATCTTAGAAACATGTTAAGGGATCATGCCATCACTATCTCTTTCTATTTTTCTCAATACCAAGATCCTTCTATTTTAATTCCCCTAGAGATGTTATCTACTGCTCTTAAGCCTTCTGCACATCTTGCTCTACCTTTAACTAAGCCTCATCCTATTTCTAATCCTACTTTATATTCAAATGAACCTAGCCAAATTTATGTTTCCACCTCACCTTCCCTTGTTTATGGGCTTATTACTTTGCCATAGCTTGATCCCATGCCTTCTCGATAGGATGATCAACCTTATTATGATATTCATAAAGTTTTCAATCATTGGACTAGAGACTGTCAATTATATTAGCCTTCCCTAACTTTTCCTTCTACTTCTTTCATTAGTATACCCCCAAAGTCTACTAGTAAGAGTATATATTGATTCCATGTATAAAATAATAATTCTTCCACTAATTTTAAAAATCTTTATAAATATATTGACACATTTCTTCCTACCCTTGCTCAACCCAAAGACAAGGCTATACCTCCTCCCAAGTTGTTACCCGAGTATATCCCTAAATATTTTGAGGTGTATTGTCTTTGGCATTAATATGGTACCCATCATATTGATCGATGTTAAATTCTATAATATCACCTTCATGATCACCTTTTTATGATTCCTACACTCATTATTCCTCCTTCCATAGGTCATCCACACAAGAAGGCTCCTCATTCTTTGCCTATGGCACCTCCTCCCCTACCCATTTTTTATTCCCCACTTATGGTTCCTCCACACATATGGCTCATTCTCCACTAGTGGTGCCTCCTTATTATCCCATAGATACCATTAATATTCCATCACCTATTACTATTCTTGATTGTTATATGCATGAGAGCCTTCATGAGCATGATCCTTCAACTACACCTACATTTTTTGCTGAGTAAATTTAAAGAGAGGTCTTTGTACAACTTTCCATGAGGATTGATGAGACTCTAGTTGTTTTTAGGATCCATCTTCATAGATATATTTTAGATGTCATGGATAATATTTATGGATAAATTTATCAATATTTGTGAACATGACATGGTATTATAACACTTTTTTCTTCACTATGATTTTGGATTGGACTTGTGATCCACTTTTATATATCTATATATCATTTGACTACGTGTCAAATTTGGTTTCACATATATATTTTACATGGATATTTATATTTTGCTTTATGTGTTGTATTTGGTTTCATTTAATTTGATCTTTTCTTATGGCTTCTTTTCATTCTTTCCACAATGACACACTTATATTTATGATTTCATTTCTTTCATGGGCTTATTTTTATTTTAAAATGATTATTTTCTATTTTATCTCAACAACTCAGATAATTATTATTGTGATTTTGTTATAGAAACCTTGATCCCCTTAGTAATATTTATTTACCACATGATCAATTTATAAATAAGATGTCTCATTGTACTTATATTCTACTAATAGACTTTGGATCTCCCTTCTATTCCCCTATATTCCTTTCACATAATAAGCATATATATAGTTGAAATTTGAGATTACATACTTGTTCATATGTAAACCTAAGTGTTTATTTAGTCATATCTTTGGATAATTAGTTTCCTTTATCCAAAGTCTAAATCTCATTCATGTGTATCAATTTTGTCACTCATGTTAGTTATTCCAAATCTATATGGAGTAGGAATCATAAAATCCATAAAAATTAAAATCCTAATCATTTACATAAAAGGTAGATGTAGACACCGAAATCGTGTCGACTCCCCTGGTCATCCCCCGTTTTATTCTTCTTCGCCTATTTAACCCTTGTCGATCACTTTTTCCACTAGCCTTGACCCTGGCAGCATGTAAAAATGAGCACAACGCTAAAACTAGACTCTGTCCCCATTGTGCATCTACCGACGACGGTCGTTACCCAGCCGACGTCACCGACGTCGGCAATCCTGCCGACGTCGGTCACCTTACCGTTACCCATTTTTAGTTATCATTCGGTTCCCAATCGGTTTCCTGATCAGTTATCGAACTGTCTCTCGAACCGTCTCTTGAACCATCCCTGGCCTTCATCAGCATCTACTGATCAATCCCGAAGGCTAACTAATCAATCAATCAATCGATCCCAAACTCTGACATTCATAGACTCTGGCAACCAATCAGCTCTGGCGATCAACCAACTCCAGCATTCGACCAATCTACATTCACTTTGATCAACTTACGGCAATGCTTCGACAACTTCAATCATGGCTTTTATCATGTCTTCTGACAGGTAAGTATTTCCTCTGTTAGTTTTTATTTCTTTCTGGTTATTATTTGTTTGTTATTTCTATTTCTATCACCCCAGATCTTCAGATCGTAGACCTGAACCCTGAGTCCCTTCTTTACATCTCTGCCCACTATCCAAGTCTATAACTCTGTCCAGACTTGACCAAAACCCCCAGACCCTATCCAAACTTGACCTTACTTTGACTAGACCCTGTCCAAACCCTGTCTTGATCCTGACCAAGACCCTATCCCGACTCTACCAGACCTTCTGCAACTCGCCTAGACTCTATCCAGAACTTGCCCTGACCGACGCCGGTCACTACCCCGATCGATGCTGGCACTTTAACCGATGTCGGCACCTTCCATAACTGACACTGGCACTACAGAGACCGACATCAGTGACTGCACAAAATAGTTTACTTCATTATCAGTCTCTTTTCTTCTCAGGTGTCATTCCTCCACAGCCAAAGAGGAGAATCTTCCAACGTCTGATTTCGGTGTGCACGACTTTATCAGGTATCTTCTAGCCTTGACCATTTCTTTTAGTTTCTTATTTCTTCTTTGAATGTAGAAAGCAATTTAGCATAGAAACATTCTGGCACGCCCGGTGGGACACTAGGACCTTCCTTGGGTTCTTTCTTTCTTTCGTTCATATAGGTGCATTAGGTTCCTTCCTTTTCACCTCCTTTCGTCTCTTATTAAAACGACATCATAATCAGGACTAAAAAGAACATTTCTTTTCTTTCTTGAACTTCTAGACTAGCTAAAACTCATATTCTTCGACTCTTTCTCCATTCGTCTTCATACGAACAAAAATTTCGACTTGGGCATTAAAACACTTTGCATTCATTTTTGTTTGCCTGCATCTCTTAGATCACACATAGTAATTAAACCGCATATTGAATTAATCTAGATCACTTAATGTTACACGACCAAACCACTTGCACAAAACAAACATTTTAACTTACCTGAGACAAGGCCCGACTGGGATTTCATCCCCCAGCGGATACCTTACCCGTCCCGGCGATCTTACTTGGATTTCATCACCAAGGGGAAAGCCAACTCTGTTCTCTGGCAGAGTCTAAACTATAGTGGAAGTATATTTTGGCTAAGTGAAACCAGCTAACCACTGGAATCGTGAAGTGAGGGGAGCTTGCTCCTTAGCACCAGGCCTGTACGGAAGCTAACACAGACTTCTTGAGCACCATAACAAAACCCGAAACCATCCATAGATTGCTTCTTCTAAATCCTGACTCAAAAGCCAATCTTCTTCTACACTCATCTAAGGCATAAGCCACTATAATCCTAATAATTTACTTCTAGGGCTTTAGGATCTGCTTGTGTTCTTCATCTTTTTAGTTCTTATCTACTTGTTTGAGCTGGTGAGGGCGTTCTTCCTTGCCTTGAATGGTTCAGACTCGTAGTCAAACCAAGGCTCTTCTTGACTACGCTAGACGTCAACCGCTTTCGCCTACCCCGTCTATAACCAATCCTATAATGGAGTTCCACTCGGAGACTGAAAGAACTCCTACCAGACCATCCCCAACCCAAACGCCTATTGTCCCAGAAGGGGACCAAGATTTTGCAAGATTCTTGGACCTCAATACCGCAGCCCTCCAAAACTATCTCGCGAGAAACCCAACGCGAGACCTTTCGGGTGATGTGGCAATGACATCAACACCATTTGCCACCCAACCTTTTATGACTCAGCCTTTTGCCTCAACCATTAACCCGACCATGGCCAATACAGAAAGTTTGGCCTCCACATCTATTTTTAGACCGACCTCCATCGGGGTTCCATTACCCCCTCAACCACCTGCAATTCAACCAAGTTCTACATCATACCAAAACTTGATTGTCTTGACCCCACACACTCTTGCGCCTATATATGCAGGAGTGCCTACCTCCTCTTTTGCCCATGTCACCACACAACCACCTTTGGCAGTATCTGGTCAGCCTATGCCTTCTACCTTCATAACTCAACCACCTTTGGCCTCCACTTCTGTCCCTGCGACTAGTCATCCATACGTTGCGCCCTCACTGGTACAACTGACTATGTCGTACGCCTCTTCTAGCCTCTTTCAAGTGCCTTACAACCTAGGGGGCACTCTATCCACCAATCTTTCAACAGACGTCATCAAGATGCTGATGGATAAAATGTCCAGTCTCGAAGCTTCTATCTCCAGTTCAAGTAATGTCTCTTCATATGACCAGATTTACAACGAGCCCATCCATCCTTCTGTCCCTATCCGACCATACCCCAACCATTGGGAGCTTCCTAAATTTACTCGCTTTCAGAGTAAGGAGGACCCGCAACAATATCTATGGGCATTCAGACATGCCTGTTACCTTATCGCCCACGATGATGCGTTGCTTCTACGCACGTTTCCTATGTCTCTTTTTGGCCCTGCCCTTGACTGGTATAACTCTCTTGCCAGACATTCTATCTTTTCATTCATTCAACTCGCCCAATTATTTGTTGACCATTTCTCAATCAATATCACTAAACAAGTCTCGATCACAGACCTTTACTCTATTAGGCAATTTGATGACGAATCTGTAGTTGATTTTGTCGCCCGTTGGAGAGGCTTGATTAACCAGCTCTCCTTCTCCTTGCCTCAACCCGAGCTCATTGAGCTCTTTTCCCGAGTATGTACCAGTCACATCTCGTCCACCTTGCAGGTTCAAACATTCCACACTTTCGATGAGGCCTTCACCATGGCCTGAAAGCTTGAACTCTGCACCATTGAAGAAGATAAGGTCAAATTGCGTAACACCAACACAAGAACCAATGACCATTCTTCTTCCAGACCTTCTCCTGCCCACTCTCAATCCAAGGGGTCGACAAACACTGTCATCTTTAGACCATCATTTTCAACAATAACCAACCGACCATCATCTTCAACATTAGACTACATCAATAAACATTTTCAACGTCAATCCATACAGCGTCAATTCACTCCAATTGGGGAGTCATATGCCTCTGTCTTGGATAAACTCGTCAAGCAGGGGGTCCTCAATCTCCCTTCAATCTGACCACATCAATTTGACCCCTCAACACCTATCCCTGCATGGTATAGGGAGAATCACTTTTGCAACTATCACCGTGTCAAAGGCCATGATACAGATCATTGTCAAACTTTCAAAAACATCATCCAGGACATGCTAGACAAGGGGGATCTCATCTTGGATAACCCGAATGCACCACCCAACCAAAACCTTGACATCTTCAAACAACCTTTTCCTAATCACCCGCCTACTCAAGACAACATCCAAACCATGATCAATGACCCTCAAGACCATGATATACACATGGTCGACACTTTCTTTTCTCTTGTCCCTAACCAACCTCCATCATAGGTAGAAGAGCCATCTTCTTCCGTTCGTCTTCCACAGGTAGAAGAATCTTCTTCTCCTATTTGTCCTCCATCGACTTCTCCCATATTGGAGGACGCTTTGACCACATCAACACCAGCTGCCTCGCCTTCATCCTTCTTATCATCCATAGATAATCACACCTTTTTGACTCCCCAACCACACACAGAAGCCATGACTACTCCGGCGCTTTTTCCTCTTAAAGAGCCCACACCTTCAATCTCTTCTCCATCAAGAGAAGAACCGTCCACATCTAAGTCCAAACCCGCGCAGGCATCCATCATGCCCAAAGAGATTAAACCTCTTGGTGTTCGTCCCACATCTAATCTCGCCTCGCACAATGGTGGCCCTCAACTCAAACCAACAAAGGCTACTAAACCACACCGGAGGCCTCCTCCCCCACCTTCATCATTACCTTCAATCTTGGGCCCACATCCATCTACTTTACTTGGAGTGTTTCCCACTCCCATACTTCACAAAGGCAAGTCACCTCCATTATTCTATCAACCCGTCAGACTTATATCTCCTCCAAACCATCAACCTATGCATCTTATGCCTCCCAAACCAAAGTCACCAACTCTCACTGTAACAAAACATCCAGACCCATTAGCAGGTTCTTATGCCTTGCTGTTATGGCAATTGTTGCAGTCCTCTCGTATCTATCTCCTGCCGCTTAGACCATATCAATCTCTCAGACCAAAACCCCCCTGGTTCGATGACACTTAGGTTTGTGCGTATCATCGCACGCCTGGGCACGACACGGAGCATTGTTGTGCCCTCAAGGTCGTCATTCGCCAATGTCTGGGGAATGCCACCCTTCTTTTCGATCACATCATCAACAAACCTTCAATACCACCCCACTCATCAACTCTCAGATCAAGGCCATCTTGGTTTGACAACTCTAAATTCTGCCACTATCATCACACTTCGGGACATGACACTAAGCGTTGTTGCGCTCTCAAAGCTGTCAATCGTCAACAACGGAGAAAGGATTCCCTTCTCATCAAGGATCCTCTTGACCACCCCTCCGACAAATCATCAACACCAATCCATGCTTCTCCAACCTCGTCACCTAAATCAGGATCTCCACGCTAGACTAGGGTCCCTTCGCCGCCTTTAACCCCCTTATTCGACATCAACACTGTCAATCTAACCACCAAGCCTCAATCGACCTTAACCAATCCGTCAAACATTCTCCCTAGCCGCTGGGGGAATTCAACCTTCATCCACGCCTCGACCAACCTTCCAACCCAGTCTTGACCACATATCAATCACTCTTTCAACTTAGCCTCAACCAGACTAGCAACCAAACATTTAACCTGATCTCAACCAAACATTGACCAATCTTTTTATCAAAACATTCAACCAGTCTCGATCAATCAACAACCATATCAACCAACTTCACATCCACTCATCAATCAACACCTGACCAATCTGGAAAGAGGCAAATGGGGCAAGTTTGCTCCTAATTGACTCGGACCTTATCACGCACAAGCATACACCAGGGACTTATCAGACCCTGAGCCCTTTTATGCCTTTCATCTGTGACCGTTCTATTGCTAGTCGAGTACTCATCCACTTGACACTTAACTTGAGCTCATCCCTTGAGCAATCTCCGTCCTCTCAGTCCTAATTCCTTTCAACCCTATTCCTCTTAACAATTCTTATAACCCTTTTATGATGTATGGATACTTTGTCCTAATAAAAGGGAAGCCCTTGACCTTCTATAATCTTGTCCATGACTCACATTTCTATAAAAACAAATCAAGATGTCACAATATCCATGGTCACTATATCAATATCAAATCAAAAGGCAGACTGCTCCCTCGAAGGACAACTGTACTATCATTACTGTAATTAATAGACTGCTCCCTCGAAGGATAGCTATTCAAAATCCCTTATATTAAACAAAAATCTAGACCACTCCCTCGAAGGATGGCTATGACTAATCTGGCAATAAATATCACTATTTTAGAAGCTTCCCGCATTGATTAGCTTCACAACTAACCACCAAGCAAATGACATCTCCATGCAGGCTTCCCGCATTGATCAGTCTGCGCCTAAAAAGAAAAAAAAAAAAAAAAAACATCGAGTTATGGACTTAACTTATAGTTGTCTCAGGGTCTCCTATAAAAAGGGGCAAAGTTATCTCTGCTCTTAAAATGGGTTACCCTTTTTCCTCCTCCTATCACCTGCTCAAGGGACTTCGAGCTCACTTTAATGTCAAAGTGATTCGATTACCGCTCTAACATAACTATGGTCAACGACGTCACGCATGAATGGGGCTCTTGGTTCTCATAACCCCTATCTATGCTATCTTTTTGGTCCTTGTCAATGAAAGAGCAATATGCTTTTCACTTCTTTTGCACTTTGGTCACATTCACCTTCATCACTTGTCAATCGACTCAACTCAACTCTCTTTTCAGACCACTCCCATAGCCTATTCACCCTAGTTTCTATGGACACCAATACACATGGAAACTATTGACCCGCCGCAATTTATGTTAAGCATAAACCAATACTTGCTGAAGCATAAATAGACCTCAATTCATTTTTAGCATACATCCATCACGAATATGGCATATTGCTAGGGATGAAAGACCTCTCAACCAATGTTACAGAATACACCATTTGGAAAAGGCTGCAACATCTCTTCTCCTCATCATTTCATCATAACCAAAACCAATCTATCGACCATTTTGACCACCTGTCTACTACTCAGACCCTTTGTCTGAACTACATTGGTCTGAGGCCCTATGATCGGGGCTATGTAGGCAGCACTCAGATGACACGACTATCTTCTAGGGTTAGCTCGACCACCCTCGTTTGTTCGTCTCTCTGATGGACAAACCTTCTTTCCTTCTTTTAACCATAACCTTACCCTTGACCACGACCAATTCCATCCCTTTGACCCTCCCTCCCTTCTAGGTAGAACTACATTGGCCTGAGGCCCTATGACCAGGGCTATGTAGGCAGCACTTAGTTGACATGGGGTCTTCTGAGGTTAGCTCAGCCACATCCTTTTGCCCATTCCTCCCCTCGACCACCAACCATTGGAGATCATGCCTATCTCCTCTGACCTCGACCACTTCCAAGACACTGTTGCCTTGGTTGTTTTTGCATATATGCTACCTCATGACTAGTTAGCAGATTTGTGTGCAGACCTTTTTAGACCCTCACAAGTATAGGATCACAAGCCATTTGATCCGCACTACTTGTGACTTTTTCGTGTTTCTAAGAGCACTTCTTGAGCCCGAGATACCTAGAATGCGATGACCCATTTAGAGCTTCAGCTTCGATTGAATAACCCGATCAACAGACGACTAAATGTTGGGGCCCAGTTATTTCAATTTTGGCACTCCTCGACCCTTGACCTGTGACACTTTGACCTAACCATCTCGTGCAGTGGTATGTGCGTCATCACGCCTTTTACAGCATTCACCCTCACCCCTTTTTCATCCACTCTTTGTCAAATCAGCACTCGATTCCTGGTTCCCTTCCCTTGACTCCTACTTTGAGAGGGAATACCTCATCCATAATTGGGGCAATCCGCTTCCTATTTTTGTCTTGCAGTTCATTCGAACAACCAACAAGACGAAATCAACCTTATCCCTCACCTGGGGAAATCACTCCTATTTTTGTCTTGCAGTTCATCCAGAACAACCAACAAGACAAAAAGGGGCAAATGTAGACACTGAAATCATGTTGACTCCCCTGGTCATCCCTCGTTTTATTCTTCTTCGCCTATTTAACCCTTGTCGATCACTTTTTCCACTAGCCTTGACCCTGGCAGCATGTAAAAATGAGCACAGAGCTAAAACTAGACTCTATCTCCATTGTGCATCTATCGACGATGATCGTTACCCAGCTGACATCACCGACGTCAGTCACTTATCAGCCGACATCGGCAATCCTACCGACGTCGGTCACCTTACCGTTACCCATTTTAGTTATCATTCAGTTCCCAATCAGTTTCCCAATCAGTTATCGAACTGTCTCTCGAACCATCTCTTGAACCATCCCTGGCCTTCATCAGCGTCCACCGATCAATCTCGAAGGCTAACTAATCAATCAATCAATCGATACTGAACTCTGACATTCACAAACTCTGGCAACCAATTAGCTCTGGCGATCAACCAACTCCAACATTCGACCAATCTACATTCACTTCGATCAACTTACGGCAACGCTTCGATAACTTCAATCATGGATTTTATCATGTCTTCTGACAGGTAAGTATTTCCTCTGTTTGTTTTTATTTCTTTCTGGTTATTATTTGTTTGTTATTTCTATTTCTATCACCCCAGATCTTCAGATCGTAGACCTGAACCCTGAGTCCCTTCTTTACATCTCTGCCCACTATCCAAGTCTATAACTCTATCCAGACTTGACAAAAACCCCCAGACCCTATCCAAACTTGACCTTACTTTGACTAGACCCTGTCCAAACCCTGTCCCGATCCTGACCAAGACCCTATCCTGACTCTACCAGACCTTCTGCAACTCGCCTAGACTCTATCCAAAACTTGCCCCGACCGACGCCGGTCACTACCCCGACCGACGCCGGCACTTTAACCGACATTGGCACCTTCCATAACCGACGCCGGCACTACAGAGACCGACATCGATGACTGCACAGAACAATTTACTTCATTATCAGTCTCTTTTCTTCTCAGGTGTCATTCCTCCACAGCCAAAGAGGAGAATCTTCCAACGTCTGATTTCGGTGTGCATGACTTTATTAGGTATCTTCTAGCCTTGACCATTTCTTTTACTTTCTTATTTCTTCTTTGAATGTAGAAAGCAATTTAGCATAGAAATAGTAGAAACAAAAGCAACATACAAATATCAAAAGTCAAATCACACTAAGAGACGTGATTCATAACACATCTCCTTTTTCTAATCAAAGATAAAACTCCATAGTTGGACTCATGATAGAGTCAAGTTCCATTAGGGTATGGTAGGCTAGTAGATTGGGAAAGGAGAATAAAAAATATTTTAGTGATACCTACTTTCTCACACAAGTACCCAATCTTCCCAGTAGACCAACAACTCTATAAGAGTCCTAAGGTCCTAAGGAATGGGGAACATGTTGTGGGAAGGTGGGTCTATTTTAGTTTTAATTTTCATATAACCAACATGAGTTTATCTTAGTATTACACCTATTTTCCTATACAACTTTATGATTCTTATGAGCAGGCATCCTTTATATTTTGATGGTCACTAAACTCTTAGTGTCTCTCCTTTATACCTAGTATGTCTCATGTTTCCTAAGTTCTTATCATAGATGCCTATGTCATGGTTTTACATTCCCTATTCCATTACAACATTCCTAATATTTCCCATTGAGAAATATTGTTTTGTTAACCGATCATTCCCCCTAAGGTCTCCCTTTATGAGTTATAGTGTAAGACCATGGATAGGACCAAGCCTTCCAAAAAAATTACCACATTAAAAACATCTTTAAAAAAAATTCCCATAGTTATCTCCACCTCATTGGCATTCACTTTGTGAGTTGCAGTGTAAGACCATGGATAGGACCATGCCCTCCTCACAAAATATTATAATACCTAGTTCCTACTATAACCAAGTCACAATGAAATTACATGCATCAAATTTGAGATAAGTATCATTCAATTATAAATAAAATGTCATTGACATACTTCCCATCTTTATTTAGCATGTTTTATGCTTAATTCATAAGTCTTTCACTTTTATCTTCTTATTTTTTGATTGTGTGTATGCTTACAACCAATTTATTAAAATTTTCATAATTCCTAGCTTGAATTAGTGTGATTAATTTAATCCCATTTTACATTTTGTCTTTATTTTTATACTTCCCAAAGTTATTTATTATGATTGATTGCCTTAATTTTTTTATTTTTATACCATTTGTTTTTCATGTGAATTTCATTTTATTACAATTGTTTTCATACTTTCAAACATGATATACTGTATTTTTTATTTGTTTTAATTTGGTGTAACTCTTTACATGGTTTAAAAACAATTCATTTGTTATCCTTTTTTACCATCTTTTGTTTATTGTGTTTAGTAATATTTTCGTATTCCATATATTTCATTTTGTGATACAATGTTTATTACATTTGTTTTTATTATTATACTTTCCCAAATCTTTTTGTCTTTTTATTTTTAACCATGCAAATGTCTCAGATAATGATAGAAAATAAAACACACATCACATATTTCCCATAGCATATATATAAAAAACTAAATACATGTGCTATAAAGGATATATATCCATGCATCCACAACCAAATCTAAGTACAAATCATGTGATCAATACAACTATCAAAGTCAATCTATATATCATCATGTGTTTTATAAAATATAAGGTACATAATACATTAGCTACAAATTTAAGGTTGTGATCCATCATATATATCCTATGGCCTAACCATGATTCCCATTGATGCCTACAACTATCCCATCTAAATAGTGCACTATAAAGAGGCAGTCTAGGATCTTAATACAAAAACCTATCCTTGTAGATTGGTCACGTAGGTATGTACTTGTCCTAGATAGATGGTGGTCACCATGTGTGTGGATATCTCCTATGTTAGGGCCTATTAAGCCTATGCATATCCTACTACAACCCTTATCAATGGATATAACATATCACTACATGCCTATAGCTACCTCATAACCTCTCCCATCAATCTAAACTAGCTCACCTAGGCTAGGGAAAATAAAACTTCAGTATCATAAAGAGTGGTCAGGTCATATGGTGTTAGCACCCCATCCAAAATGTCATGGTGTGAAGCCATAACCATAGCTCCCCATCTGATCTCTTTTATCACAGGATCTATAAAACCAAAACTAGATAAACATCAAATTTTATATGTGTGTGTGTGTCTCAAATCATCTATCTATTATTATCATAATGCAACTAGTGTCCTATATCAAAAATTTAAATAAAATTTAAAAACCATTTCTCAGTGTTGGTGTCACTAATCATGGTATCCCCATCTTATATATATAATGTGTGTGTGTGTGTGTGTGTGTGTGTCTTAAATCATCTATCTATTATTATCATAATGCAACTAGTGTCTTATATGAAAAATTTAAATCAAATTTAAAAACCATTTCTCACTAGTGTTGGTGTCACTAATCATGGTATCCCCATCTTCTTGACCATAGAGCACCTCCTCCATCAACCACCTCTACACCAATGAAAATATAAGAGTCACCACTTGATCCTACTACACTCTTCTCCTCAGGGGTGTCTATCTGGACCAAATATGTCCTAAAGTAGTTATTAGATCCCTCAGTAAAACAACACCTATGTCTCCTCATATTGATGGTGCCTCTATCTTTGATGAGCATGTGGTTTTTGATGCCTCTATAGTGGTACCTTTTGTGCTCCTACTCCAAATATGCTACATTTCTTCCTACTTAATCTACTACCTCTTATTGTCATGCTCAACTAGCCTATGGTTTAGCATGTTGAGGCCTAAACAATGGTATCTCTATAGGTAACCCTTTAATTCTTATCCTTATCATCTCTCTATCATGCCATACATAATAAGTAGGCACTATTAGAGGATCCACTAGATGGGTGAGTCTCAAATATCATAATATATGAGACCCTAAATATGGTTCCACCCATGAAGTGTAATAGATCGTAATACACACATGTGATAACCTTGTCACAATGGTAGACCAACTAGGCCATATGGAAGCTATGTGCGTATAGGGATACCGTATTATATAACCTCATGTACTAGTTTATAACGCTATCACATAGGGCATGACCTACATTACATGGTCATGTCTCCATTGTAAGACTTGAGTCAACCTATTATCGACCACATAAGGTAACCCAATCAAATAATATATAGGTAACCTATTATATATCCACGTGATAATTAAAATCATTGGTCCCATTGTCTTCTACCCTTTGGATAACATCCCATACATATCATGCATGAGATGGACCCAAAATTTGAAAGTTTTCCTTGATCCAATATGGACTGATACAAGGCTATCACATATAGTGGTACCTTGTTATCCAATTTGTGACACATCACTCATGTTGCCACAAGTCATATCACTACCTTCTAGATGTCTAAAATGGCCATAATATAAACATCAAACAAGATCACTCTCAACTTGGGGTGGATCTTATCTGAGTAAGTAGTGATAGTGTTTATTAGAGTCTTCACATAACTACCTCATACACTGTATAATAAAACTAATCACAAAGATAAAAGTTTAAACACAATATAATATTATTTTGCTTCTATATTGCATATGAAAATCGTACATGAGTACATATAGGAAAATTATTTCCTATATTTGGGGAGAGTAAATCTCCTCCAAAATCTCTCAATCTCCCTAAATGATTTAAACTAACAAACTTCCAACAACACACTAAAATATAAATATATTGTGACTCATAATATATTTGGTAAACTAACATATTAACTATTAACATAATTTTTAAAAAAATAATATTTATGTTCGTACATTAATAATGTGAACACATAACTATACCTCAACATTTACCCCCTTGTGAACATTATTAATCCTAGCCTACACCCTATTAATATGAACATGGGGAAAACAACTATCCCATATCTACATCTATACTCATGACTTGGTGATTTTTAAAGGATAATCAAAAACCTCACATGATTATTTTTAAAAATGGTTGATCAACAACCAAAATAGTAGTTTTACAAGTGGCCAACTAGAAACCACCAAACAATACTTGAGGGTTTTACAGATGGCTAACCAACAACCAAAATAGTGATTTTACAAGTGGCTAACCAGAAACCACAAAATAATGGTTTAAAAAGTTGCATACCATGAACCATGTCATGATGTGTATTATATATTCTAGCTCTCATCATTTTCACATTTTAAATATGTTACATAGGAATATACAATTCAATTATGAAAAATGTGAACATGTATACAATATTTGTTCTTATTAACACCACACTATGCTAAAAATAAACACACCACACAACTAAAAGAAAATGCCACTAAATTAGAAATAAACCCCATTTTTTGTGGTTAACAAGAGGCTATGAAACCTCTAGATTCTATTTCCTCCTTCCTATAGTTATTGAAGCTACTTAAGATTTTGCAAATTTGGTGACAACCTTGGTACCATCATAAATGGCATGTTTAGCGAGTTCTCTTGGCAAGACATGATGCAAAATTATTTTAATTTCTTTGGATGTAATAATTGTCTTTTTATTATGATGATCAAGCTTGGGTGGCTCGTGATCCAATTTAATAAATATATTGTTAATAAAAGAATTTATTATACACATACCTTTGCTAGAAAGATCAATATCTGGGTATACCTACTTTAGTACCCATAATATGTAGATTTTGAAGTTATTTTCATTTTTTTTTGTCTTCTTTTTGTTTTTCTATTTTACTCATTTTAACTAATATGACTTCCTAGTAATCACCTAAACAAAACCCTAATATTCACCTAAATAGGACTCAAAGATATTGGAAATAACTATGACCTTAATAAAAAACCATGATGACACTTTTGGGATTTTTAACGATTAAATGACACAAATGGATTCTATTTGACAAATGACACTTTGAATCATTTCGACTGACATGATTATTTGCAATGACATACTTTGACATAAATGCCAAATCTAGTCTTAATAAAATTTAAAATGGACTTATGACTCAAAATTATGACGAAAGACCATGTTAAACAAAAATCAAACTTTGATTGAATAAAACAAAATATAAACTTAAGATATGAACATACTAAATGAATAAATGAATAAATGCAAACTTTTAATTATAATACCTACAGTTGGTAGAGAAGGGAGGATGATAGTTTGGTGGAAGATCAAAGCTATGGAAAATGTGTGATGAGAGGAGACATGAGAAAAACATGTATCAATGGAAAAATGGATGCGAATAGAGTCTGATCAAATATATTCAAGATTTTAGGAATAAAATCTAATAAGATCATATACCATATGGTGAGATAAACAAAAGAGTTTAAGCCAAATGTAGAATGGAAAATTGAGTCATGGGATACAAGAAAAAAATCCAACACCAAATTACATGTATAGTACCACATCAACATCTACATGTGTAGAGTTTGAATTAAACTAAACTCGATATGTGAAAAATAATAATCATGGCTTGATTCAATGCTTATAAAGTGGATTGAGACCAATCAAATGATGATCTAATTCATTTAATTTAAATAAAATTAGAATTGATGCAAATAGTATAGTGCATAATGTAATGGAGGTCGAGTCCCAAAGATTGCAAATATCTCCAAAACATGTGATACAAATGATGCCCACTTCTTTAGTAATCTATATTTGTAGCAGATATGAAAATGATATTATAGTTCATTGAAAATTTCTTAAATGAATGAAATCATATAAAAACAGTGCCAATATCCATATGGAAGATATGGTAACACACAAACAATGCTCAAAACTCCAACTTTGACTACAGATCAGACATAGCTCTGATACTAGATGATAATGTTTATCAGAGTCTTCACAAAACTACCTCATACATTATATAATAAAACCATTCATAGAAACAAAAGTTTAAACACAATATAATATTATTTTGCTTGTGTATTGCATATGAAAATCATACAGGAGTACATATAATAAAAGTCTTTCCTATATTCATGGAAAGTAAATCTCCTCTAAAATATCTCAATCTTCTTAAATGACTTAAACTAAAAGACTCTCAACAACACACTAAAATATGAATATATTATGACTCAATATATTTTATAAACTAACATATAGACTATTAATGTAATATTATTAACAATAATATTTACGTTAGTACATTAATAATGTAAACACATAACTATACCTCAACAAGTAGACCATTGAGCTAATGCATATCTCTCATCCTCTGACTCTAGTGTATCAGTGATCACTAGTGTCCTACCTATCAAAAGTCCAAGTAATTTGTGGATATCCTTTAGAGTAATCACCACCTTAATGGTGGCCTCATCCACCTCCAATCATAAAGTGTTGGTTAGTCACTCCCAGGCTTCTAGGAACATGATGACTAGATCAACACTCAGAGGGATCTGTATCATCTCCATGATTCCACCAAAGCCCAAGTTGACCAGTCAAGCTCTATCCATGTAAGTTAAATGATCCAATAGATTTAGTATCCATGATACATCTACCAAGAATTAATATCTCCATCATATTTATAATATATCAAATAATAGATGATGTATCAGATCTCCATGTCATAAATAATTAAAATACATTCTAAAAAATTCACAAATTAACTACTTCATCATATGGTTTGATTTAGTTTCTTATGTTTTCTTATTTTTCTACACAATTAGCCCATTTGATACTAAATTGACCCTTTACCCACTGTAGCATACTATATCAACCCTTTAGTACATAGCCATCCCCCTTTATCAAATTGTATTGGCCACTTACTACCAATTACATCAGCTCAAAGGTAAACAACCAACCATATGCCCATTCCATGCTACATCAGCCTATTGCTATACAGTCATCCACTTTTAACAATACTATGTCGACCCACTACTACATGGTCATCTCCTTATTTTCTTCTTGCTTTATGAATTGAGTTGATAAGGTTAAATCTATTTTTCACATATAGAAAATTTTTGACCATTTAACATAAATACCTTAGGCATTTATTGGTCTGAATTTTTCTTACCTAGGACGCTGTTATGACCCTAGTCTACCTAAAACTTTTCAGGGGTCATTTTTAGTGGCTAGATTTTTCCTACTAGTTAATTTTCTATATTTAGCTCAATTTCAAATAAAAATACTCAAAAAAATTAAAATTCATGTTTTCTTACTTGAACTACACTCATTACGACCGCTAGGCATCCTCCCATCTAAGTTATCATCTCCTCACCATGGTTGCTCTCTAGTCTTGAACTAGGTCTCTTAGAGCTCTATTTTCTCATAATAGTAAAAATAACAAATGAATTATTTTTTACCCTATTTATATTTACTATTCAAAATTATTTACCTATAAATTATTTACAATTAGATCCCATTTTTTGACCATATATTTATTTCTAATATCTCTTTTTTTGAATTAAAAGATGTTCTATAATTTTGACATTGTAGAAAATATTTTCACATCTTACATGTATATTTTACAAAAAAATCAAAATTTCACTCTTTTTTGGTAATTTATATAGGTTCACCTAATGGTCCCTACATTGGACACCTTCACATTTCTTTCAATCTGTTCCCTATCTACAACACTAAGGTAAGTAAAGTATGCATTTTTCAATTCTATCCTTTTATTTATCTTATTTATTTCTTACTACAATTTATTCAGCTTCAGCATTATGTGTTACTATGTTATTTTCCTAAAGTACCATCCCCTATTGCACGTACATGATATGTGATGAGATTTGAATGTGGCATATGTATACACATAATATTTTCAAACTTTATCAATTATTGATGTTTTCTCTCTTACATGAACCCATTGAGTCTCAATTTCTTTGAGTGCATGCCTTAAAGGGTGCATTGGGAAAGGGGTGGGTAGACCATTGGTGCCTTACAATATTGTTATCCCATATACTGCCACTTGTTATCTACAAAACCTTATCTTATGTACTTACCTAAGCTTTGCCTCCTATATTGTACACTCCTCCAAGCATTTCACCACCTTCATTAGTACCAACCTAATCCTAAAACCCTTTTTGATAGTTTTCATTACATTGTCAGCCTGGGCCAACCCTTATTTAAATTTTTAAAACACATTATGGTTCTATGTTAGACTTGGTCAACCTAAACTAGGATCTAACTTATTTTTATCAAGTAAAAATATAGAGTCAATTGGGTTGAACTTATCGGCTAAACTTTTATAAAGGTTAAGGGTTAGATTTAGCTATATATGCACATCTATTTCCATCATTTATTAGGAAGAGAAGGATAAGAATATTATATTGTGCATCTTCTTAACCACCATTCTACTTGAGCAACATAACTTAGGGTTTCAATATTTTATTTTGAGATACAAATATTATCTTGTAGATGAGTCTTTTAGATGCATAGAGAAGTTGTGTATCCTAGATCTAACTTATCCTTGTTATTTTTATATACCACAACAACCTCTTGTGAAGCACCTTGGCCAAGGAAGAGATTGAGGCTTGACGGGTTCATCTTCAAAGATATTATTCTTAACTTTGTTCCTCATTTGTAAGAGTAAATAGATTTGCATTTATAAATCTATCCCATGCATTACGATTCCCTATACATTTATATGAGTATAGATATTCTATGCATGTTTAAATTTTATGTTTATTACCCCCCACTTTGTATCACAAGATTTGGTGAGCACTAGATTAGATTTTACTTTGCTTAACATTTACTTGGTGAATATGAAAACATAGGATCTAGCTAGGGTTATAGCATAGTGTTGCTTTACTAGAGGCTTTATAACCTTCTCTAGTGATTTTATTGTGGTAAGAGATCCCTTGGTTAGGTCTAATAGATCCATCTTGGTCATGACCCTAAATATCTAATGTATCAATAATTATAAGTGTAAGTAGGATTTATATTCTCCAAGCTAGGATTGATTAGTAGATGAGTTTCATTTCCCGTTATATACAACAAACATAGGCATACGTCTTAGTGTATAGGCTGGCAAAACCTACTAAAAACGTGGTGATAATCAAGGCCCAACATCCATCCAACACATTTCAAGGCTCAGGGGTTCATTCAAGGGTGGTATGTCCATACACTTTTGGTAAGGCAAATAACCTTCTTGATCTCAATGGCATAAATAAATTAGGAATCTTTGTGTCTTCTACATTAACCCTTGTAACAATAATGCAGAAAGTATCACTCGATGTCTCCCAATTTCTTTTGAAAAAAATTAAGTGAGTGGCTGTGTTTGAGGAATCTATCATAGAAAATGCTTCCATGCTATAATGTGAGGCATCATAGTTAAGAGAGGAAAATTTATAATGACACCTATACCTCAACAAATTAAGGAAACTAATCAATGATATCTACCCTACCTTGGTCACTAAAGTCTTGGGTGACCAAGTCATGTCCAGTGAAAAGAAATTCATAATGCTCTTGACTAGGATAATGAAGGACTAACTCATTTCATAGAAGCTCCAATAGATTAAAATGTAAGGTTAGATATTGAAATTCAAAACAAAGGCTTTATGTGAACTCATGGATTAGTACAAGAAATTAGTTGACACTACTATGCATCTAGCTATGAATATTTATTATACCATGCTAGATTGGAAGCAAAAAATTAATACTATATTAAATGAGGTAAATCTATAGATTTTTAAGACTTAAAAATCTAAGGAAATAATAAGAGATTGGATATCTACCCCTGTTTCAATGGATTTTGTAATAAAGGAGTATTTAAACTCAAGAGATGTAGCGAAGGGAAAAATGACCAACTAGAAGAATGGCATGTTGTGTAATACATTTGATGGAATGCATACAGAGTGGCACACAGATAGAATGGAGGATCTCACAATGGAGATTAAATTTAAAGTGTCATAGAATAGGGCCACCATCCTTATCTTTGAGGATGACAATATTTAGAACCTAATGAAATATCAAGAAACTATGCACTTTATTATTTATTTGGTGTGGGAAACTCTCACTAATTAGAAGATATTTAATTATAATTTGTCCCACTTTGATAGTTCTATTTTTTAAATAATCAAGGAGCCATTGTTTTTCCACCCAACTAGTTACATTAGTAAATATAGACAATGAAAGTTTCTCAACTTTGTGTAGCCAACTATACAACATCAAAAATGTTGTTGACATCTTTCACTACAGTTATGGCCTCTTTAGAAACAATTCTATCACATCCATCCTTGTATTTTGATTTAACATCTATAACTACTCTAATTACAACTTCCATATCATAACATCAACTAACTTATTCTTAGTCTATGCCTATGCCCTCCACATAGGTATGATGTGCAATAAATTTGGTAAAATTTTTAAGGTGCTCAATTTTTATAAAAGAAGGATTAAAACATTAGTAATGGGGCCAAGAATGTTGAAAGCCCAAAAAAGAAATCTCTTAGTTATGCCAATCTACTAAAAACCTAAAAGGATAGTAGATTGGTATCCAACTTAGTTGCAAACCTAAAAGGATTGCTAAGTAGTGGATAAGAGGTGAAAACCAGTATATGACACCTTGGGTGATTATTACTAGTAATGTTTCTATTCCAACCCTTCTCTTTAGGAAACTCAATCAGCTCTAGCATTTGACACACTTCCTGTGACTTTGTCTCAGGACAAGGTAACAATTTAATTTTGGGAAAATGTTAGTAGTAAAACATGAATGTATGTAGAGTATAACTGAATAAAAACTGCGTTATTTATATTATTTTCTATATTGCATATATTTTTATATGTATTAAACACCTAAATGCACATCAAGAGTTTGAATAATATGAAGAGTATCTCTTTTTTTAGTGAAAGGATAGAATATGAAGAAATAAAGCCTTATAATCTCTATATATTACACTAAATTGTATTGTAAAAGGGTTTTATAATATAAATATCAATATAGAAATTTAAAAATGGTTATTGTTTATGTATACACTTGTTCCTTTATGCAGTATCACTTTGTTTTCATGTAATCTATCAATCATTTAAAGTATTAAACATTTTGGGTAAATTAAGGATATGAATCATGTTATTTACTATACAATCCTTCACCTAGTTAAAATTTAATATGATATAGTAGTTTCCTTAAGTATCATATGTATTACTCTTTGCACAAACAATCTAAAATAGTATGTTCTAGTGGGCTTTCTAGGAACATTAGCTTATATTTAAATATTCTTAATTTCCTCACTAATTCTACAATTGAGTTTTCCTTGGGAACTATCATGTTTTTTACAACATACCATCCATTTATCAGATATAATCTTCATAATATAAGGGAATTCAATCATATTATGGAACTCATATTATGGATATTAACCCTTCAAGGGAGGCATGAATTTTATTGAGCACATTCATGGAGGCAACATTGAATATGCCTTATTTGAATAATTCCTCATTGACTAACTTTACAAATTTATATTTTGCTTCATTTGAAGCATATTGGTTAGATACATCATCCTTGAGTAAGTAACAATGAAATCTCCCCACTTTTATAAAAAACTTCATTCTTCTTATCTCCTCTAATCTGATTTCTTCATATCCTCCATGGGTTTATTCCAAACTTACATTTTATGGAAAATTATTTCCAACCAATCATAAGAGAGATCATTTTATCTTTTTCCAAAGATTCCAACTTTGACTAGCATCTCCACATCAATGGCTAACATTTCTTCAATATCCCATTTTAAACTCTCCTATAGAATTAGTTAATTTTAAAGGAATTGAAATTTTTGATCAATCTCTACCAACTCTAACTTAAACCTTTTGTCTAATTTTCTCATTTCCTCAATATACTTTAGGCCATATATAAATAATCCTAGGTTGTAATATTTTTTCCATAACTATTATACCTACTTGTGGTTGATATTTTTTATCTACTAATGTAAGAACTTGAGTTGGGGAATCTACTTGAGGGATTTTTGGGGCCTCTATGATCTATGTGTAGCCTTTTTTTATAGATGAACACACTCATTTATTATTATATGTATAGCTTGTACCTCTCACACAACCCTATGCATTGATTTTATTATAACTTACTCACAAACTTATGCATAAGTCTCATGCCTACTCATAGACTTCTATATAATGATTGCCTTAGATCATAACCTGTGTATCATATTGTGAACCTCTTAGATTGTAGTCATATATACCTAAATAGCACCTACTCATAGAATCAATTGATCATTCAAGCCCCACTTCAACATAACCATGTGTTATCCTACCTTAACTATGAGACACAACGAGTGGCCCAAATAGCTATTAGCATCCAACTAAGGATAATAGGATTGGAAGTTGTTAAAGATATCCTAGACATTAATAATTTAAACCATTTCCAACTACCACATCTGATAGGAAAATAATCATGCCTATCAACACTATCCTTGGTAATTGTAAAATAATTAATAATATTTTTGTATTAAAAATGTTAATATATGAAATGTATGCATCTATACAAAGATAACAAAGACAAATAATACAATTATTCAAGTTGATGCCAATACATAATTGTGACATAGATAGCTTTTTTAATGCATCTATTTTATATACACAAACTATATACATAATACTATATTTTACCTATTCTCTCATTTATGAATATAATTTTCATTCCCTATAAATAAGACTTTCACTTCATTTAATATGTGTTTGATCATTCCCTCTGAATACATCTCCATGCATTCACTTTGCATAACTAAACTCAATTTCCCCTATACACCTGGTCTTAGGCACTATGGTGCAGATCATTGGTATCAGAGCTGAGCTCTATTCATTTATATTCATGTCACCACATAATCACAATAAGAGAGAGAAGGTTTAACAGTTGGTTCTATCTCAAATATTTTATAATAATGTCATAGACAAATTAAGATGCTTGACACCCAAAATTAACTTTAGGTAACATCATAATTTCAAAGGCTCATCATTAGTGTAATATAGACACAAAACACTAAAATTATTGGTTAGTTCCATGAGCTAATTATGTATCTCAACACATCACCTTCCCATCTGTCTCAATAACATGTTCTACAATGGTTTCAACAATAAACCCCCTTCAAAGTATAAGTTAATCTCAACATTCCTCTACTCAAAGGCAAGATTAATGTCAAAGTATTGGATTCATGAATTTTAAAATTCAAGGTGTACTTATTAGTCATTTAATTCATTTATGCTAAGAAGATCATCTTCATAGCACTGAAAATGTCCATTATGATTGTTCACTAGTAAGATACCTTTAGTGTATAGCATGTGCAAGAGTGCATTCCAATCGAATCATGGAAGAATTTTTTAATGCATTAAAGGAATAGTACCATTTAAAATAATTTAAATATGAATAAATAAATTTATAAAAACTATTTTAGTGCAAGGATTAGTTAGTGGAAGACTACACCAACACATTCCATGACTACTCTATGAACCTACAAGAGAATTTGAGAGAACAACTTATGGTGTTGAAGGACATAAGTAGATTCTCAACTTATATCTGTGTGAATTTGGAGCTATTTAATTATGACACTTTGGGACAATCATATCTTAACATCACCAAGATTGAATCCAAGGCAAGTATGAATTAAAATTCAACCCATTCATCCAACACAGTGTGTAAGGCCCAACCCTCAAACAACTCCACATCATAGCCTTCTACATAGAAGTACATCACTTCTCACAAAGGTAAGTAGCCTAATAAGACCACTCAGTACTCAAATACTCCTATAAATTTTAATTTATATAAAGTTGATAATAATCCAAGTAATAAGTGGTGCAATCCTCATCACTCATCCACTCATGATGATGTTGAATCTCATGTGCAACAATATTTACTCACATAGTTTGCATCAATACCCACACTAATGGATAGTATTGATCTAGATGCATCTTATCTAAGAATAAATAATACTATGATTGACATATTTGAAGAGTGATAACATCTCTTACACACAAAATTATAGGTGAAGGGTTAGCCTCTCCATATCATCATTGACAGTGGTAGTCAGAATAACATCATTATGTAATCCATAGATCAATACTCAACCTTACCTCTAATATGCATCCCAAGTGATATTATGTATGGTGTTTATAATAATGGAAATATTATAATTATAACAATAGTGCACTTTTTACTTAAAAAATCAAGCCTATGGAAGATAATGTCACTTATGACATTGCACCTTTAGAGGTTTGAAAATTTTTACTAGGGAGATCATATTCATACAACCATAAAGCTACATATAAATCCAAGCCATAACATTGGATTATTCACGTGTAATATAATTTATAACACATCTTCAATTTAGTGCCCAAAACCAAACTCACATTGGTTTCTACCAAAAAATGTTGCAAGCTCATATCACATGTGTAGAAGTTCATGTTACTCATGGTTCACCCTAACACACCTATGAAAATGAAAAATCACACATTGGAATTATGAAAAACTTATATAATTTCATAGTATCATATTTATAAGTTGATAGAGTAGTGTAGTGAAGTATTCACATATCCTAAAGACATTCCAACACACTATGTAATAAGGCACTGCATCAATTTTCTCCTTAGATCTCATCTTTTAAATACCCCCTGTAACAAAGTTTAGTTTAGGAGAATTAAAAAATCCAATGCTAGATACAAGATATCCTTAATCATGGAAATATTAGACCTAAATCTTTTCCTTGTAGGAGTATGATAATACTTGCACCCAAGAAAGACACGTCTTGGTAATTCTGCATAGACTATCATGCACTCAACAAGATAACAATGAAGAATCAGTACCCACTACCATGAATTGATGACCTTATAGACCAGATTCAAGGCACTTAATACTTCACAAAGGTTGAATTTAGTTATGGCCACCATCAGGTTCTAATCCATCTTGAAGACATCTAAAAGACAATGTTTAAGACATAGGAAGGATTGTATGAATGGTTCGTCATGCCTTTTGGCCTAACCAATGTGATAGACATTCATTTGCTTGATGGATGATCTACTTGAGAATTTCATCATCTCATTTATCATAATCTACTTATATGACATTCTCATCTTCAATAAGATTTGAGAGGAGCATCTGGATCACATCTCATACATCTTATACACCTTATGTCAACATAAGTTGAAATCCAACTTAGAAAAATGTATATTCTACATTGGTAGATCTAGTACCTGGGATATATCATTAATAATATAGGAATTCATATAGATATAGATAATATAAAAATGATCTAAGAATGGCCTACTTCATGCAATCTAAAAAAAATAAGCAGTTTTCATAGACTTGCTAACTTCTACCACAAGCTCATCTTGGTTTTTCGCACATCTATTGGGATATCACCCATATAACACATCAAAAATCAAAGTTAAATTTGACTCATGCACAACAACATGTTTTTCAGGCACTCAAGCAATGCTTATACATAGTTCCTATTCCCACAAATCTTGACATTAAAGTCCTTCAAAATTCACACTGATGCATCTGAATTTGTATTCACTGTAGTGTTCATGCATCATGGACATGTGGTCAAATACCACTCAAAAAAGTTTAGTGAAATGGTGCATAAGTAGTCCACCTATGATAAATAATTGTATGATATTATGTAAGCAATCAATAAATTATGATACTACATTATGTGGAAGGAGAACATTATTGATTTATACCATAATCCACTTTAGTTCTTATAAACGTAGAAAAAGATGGAGAATGTGTAGAACATGAAATGGATGACTTACCTATAATAGTTCCATCCCATGATCAAGCATAAGAAAGGGAAGGATGAAAAGGTAGTATATTTCCTTATCTAACTATCAGTTCATGTGCTCATCATAGTGTTGGACACATGTGGCCATAACTTCACATACTAGGTATCCCTCTACTCAGCTAACCATGACTTTATAACAACTTACACTAGCCTAGATTAAGGTAAACAAGTGCAGAATTTATATTTATCTAAGCATATTCTATAAAATATCAGACATCTTTATGTTCTTAATAGTCCATCTCACCAATGAGTCATGTATAAGGAACACTACACTAAGACCTCAATAAACTTTAGTATAAAAAAGACTCTAGATGCATTTTAGTCACACTTATTTTGAATGCACATGTATATAGACTTGGAATGCCACATCAAGTCTTGTATTCCTTGTTCATCACCAAGACCATGAATAGGAAGATATTAATTTACACACCCCTACTAGTTCTATCCAAACCATGGGAATCTATTAGCATGGATTTCATGATTTGGTTTCCTACAATGAGACACTATAATGATATTGTGTTCATTGTAATGGATAGGTTTTCCAAGATGGATATCATGGTCACTTTCAAGAAATAAATTTATGAATTTGGAACTAAGCAAGCCTTCTTTAACCATGTTTGGGTTCATTTTGGGTTTCCAACATCCATCATCTCCTATCGATATTTGTACTTTATAAGTCACTTTTGGAAAGCATTATGGGACTTGATGGGTACATAATTAGATTAGTTGATGGATTTCCATCCACTAACATATGGATAAATAGAAGTAGTTAATATCACACTTATTCATCTAATATGAATGTATAAATATGCACATACTCATACTTGGGATGAAAATCTCTTATACATTCAACATGACTACAATAGAGAGTTGCATAGCTCTATGGGTCATAGTCCATTCTAGACATGTTTTGGGTTTCAACCTTTGACACATCTAGACTTATCTTTCCATGGTCTAGATAGCACTAAGTCTTGCACATAGGAATGAGAAGTTGACAAATATGAGAATTTTATATGACACATCCAGTCTATCCATCAATAGGTTTAGTAAATCCTCTCTCACACACAAGAAAAGTATAATGAAATCCACAACACAAATCATACATCTCATGTATTCTAAGTTGGTGATAAATTTTGGTTACACCTTCAAAAGGAACACTTCAAAGGTTAAGACTAGGATATCAAGCCTCTATGCTATGGCCCTTACACTATTTTACATGTAGTTGGAGATAAAACCTTTTTTATTGATTTACCTCCATACTTGGGAATACACCCATTCTTTAACATGGAAATTATAAAGCCTTACACTCTACCACTTCTTGAGCCAATAATAACACAACATATTTTTGATTTGGATTCCAAACACTTTCACCCCTTAGAGAAGGACCAAATCATTGAAGTTATAGATAAATTCACCTACCATGGTACACATAAATTTTTATGAGAGGTTAATGTTGGATAATATGTTGATCAATATAATTGGTACACTTATCAACAAATTTGAGTGTACTTTCCTCAGCTATACATTGATGTAATGGAGACCATTACTCTTCAATAAAGGGTGAATAATCCATGTACATCCTCTACACAGATGAACACACTCCTCATTTGTTATTTTTTGTAAATCTCACACCTCTCACATAGCCCTAGGCACTAATTTGCCTAAATATTTCTCACAACCTTACACACAAGTCCCACACCTGATAATAGACTTACATGTAATGATTACTTTATATTATAGCCTATGCATTACACTACACACCCCTCAGGTTATAGTCTTGTGCACCTAACTAACTTATACTCATAGACTCATTTGATCCTTCAAGCCCAAATTTAGCACAAGCGCATGTCAAAATTCCTTGATTGTATGGCATAATAAGTGACCCAACTATCCATTAGTATATAATCAAGGATCATGGTATTGGGATTTTTTGAAGACATCCTGAACATTAACTATTCAGAGCATCACCAAATATCACATCTAATAAGAAGATATGCATGCCTATCAACACTTTTTTTGGTAGATGTATAATAATTAATACTAATTTTTTATTATGCATGTTAATATATGTAGTATACACATATATCAAAAGATAACTAAGATAATTAGTTGGGTTAATGCCATTACATAATTGTGACACAAATAGATTGCTCTGCATATCTACTCTTCATATACACAATCTAGACATTGTACTCTATTTCCCCTATTCTCTCATTTATGAAATTTAATTTAAGTAGTACATATAATCCATTAAACATGTGTTTTATTCTTCATTCTAAATATATCTACAAACATTCACTCTACATAATGAAACTCGATTGTCTCCTACACACCTAATCATGGGCCATGTGGTGCAGATCACTCTACTAGATTCAAGAGATAATTTAAATAACCTTAAAATTATAGGATCCAATAATTCAACTTCTCATGAGTCATTTATTTTTATTCATACCACTTAATCATTATTTATGTGGTCCCTTAGATATTATGTACATCAATTTGTCGAGTGGCCACACCCAAAGATACATGTTTTAGTGTATAGTAATATATCATCATATATTCCTCATTATTATCCACATGTGACTCAGTCATAAAAAAATTGAGTTTCATATTGTTTGGAAACTGTACTTGATGTATTATTAGCATTATTTGGAGGGGGATTCATGAAGAGATTGGCCACTAAATAAAAATTAGGAAACTCTTCTTTGACCACATTTTTATTCTTCCACAATAATGGTTACATCCATTGAAAATTTGTGTCATTATATCTCATCATTTATCCATTATAATTTTTAGGAATATATCATGGTGAAGGCTATATTGGTGGAATAAAATATGGAATAGGTGAAACTTGTGGAGAGTATAAAGAAAGAGGGGATTATAATTCCTAAGGTGTAATACTTATAATAATACTTACAGTTATTGATTTACACATTCCATGAGTAGAGGTGAGTTAATTATATGTGGTGTTGTCAATAAATAGAGATATATCACCATAAAGGGGATAATATGATTTTATTTTCACACACATTTTGGGGTGTAAATTCCTTACAACATCATAACCCTCCCCATAGTTCTTACTTGGATACTTATTTTAGTTTGGGTCTTTTCCATCTCCATCATCTCCAAGAGTATCTAATTGATGAGGTGTGGTACTAGAACCACTTGTACTAGATGATTTAGGAGATTCTAAGGGAGCCTACCCTAGTAGAGTTAAAATTCTAGATATCTTTGAGACTCCTTCTTTAGTGAATTCTTCAAGATTTTCATTGAACCATGTCATTGATATTTCTAATATTAATTTGGTTTGAAGCTACATATTAGTCAAAAATAATGTAGATTAATTTAATATTTTCAAGAGTGAAGCCAAGGCCCTTTTAATGTAATATGGATATATAAATTCACTCCCATCATCTACCATTTCCTTTTTTACCCACATGTAAGTCAATAATTTGATATGTCTAAAGCTTAATTGATGCCAATCTCACCTCATATATTCATACTTAACTAAGTAATTAGCCTAATAGTCTTATAAATGTGCATTGTGTAGGTAGGAGGAACTGATTATGAGGTGAGATTTCATATATCCCTTATTTTCAAAAGAAAATATAATTGTGTGAGTATGTATTTTGAACTATGAAATTGAGGATTAAATGTTCTAAACATATGTGGCATTATTACATGTATAGTGGCCTAGAGTGATTGGAAATATAATAATTACCATGTGATTTTTTTTGCATCAATTTTGCACTTTCTCCAATTTCATGTGAAACTAAATAAACATGTTATTATTCTCCAAACTTGGTAGTATCAAGGGGTAGCCTTCTAATCCTCCAACTTTGATATAATATAATTTTTGGAATTGAATGAATTAACTCTGATACTTTGTTATTAAGTTCACTATTTCATCTAAAATTCCCATTACTAAATCTTTGTTCAATACTTCCACAACTCTCATGGTGAAGGCATTGTTTATGTGTCTAAAATGTTTGTTTCTATGTTCTAGGGTCAACTGAGAGTAAAATTCATTAACTTTAATAGTTGGGTATACATTGGCCAACTAAATGAGGCTTGGGTAAACTCTTTGAGATACTAATGAATATACTAGATAAGAATTCATGTAAAAAGTTATTGTTACTTCTAAATTTGTTAGTTGTTGATGTAGGGTATCACTTACTATATCACCCTAATCTATATATATTTTTAAACTGCATATGATGCTCATAACCATGAACATCCATTGATGAAATAAAATGGTAGTCTTATTACCTTCCACCCTTTTAAGAAGAGTAATAATATCTAATATCTCTTCCTTGAATTAATTCTTTAAGGTATTTGAGATACCTATTCTCTTATTTATCCAATTTTTGTTGATGGTATTAAGGTGATTCTCAAGGTTTTTATAATATAAATCCTTTCCAAATTTTTATGCTCATCCTTTCATAAATTTAATTAGTGGGGATCCTTTATGTCATGCTCATGGAAATGTTGTCTAGTTTGTCCATTAGAGAATCTCATTATACATATATATCTCTTGTATTTAGGTCATAATGTCGATCACATGAAAACACTAGACATCAAAAATGCACATAGACAAAAAAAATCACCTAAGGTAGATTGATTATTGACAAGAGAGTATCCACTAGAGTTAGAGTTTATAAATTCATCCTATTATGTAATTCTTCCAAGTCCACATGCCCAATATGGTGATCTAGAAAGATACCTAAGAAAGAGCCCAAAAATTCTCACATGAATATAGAGGTAGGATTTGATTGTGTGGTTTTGGATAACAAGATACATTGTTCATGAAAATGCAAATTGTTATTCTATATCTTCCACTAAATTACCGTAGTATCTACCTAAAACTCTAGTGTACCTAGGGTACCAAAAAAATCTCTAGGAGTAAAATTGTCTGAAATGAATTCTTCAATCTAATGTGAAGTTCTCAGAAAAAATAGTATTTTAACTATATTTGGGTTGATTTTCATCTTTGTATGGACGAATGGTGTGAGGATGGAATTTTTTCAATGCACATGTATAGATTTTGAAATAAGAGATTAATCAAATAAACCACTTTAAGTTAATTTAAAGCAAATTTGGGTAGGGGGTGGTCAATATGATTAAGATAAAATATTACCCCATGCATTCAAATGTGCCATGCCCACTTGGTTATAACCATCAGGTGTCATAGGTGTGGAAAATATAATGCCATGGTTGTATTCTAGTAGAGTTATGGTTTCACATCCATCATGCCTACTAGCTTAGGTGAGCCTGGTTATGTGAACGTAATGGGAATGAAAATGTACCCTAAAACTTTGGACACATGTACCTACATCTAATTCAACCTAGAATGTTTAGCAAGCATGACCTTATGGATGCATAGGACACATGCACATAGCTCAAGAAAATTTCCTAAATGTTTCTTGAATTTGAATTGACTTTTCAAATTTGACTCAAAATTTGACTAAAATTTTTTATGTTTACAAAATAAATTAGCCATGGGAATTTTCAAAAAATACTCATTAGGTATCATAATGCCTAGTGATTTTTGAAAAAAATAAATGGAATAGCCAATAAGTATTGATAGATATTTTTAAGTGTAAACACCATGGCTAAGGCTTCTCGTTTCATCATGTTATAGTTTTTTGACAACAAATAGCCTAAAACTTACAAAAATAATTAAAATATCCAACTCACATAATCCCAATTACACAAGTATAATTCCAATCACCAACCTATATGCATCCATCTGAACATGGAAATTTTTTCTCCAATCTAGAAAAACCAAAATTGGAGCCATGATCAGTCATTGCTTTAGGTCTATGAATGTATTATTACATTCTAGGGTCAATTAAAATTTGTTATCCTCATGAAACATTTTTTCCATACTTATTGTAATGTCAATATACCCATAAAAGAGTTTGTGATATCATCCTATGTGGCCCAAAAATGGTCATAATTAGATTAATTAATTGGTGGCTTAAATCCTATGATGATTACAATTATGGATTAATGAACCAAAATACCTTCAATGCACACCACATCCTAGGAGAATTTAAAATGGTGTGATTAATAATATTTGTTTTAAATTCAATGCAATTTTTAGTGTTTGACACCTTTTTGACATTATTTACAACTATGAAAAGTGTTCTTTGAATAATGAAAATATTCCCAATCATCCAAGTATACCTCTAGAGAATTATGGATGAAATATTTAAATTCAATAACCATAACTTTATAATATAATTCAAGTGTTTTTCTCAAACCAAATGGAGTTACACAGTAGGTGAAGGATCCCTACTCTATTATGGATGCCATTTTTTACATGATCCTCTACTATGATGGAAATCTAGTGGTAGCCATTAAACTCATCTATGAAGTAATGGAATTCATGCCATATAATTAATTCCAATACATAATCATTGAATGGTAAGTAAATAGGTCATTGATACAATAATTGTTTAGAGAATTATAGCCCCTAAAAAATTCAATCCCTTTATTTTATTTATCTATATGACCATGGGGATTACCAAATATGAATTTTGTACTAAATAAATGATCTGAGATTACACCATGCAATCAATCTCATATTTTACCTTCATTTTCATATTGGTTTTTAAAGTATAGGATTGATTTTTAATCAGTCATGCCCACTATTTTATCTTAATATGATTTTATCCTAATGAATGGTCTACACCATTAACCTCACTAAATTTAGTGGGAAAGACATATTTATAATCTTGTAGTGGTTTTATGACCTTTAAACCCAATACTAAGTTTAGTTGTCATAAATTGGCACCATCTTAGGTATTAATTATATAACAATGTTATCACTCCTTTTCCAAAAACTATCTTAATAAAATTTACTTCCCTTAACTTAAATGTAATCCATGACCTCTAGTTATCTTAGTTGTTCTCTAATGTTTACATTTCACAACTTTTCTTCTTCTAGCTTATTTGCATCCTTATTTTGGAAAACTTGATAGTTATTTTGGGATCAATCACTCCCTTCAAATCCATAACCCATCAATATTTTTAGTTTTTTTAATATAATCTCACTATCATCAATTACATTACATTAATTGAGAATAAAACCCTTTTGTTCCCAAGGGTATCGACATTTTTCCACACTCGTGATTATTAGTATTGCATCATCTTGGGAATCCTATTTAGTTTTGTATTCATATCATATATCCTTCACAATATAAAAATATTTTAATTTTTTGTAATGTTTTATGTACTATAAAATTATTGCCTTAAAACACAAAATATTGAATGAATTCATATTGAACTTGCAGCCATGCCTTTGTCTCCTCCTAGGTTCTTATTGTATATACTAGGCTTTAAGTAAAGTGGTTAATGTACCATAAAATAGGTGCACATAGTACCTTAAATCACTATTTTATGCCTTAAAAGTGTCCCCAAAAAAAGGAACGTGCATCTATTAACACCTTCATGCTTGGAATTTTGTCCACTTTTATAAGAGGAAAGGTGCAATATGAAATATTTCATACAACATCTCATTAGCTTCCTCCCCTTTTAGCTCATATTATCTATGAATAACCCCAAAAATAGCTAATATCACATCTATTACATGACTAATTATACTTACCCATACTTATGACTATGTAACATGAACCTCCAAATTGAAAATGGATCTTTTCAAGTCCCTTATGCCAATATACTAAGGAATTTTCCATTGTGTGGTGAACACCATGCACATTAGCCTAGTTTCATGATCCACGCACATCTGATTAACCATGTGCACATATACATATATAATTATATAATATTTAATCCTCCATGGTATCCTACCCATTGGTTTCAATATAATATTTATTATTCATAGTAAATTACTAGATATTATCAATTTCAAAACTCATAAGTGATCACACAAAAGGTGGTTTATATCCCATTTTATGAAAGTAATAGGGTTATTTTGGTATCTAGATTGTTTACTCCATGGATGATATAATGCCTTGATCCTTTTTATTCCTTGCACATGATACAATTAGTATGGAAAATTTATTTCGTACACCACTTATATTTTTGGTTTTGTATGCACCTTAAACTAGATTTTTTCCCTATGGAGAGGATGGTTCCTTTGGCATCATATAGGGATTGAATTTTTATTTTTTAAAAGTTATGATGATAATGAGACATCTTGGTGAGATTACAACTAATTATACATTATTTTGATGTTCATTCAACAACTCATTTTTTCCCTATCAATGTGTGGTAGTGGGTTTCATCTTTCATTATATCAATGACCTAAAAATAACCTCACATGCTAAGCTTAGCCACATTGTTATAAATATGTTCTAGCATTATAATATGATAAACATGGACATGATTTTATAATATTAATGTCATGAAGTTGTAACTTAGCGCATTCCTTCCAATTTCTTCCCAAGTGGATCTTGGGATCATGTTAATAGCGTTGTCAAAATCAAATAAAAAATTATGTACCTCATAACTTACAAGTTTGATGTCCACTCAATAATACAGATCCCATAAATTATTTATATTCACATATCATACCATTTTATGTGTTTTCTTTTTTCCCTTTTTACACATTTCAACAATTTATGTTTTGATTTAGTAATATTTTGTGAAATAGCCTCCTTGCGTAATACACTTATAAATTTAAAATGATCTTTGAAATAAATCACCACTCTCTCCTATTTTATAATGCACACAATTTTCAAATACATTTTTTATTTTATTTTCACATCTCTAGTATTAACATCCTTAGTTTGTATTGAATTTAATAGTTTGGCTACTTCATTTATTAACACCTTTAAGTTATAGATACCTATCTTCTCACAGCTACGTAATCAAGTCATATGTGGGAATATATTAAGGAGAATACCTTGGTCATTGTGATTATTCTAAGTGACAACCTATATGAATCCTCTCTCCTTATGGTGGGTATTCACCATATTAACATTGTGCTCTATATTATATTTCCTTTACTTCTATAGTGTTATGAAATATTAATTGTTATTTTACCAAAAGATTCTATATTAAGCATAGTGGGTTTCCCATTATGGATTTATTAGTAAATTTCATGTAATATGACTCATCTACCCACACAAGTAATAAGTGATGGGTTGTATAGGCTTTAGATTTCCCTATCTGTGACACTAGTAACTTCCATGATATCATATATATCTCTATAATGACCCTTATCCTTAAAATTATTTAACATAACCATCATACTACATTTAAGGTGACATAGGTGTCTAATTTAAATATTAATGTGGTGAAAGTAATCCCAAACCTAGTTGTTTTTTGTGGTGACGGTGGTGCCCATCTTGGCTAATATTGTGGTGATGGTGGAGACCACCCTATCTAATGTTATGGTGATGGAGGAGGACACCATGTATGATGTTATGGTGGTATATAATCCCACCTTATATTATATTATGATGATGTAAGGGACCAACCTCTTTATTGTGATATATTTATGTCTTGTGATGTTTTACTTATTTTTAGTAGAGGTGGTTATTGCATGGTGACTATGAATACATTTTGAGTGATGTCATATTTTAGATCTCGTAAAAGATTGAAATTTTTATTATCATGCATGGTGGATTTGTAAAAGTTTCAACACACTTTTTTTTAGATGCATATAGCTATTTAATAATTTTAAATTTATATTATCATGATCCCAGGGGAAACATAACTCAAAAAACTCACTTTTGATGCAAGAACATATGTTATGATGGTGTCATTATTATTTTTAGTTGATACACCATATGCAAAGCTTTGGATTATTTACCCATTTTATCTCATCCATCCTTCATATAACAACATCTAACTTAACATTTATCTTCACACTTCTAAAGGGATTGTCACTATAGTCATCAATCCAATCTATTCTTATTGTATCTTCCTTAGCTTCAACTTTAGTTTAAAATTACATTTTCATTATCAAAAATTTTATCTTACTTTTTAGACTTATAAAACCATGTTTCCTTATTAGTATCTTCAAAATTTAAATTAACCTTATTTATCACATCAAAAAACCTATGATAATAGTCACATAAATATTCTTCTAGTTTTTTAGTCTCCTTAAGGTTATGGATGGTCTAACTTGTGCACCTTTGAATTTTAAATTATTCAACCAATTTTATATTGAAAAAATTAAATGTTAACCTAGTACCAATATTATTGAGTACGAATTCTAAGGTTTGTTTGATTAGTTCTCCTATGATCTCATAGTTATTGGCTTCATTAGTTAGGACACCTTTGGATTCCCATTTCATCTTTCAATTTAATAAATATTTTTCTAGGTCTATAGATTAGATATAAGACTATAAATTCATAAAGGATCCATTAGGGAATTCCATTATACCTAAATTAGGATTATTTACCCTTAATTTACTAGGTGAGTGTAGTGATGTTTGTAAATCCATTGAAACACTTATAGGTATAGTTGGCACACATGAAATAGGTATTGAATTGGCTTAATTGTATATATCCTACTTATTTCTCTCTAGTATTTTTGTAACTTCCATAAATACTTTATAGTTATTTTGACCTACCTATATACATCTTGACAACATTTATTATAATTAGTGATAGCATAGAGAATTCATTCCGATGGATTTAATGAACTAAAATATGGGTGCTAATAATAACCACCCTTGAACCTTTCATGGACCTCTATCCATATACTGAACTACAAAAATAATTTCCTTCCCATTCCATATACATGCACAAAATTTCAAGTTGCTCCCTAAAATTACTTGTAATATACTCTACTACTTTGTGATACCCATTACCTTGGGTCTCAAATTTATTTCTCATTCCCATTCCTAAGTAGTATCTTATTCTCAACAAGTGTTTTTGATATCCTCTATTTTCTCCATCTCCATCTAATTTTAAAACTCAATGTCTTTAAATGGAGGTATACTTCCTCCTAATCTCTATGAACCTTGTCTGATCTTACTTGTAGCTAGCTTCAACCTTTCATCTCCAACATGGTTATGTTTACTCTATATTTTCTATTATCATAAATCCCATTGAAGATATAAAATATTATTTATGTCTTATTTTTTATTATTTTCCATAGGTCCTATTTTTATTATATGATTCATATTGGTCTAATATTCTAGGTTATACAATCCTTCATTCATCTCCTAATGGTTCACATCCCCTTGATACCTCATTTGACTACTCTATATTGGTTGGAATCAACAATATGGTATTTTACAAAACCAAATATTCAGTAGCATTGGAATTATCTTAATAAATCATCTTATTCCCATCACAAACACATTTTATGTAGTTTTGAGTGTAACATATCCTTGCATAACAAACTTAGATACATACATGCCAATAGTGGTTCTTACCTAGTGATCAATTTCACACATCCATTGAGTATACAGATTACGTAACCTCACCAAATTTAATTCATTCCATTAAAATTAATATATTTTTTAGGTCAAAAATATTAGTTCTCAAGCCTTGAAAATTATGCTAAAAATAGTTTAGGAAAATCACACTAGAAAATCTCATAAATATTTCCATATATATTGGTGGAAAAAATCTATTATTCATGAAATATTATTATAATATAATATTCTTCTATGAACTTATCTGTATTATGTTCAAAACATATTTCAAGGTATTTTTGACCTAGAAACCATCTTAACATTTTTTGGGTCCTGAATATTGAACCATTATTAGCATGGGTCCTTGGAAATCCTCCTTGGGACATGTTAGTGTTGTAGTATATATGTTCCTATATGAATCACAAGATATGGGATGATCCATTTATGGGTATTTGATGGTTAGAGTATTTCTAAAACATATTTATTCTATTTAACTAATTAAAATTGAGTAATTAAAATACATACTCACAAACACAAGACTATTGGCACATAGAACCATGTGAAAATTAGAAAATTATGAATTCTTATTTAGTTGATTAGTTATAGAAAATTCTTGTGGCTAAGGATACATTTGTTTGCAAGATAGGCTACTTCACAAAACTCAATACATGGCAATAACTATGAAAGTAACTCTAAACAATGACTAGTGACTACTTTATATTTTTGTGAGTGTAAAATACTTATAGAGTTGACTTGACGCCTTGGATAAACACCTCTTTATTTATTATTGTACTTGGTCCTAGGAAACCACTCAACCTTGCATTTATCTTTTTGACTTACATGAATGTTTACAAAATAAAACTACACATATGTTGCATGAACAATCTATACACATTTTATTACTTGTAAAATAACATTAAAAATCCCTTACTAACAATACATATGAAATTCATTGTACTGAATAAAATGAATGAGAGTAGATATATTATGTCATTTTGCATAATATTTGTCACAAGATTATACAAATATGCAATGAAAACCTTTATAATAAGATAAATATTTGTTTTTTAAAGACTTTTAAATATTATTTTTAACTAAAAAGGAAAATAATATATAAATATGAATTCGCAAATGTCTAAATCCCATGCTCACATTTTATTTGTAAGTAATTATATATAAATTTCCACATTGTCACTTGCCTCCTTCAAAATTTCTACTCCTCCATCTAATGTTTTCTTGTTAACTTTATCCATATAAATATTTTTTATTTTCCATTTTCCATTTTAATCTCCTAATTCCTCACATAGTTGGTCAAAATGTATTTCACGAATATCAAATCGTTCATCAACATTTGGATATAGTGCATCCCATTAAACTAGTTTTTTTGGCATTATTGTTTTAAAATAATCCAATAATTTTTACTTATAGCTATGCTATATTTAATTATGTTGAAATATAAATTCAAATTTTCTACATTAACCTTACATTAGACCATTTCTCTTGTCTGTATTTCTCTATTTGTGATTTTTTTAGCAAGTTCAGACAACTCACCTATTGACATACCTCTTGTACTTCAAAAAATGATGTCAAACTATCTAGTAAAGTTCACATAAAGTCTTGTTGGTAATTTTGTTTTAGACAACATGAAATAATACCATTTTTGTATAATTAAAATCATATTAGAATTTTTTTACCATATATTGTTATGATGCAAAATAAATAAGATCTTATAATTTAAGCTCTCTATTTTTTATTTAAAAAAAATATGTAGTATCTATTTTAAAATTTACTATATGACAAAAAAAAATTATTTTTTTCTTATTTATAATAGTTAAAATTACAATATGTATTGCTGGTTTTATTGAAATACAAATTTAAAATACTTTATAACCACCTGGTTTCTCATGAATACTACTAGGGTGCTGATGTATTTTCTTCAATATCTATGGTGAAAAAATAAAAAGGGTAACCATTTAAGGTCAGAATTAAAATTTGTGTTTCTTGGACTAACCACTCACTCGTGGACACACCTTTTCACATTACATAGACTTGACACATTTTAATATACCATATTTATTACATTTAACAATGTGTTCCAAATAACTAAATGCACACACTCAATAACACTCTCACATGTGCCTATACATGATTATTAAAAGACATGAAGAATATATATAATCTCATATAGTCCCTATTGGACTAAAAAATTCTCTATTTTATTCTTGGAGAGTTATGCTCCTCTCAAACTCTTTTTTTTTCATTTTTCTTTTCTTGTTGGATCTCTCCCTCTCTAACTATTTCTTAGAGAACTTTATTTTCTTCAAAAAATGTCCCTCCAACTTTCATTAGATTGTAAAAATGCACAAGATCTATCCATTCATCATTTTGGGCCATTACTTTATTTTCCTCTTGATGTCACTCATAATTCTGCCCAAAAGTTGATAGTTTTTAGTTTTTTTCTTTTCTACATGATGTCATAGATAGCTAGGTCTAGGATATCCACAAAAAATGTCCTATGTACAATTGAAAATATTAAGTATGCATATATTTAAAAATTTATTCTAAAAATAAATCATTTTTTTCTAGTGCTTCTCGTATTTAACACTTGGGAGCGAGTTGTAGGAGTTCAAACCTAGCTTAAAATTGCCATAATGTTTTCATGTAAACTCAGATTAAGGTGATTTGTTTTTTGAAATTACATATCCATTCAAGAGTATTAAAAAAATTCAAATCACATTCATATTTATGGAAATTATTGATGACATTTTTTCCTTTTCCCCATATCCTATCCATTTTAGTCGTTCATCTTCACCATGACAAAATAAGAAATAAATGAATAAAACCACAAAAACACATAACTCTATTTTTAGTTGATATAAGATTTCATGCATGTATTGGATGTTACTACATTAGAAACCCAAGGTATTTAAAATTTAAGATGCTACTCACATATATGGAATTTAAGTGGTAAAACCACTCTTTTTATGATGAAACTTTATGGCCATGGCATTCCCTTCTAACACACCAAATGTTTTTGTTGTTTGTTACTATTTTTATTCCATTTATATATTTCTCTTATTGGCTTCAAATTCATCCTCAATTTTTCTTTTCTACTCTTCATTTTCCCATTTTTGGGTTTAAACCCACCATAAACTATCCTCTTCTACCTAAGTCTTATCTTCTCCTCATTTATGCTTACTCCTCTTTTTGCTGGATTAGAAGCACCATGGTTTGACCACCTCCACAAAATAATTTTATTCTTGTTATATATACTTTTGGGTTGAAACCCACATTTTTTTCACCACCTTAACCAAGATTCTCATTCTTTCATATTAATTTCTCTTGTTTATTTAAACCCACCATTAACTGACTTCCTCTTCCAAAATCCTTCTTGGCTATTTTTACTCATTGTTTAACCTACTATTAGATTATTCTTTATGTCAATATTCTCTATATGTATCTCCTCTTATCTCATGGTTTCCATATATTCTCTTGCCAACATCATCTTTCTTGTGGCTTCTTCATTTATAAGAGACATAAAATATTTTTCTTCTTCTTTCACTTCTTCACATACTCAGGTTGATATAATACTCAGTTTATCCTCAATTTATTTATTGAGTGCATAAGTTTTCACTTTTAGCTCCACCTCTTCACCTTGGAATGCCTCTTTAAATTCTTCCTTTCTCTACATCTTTGTACTTTAACATTGACTACATTCACAAATTATTTTTTAAACATGAGACTTAACAGTATCCACATGTTCTTCCTCCCTGTTCACATATTCATTATATGATTTAATAATAAACTCTTGTTTGTATTCATCTTGGCTTATATTAGCTGGTTCAAAAACCAACTTATCTTTTTTATCTTCTTTATTTCTCATCCTATTTATATCAATTCTAGGTGAATTCCTATCTCCTTCACCTCTTCCATGTTCTATGAAAATATCCTTGCACTGTACTTGTAAATTAGATAAAAATGCATATCTTAAGTCATAAGACTCAAACATATATGTGGTTTTATTTAACATGTGGCGTGCCATTGACATCCTTCAATATTATTAGTATAACTAATTCCACTATTTCCATATCCTTATTTGATGGACATGCACATATAACAAACACATTAATGAAATCAATATTACCCAAAAATACTTCTTCAACCTTTTCATCATGCCTCAAGGACATGTTTTACAAATATTATTTAATTATCACATTCTCCTCATATATTTTATTCTCGTGAAAGACTCATATAGGCCCATTTTCAACAATATCTAAGGTTTCTATTTCCTCATCCTTCTTTCTACTTTATTCTCCTTTAAATGTATAGTTTTCAACCATAATCTCCTTGTGTACATTAAATTTCACATCAACCACCTCTATTTTTCTTTCATGGAAACCTAAAAATATTCATGGATGCATTATTCATTAAACTCTATTATTTTTTATATGGGGGTAAAAAATGGGTTTTAAGAACCTAAAACCATTATAAAAACTCTAGAATCAACTAGAACCTCTAGACCATGCTTAAAAAAACAATGGATTCCCCCAAGGGATCACTAATAAATATCCTATATCCATAAAAGAGTTAATAATATCCCAAATAGGAACCCAAAAAAGATAAAAGGCTTCATGAATCAAGACCACCAAGAACAAACCCACAAGTCACCAACAATGATGAAAAATAACCAAGCCACCAGTCCCACTGATAGGGCCCAAAAAATAAATGGATAATTAAAATTGATATTCCTCTATCATATTATTAAAAAGGAGGGGAAAATTTTGTCTAGTGGTGCCCAAGTTTTGAAATATCTTTACACACCCAAGTTTTATAAAAATTACATGCACTCATTTCCCTCTCTATAGACATGATGGACCTAAATACAAAACACATTAAAAATAAGGATATTGGCATCTATAATTTCATTTTAAATATTCCATAAAGGTAGGGAAATCCTAATATGTAGTTAATAATTTTTAAAGATTCACCCTCTATAGCCAAATTCTAAATCCTTTTCTCAACTATCACCCTGATTCCCCATAGGGTAGCTCTGACCTTAGCCAAATGATTAGTTTGGGATCCCATTTATCCTGTGAAATCCAACACCATGTATCCCTTTATATATTTAATAATCCCTCTACTTTTGACAAGTCCTAGGTTCCCCTTTGCCAGACTATTGAATATGAGCTTGAAACAACGCTCTATATGCAAAGACCGCTTAAAAGACTTGTTAATCCTGCTAATGGATTTTTATTAAGGTTTAGGAACCCTTATATTCCATAAGGAGGGGGTAATCAGGTCCCCCTCATTGAAATATCTAGTATTATTATAAAATAACACATACAAATTTTCATTTATATCCCCCATGATTCTTGACTTGGTAGAATTCAGGATACCATACTTATCCTTGAAAAATGTGATTTTTTCTCTATTTACAAATTCCCAAAAATATGTGTGGAGGCATGAGTCTCCATTAAAAATCTAGAACTAGGTTTTTCCATGGGGAATTCCACTAAAAATAAGGTCTCAAATAGAATTAGGGTTAACCTAAGCCATATTAAATTTTTCAATAAAGCATTATAGATTTTGGTCATAAAGGTACACTCCATAAAGAGGTGCTTGATAGACTCTTCTATTGTTCACAGTATGCTTCTATTAGGAAACTAAATCCCACACTCATTTATGTTGGATATGGTCAAGATATTATTTTTATTGGACATATAAATGAATATGTTTACATTGGGTACTATACTGTTGTCCAAAAGCTTAATCCATTGTGAACTAACCCCTTTGACTCTTAAATAAATTATATGGCCCATCTTGACAGAATAATCACCTATTTATTCTTTGTACAAGATCAATTTGTCTTCTTTTAGATGTAAAAATATGTGTAACTCCTTTATCTTTTGGTTAAGACTCCTTAGTTTCTAGTTTAGAATATATGGGGATCCTTCCATGACCATATCTTTCTAGTGAAAATCTTCCTCTCCATGAGTCTAGTAATCATGGACCTTTTCACCACTAGTAGTTTTGAGAAAACCACTGACATCCCTCCACTAGTCAAGATAATTAATAAGAAATTTATAAATCTAAGAGTCATCCTATAAGTTGACTTTTATACCATTATTGACAATCCATTTATTTCCCTTACATATTTTTTATATATTATTTATCACCACTTTCTAAAAAATGGATCATTAACCAAGAACTTCCTCCATGAAAATACATCTTCCTACCTACCAGATAGGAATTTGGATCTTATCTTATTGGTCTAAATGGACTCTTCCTTCATTATCTTCCATCCTTGCTTAACAATGAAAGTTGAATTCATATTTTTAATTCATCTCCAACCTAGTTGAGGGCTATTCCCTTCAGTCTGGACACGTTATTCCAAGAAACCAAAGGGAACTTGTTTAATTATTCATTGCATAAAAAAATGAACCTTATTTGAATATGCTCTAGTCTATCAAAAATCTTTGACAGTAAGCTAAAGATGGACATCCAATAAACATGCAAAATTTGTATAAATTTTTTGACTAATTGATTTCTGCCTACTCAATAAAATAGACTACCTTTATAGGTAGAATTTTTTTTTTTAACGTGGTCCAATAGTGGGTTCCAAATATCCATCTCAATTATTATGCTATAAATAAGCATGCCAAGACAAACTTAAGGAAGAATCTAGATTTGGCATTCAAGGATCTATAAATATTTCTCTATAGTTTAGCATGGGTGTGGATAAAGTTGAGTGAACTTTTGAAATTTTTTCACATTATCCTAAAACCTTCTCATAGTTTTTAAATATGGATTTAATGTCTTAGCTTATCCCATAGAAGATTCCCCCATCACCAGAGTGTCATCCATGAATTATTAGTGAGTTACTGATTCCATCCAAGGAGATATTTGAAGGCCTTTGAGAATCCATTCCCATCTATATTTCACTAGTTTCATGTTTTAGAAATTATTTAATAATTATATAGCACCTTAGTCTTGTACACTTAGAAAACTTAGACCTTGATTGTTCCTCTAAGTTATAGACCTTTCCTACTTCCACAAGTCTCTCATATGCTTTCTATTTTCCCCCTTGGCCTATCTATTTGTATAACCAATCTTATGTTTATGACCTCGGAATTATATATTGACTAAAATGATTAAGGCCTTATATTTTACCTCTATAATTTTTGATCCTATACATATTTTCATGTTCCCTAAACACATAAATCCTATAAAGATACCTATGTTGATGTAGGTAGTCTACTATGATGCAAGTGTCCAGTGCCTTAAAAGTCATTTAATTTAAAAATGAAACCTATCGTAATGGTTATCCTAGGTGCTTTAATACAAGTTATTCTCTAAAGGGATTGATATAAAGATAATATCAACCATCATATATTCCTCAACTATAAACTTATTACCTACTCACTAGGCAAGTTAACAAAAGAATTCAATCAAGCACTTAAGTGAGTAAAGCTTCCCTATTTTATATTATTTCCATATCAATCATAGGGACAACACATCTATAGGTCTAAAGTACTAAAGGAGTATCCCAAGAGCTATATTTTCCAATTTAAAATCTATATCGATGTTGTACTTGAATATATTTCATTGCATGATTCACATACCAGCCAACACATAGGGGATAACTACATAAGTTTGAGGCCCTATTCAAGGGATAGGAGATGTATTTAGTGCTCATTGATAAAGGGTATTTGGTATATCTAGATATCATGTGCCCACTAACCCATTTTTCCATAGACACTACGAGGATTAAGAACTAGAGTATGATCATTTGACAAGGAGTGATAATCCATGACCTACATCTAAATGCACTAGAGTAAAGGTGATGTAGAATCCAAAAGCATATAGGTGGTCCCATCTAGTTTCAGTAGGTATTATGGACTAGATGCCTACATCTAAGTTAGATAGTAATGTTGATGCAAACATCCCAATTCAATCCAAGTATCTATAGCTACATCGGTAAAATTTACAAAATCAGGTGACTTTTCTAGAATATAGATCCAATCTCATTTCTACATGTTCCATATCTATATTGGTATTAACATTAGAACCAACCAAATATATTATGTTTATTATCATTGAAAAATTTAACATAACTACACTTATCATCTTTAACATATATTATAATATTAAATTTAGTATATGTATATCTAAGTTTTTCAAACAAATGGTTTGCTTTAGAGATAGTCTACCATCCTTGTGTTCTAAGCTATCTATACTCCTTTAACCCTATATTCCCTAATCTATATTTAAGGGTTAAACATTTGGTGAACCAAATCTTTGAGCTTAAAACCCTAGGTGGTTTAGGGTTTTGTATTTATTATTTTTAATTTGTTGTACTTTGCTATATATTTTAAATTTTTCATTTGCAAAATCAATGGAAAACATTAATCTAAAAACTTAATTTCAAATGAAAGATAAAGAAGCATTGATCACTCATCTCAATAATAACAAGAGCTAAATAGATGTATTTTTATATTTTATAAGAGATGAAATAAGTAAGAATGATAAAGCTAAGATTTTCTCACCTAATTATGGTGAGTTTTTAGAAGGTATTACAACTGATTACATACCCATAAATCTACCTACATCTAGTGGAGACATAGAGTATGTTTACTATCCTTTATTTCTTAAAAACACTACTACTACATCTACCATGGAATTACCAATTTCTTCAAAAAAAATACTAGATTCAATGCCTATTAATAGTAAAACCATGTTCACTTCCCCATTAGTGACTACTTAACTTGATAATTTAAACCCCAATGGGTCTACAATCCAAACACTCCAAGTTATAAAGACCTTGGAGGACAAGGTTACAAACATTGAACAAAATGATTTAAAGTATCCTCATGCTATTGACTCCAAATATGTGTTGCATAACCATATTACACTTGATATATCTTTGTACCATTTTCCAACTAGTTTTTTTTGCACCTAAGTTCCCATTTTATGATGTCAAGGGTGATCTTGAGAAGCATCGTTGATTTTTCTATGCAACACGGCTTTATTATGCCTCCAATGAAATTTTTTTGACCAAATTATGTTTAATGAGCCTCAAGGATTATGATTTGAAGTGGTTTTATGATTTACCTCTTCAATCTATGAAAGTATTCATACCTCTTACAGATCATTTTTTGCTTACGCCTCTATTAACATTACCAAAAAGGTTTCTTTTGCCCAAATTTCAAAAATAAAAAAGGAACCAATGAACCTATAAATAAATATATCTTGAGGTAAAAGATAATGTTGGATAAAATTACCAATCATATGGTAGATATAAATTCAAGTCATCTTCAATCAAAGTTTTGTAGCTCCTTTACATGATTCCATTATTTTCAAAAAGTTTAAATCCTTTGATGACTTGTGCCATGTTATTTAGGACCTTGAAATGAAATTTATCTCATTGAAAAAACTTATGTATCAAACACACCAAATTTATCTACATCTAATACCAAGTTTAAAATAAAACCAAGTTATAATGTAAAATCTCCTAAACCTAAAAAGGAAACAACCACCATAATTAATGTAGTTTCACAACAACCTAATCAGCTTGTTTTAGAACTAAGGAGATAGTTCTCACACTTACCTGAGTCTCCTAAATCATTACTCATATTAATAGTAAAGTGTCATATTATGTCTCTCCCTCATCTTATAGAGGTTGATATGAGTAAACCTCTACCTAACGGGTATGATGAAAATGCTTATTGTGACTATCACTAAGGCCCTAGGCATTCTACGAACATGTGTTTTACCTTGAAGCATAAGATTTAGGACCTTATATATGACCAAAAAATTACATTTGATGATACTCTAAATCAATCAGGTTATCAACCTGGTGATCACCATAAATATAAAATATTTAATAATCCTTTGCAAGACCATTCAAAGAAATAACTATAAGTGCAAATGGCATACAATGCACATCTTCCTCGATCACATTATGGGCACCCATTATATGGGATTATTAGTATTTAAACATGAAATAGACCTCTTATGTTTTATAGACATTATATTACCTTAAATGATAGTAAGATTAAGGATTATGGTTCAGATCTTCATTATTTATTCATTCAAGCATACCTTGGTAGACACCCTTTTCATAGTGTTATGATTGATAATGGTGTAATAGATAAAGTTTGTACCATGAAATTAATTACACAATTAGGTTATAGTCATCATGATTTACACCTTTATACTAGATCAAATAAAGTATTTGATGGGACCTCATAGTAGATTCTTGGTGATATTAACCTATCTTTACAAGTGGGTCCTACATATATGGTTACAAGCTTTTAAATTATACTTTCCACAAGTGTCTTTGATATGTTATTGAGATGCCCTTGGATACATAATATTTTAGTAGTAAATTCTACAATACATGGGTGTCTTAAATGCATTCATTCCAATTAGGTAATTAAATTTTTTAGAATTCCATATGAGCATCCTCTTGAATAAGAGAATTTTTTACCTAGACATTTAATTATCAAGCCTACTAAGGGTAATCCATCATAAAATGGTAAGAAAAAGGTAATCCCATTTAATATTCAACCAATACTTGAGATACCATTACATTATATATCCACAATGGGTTCCATGGAATACTCATCTACTACTCATCACATTTAGATATCCAAAGCACCTACACTTGTTCTTATTTCTAATGTTCTAAATAAATCATAGAAAAAATCAATGATGGATTCCATAAAACTTTATTCCTATTAATAATATTATTTATTCATGACCATAGAGTCCCATTATACATACATAGAGCACCCCAGATACTAAAATCATACATATTGTACTTATACATGCCACTGAACCACATCACCATTTTACTGCACCAAGTTCATAATGGGGAGATATCTATGATCATAATTTATATGTGACCATATGATATTATTTTAACATATCCAAAAAATACAAACAAAATAAAAACATTCAAAAATCCAAAAATATATTCAACATATACACATTTTATTAGACCCTTAGAATCTATATGCGAGTTCCATGTTGATGGATAGGGTATCAATTAATTATAAATACACATGTGATTTGTGATTATATTTTATTTTGATAGATGCATACACAAACACATGATCTATGCACTTTTAGATGTTGGGATTTCCCTCTACTCATGTCACTAAGATATTGGATGCATCGACCTCTATGATCACGATACTTCTAGGTTAGATCATTATATGGTCACTTTAAATTATCATGATTGAGATAATATATGTACTTACACTTGCCTTTATATATGATTATATATTTTTTAGTGTACTTGATATGCTATGTACTTAAATTTTTTTTGCTAACACATATATCTAGGGACTAGTCTACTATGTTTATTCTAGTTGTTTATACTTTCATTTATGCACTTCCTTGAGTGTCTTGCCTTGTTATTTTTTTGTTTGTTGAGCATTTGAATATGATACATTGTTTACCAACCCCATGCATTTATTTTATTATTTAACTTTTGAATATGTCATTTATTTTTGTATGGACATTTGAATATGTCATTCTTGATTTTATAGATATTTGACTAAGTCATGTTCATTTGATTATGTGGCATTTGAATATGTACCTTGTTTGTGGTTTCCTTAGATCATTGAATTTTGAATTGCTTTTGAGTAATCTTATGTGTGTACTTGATTTAATTTTTGATCTTATACCTATCTAGACATTTCCATGATCTTTATCATGCTTCTTAAGCCTTGATGTCATCATATTATATGTGATCTAATGATACATTTACCTAGACATGTCCTCCCATATGATACATGGTTCATTCAAAATTATATGGTTATCTTATCCTTTTGAGGTGAGGTAACTACCAATTTATATTCTTCCCTCACCTCAAAGGGGAGGGGGTATGTCATAGAGGCATTACTTCCACACATTTATAGTTACAGATTTAATGGGGGCATGTCATAGAAGCATAGCATCCACACATTCACATTTTTAGATATACAATGGGGGCATGTTTTGGAAACATATTATCCACATTGGCACTTATATCAATTTTTATATTTCTCTATATTGTCCAAAGCACAATTATATGATTTAGATACATATTTGTGGTAGAATTTTATACATTGGTACCATTTTTATACATAATTTAAAGATGAGAATGAGACATATATATAAAACACATATTTTATGCAATTTGTGCCTAATATTGAAAAATATAAATTAGTTTTAGATTTTAAACACTTTCATGGACTATCACTACCCACCAGGTAGGTGTTTTATGGACTATATTAAGCTAATATAATGTACTATTCAGTTCACTTTTTGGTACGATTGGGATGATTACATCACTCAATCTTGCCAAGTTTTTAGGTTTTTACTTGATTTTACTATCTAACCTCACCAGTTTGATAGTGTGAGTTGACTTGGTTCACTCATACTTACTAGGGTTTAAGTATGATTAAGTTGCATAGTTGACCTAGTCTCAACTACCAGGTGTCAATTCAACTTTTCTCTAAGGTTTGGAGCATGGGACTTATTATATCTCTCTTTTTCTCTATATATCTATGTCTATATATATCTACACATACACACACACACACATATACATACATACATATACACACACACACATGCACTTTTTAGATTTATATATTTGTCTTAATCTTTTTTTAGTGATTCATAATGATACATCTTTAAAATAAAGTTTCCAATAAGCAATATGGTTTCATTGATACACATGTGTACTCATAAACCTTTCTCTATTTCAATTTCAATCATTTAAATACCTTCAATTCCATATTATATACAATAATTATATATTATAACATGGTCTTGGTTATAGGTTAGTCAAAAATAAAGCACTCAAGTTGGACTTAAAAAATACAAAGTGTGTTATACACAACCAGGTGCACATTCCTTTCATTTAAACTAGAAATTTAATTATTAGATTAGAGGGGGGGAAATCTAGACACTATCTCTAAATTATATATCACCTCAATATTGAACACTTAACAAACTCAGACCTTGGCTATTCCTCTTAGTTATAGACCTTTTTTGCTTTCACAAATCTTACATTCACTCTCTTTTTCCCCCCTTGGCCTATCTATTACTCTAAATAGTATTATGTTGGTGATTTAGGCCTTCTATCTTTCCTAGAATGCTTAAAACCTACTTATCTTTTTTCTCTACAAGTTTTGAGATTATACCTATTTTCCTACTCCCTAGAGACTTATGTCCTAAATAGACACCTATGTCGATGTAAGTGTTGAGTTTCCTAAAAGTCATTTAGTTTTAAAATGAAACATATCCTATAGGTCATCCTAAGTTATTTAATGTGAGTTGTTATATAAAGGGATTGGTATAAATATAATATCAACCCTCATTCATTACTCACTAGGCAACTTACCAAAAGCATTAAATCAAACACTTAAATGAGAAAAGCTTCCCTATTTTCTCCTATTTCTATACTATTGATAGGGACAACACATCTATAGGTTTGAAGTACTTAAGGAGCATCCCAAGAGCTATATTTTACAAGTTATAATTTAGGTCACTACTATACTTATTAATCACACACTGCATGATTCACACATAATCCAATGTTAAGGGGAGAACTACATAATTTTATGGCCCTATTCACAGTATTATATATGTAGGCAGTGCTCATTGACATAGGGGTATTTGGGTAAATTCAACACTGTGTGCTCACTAACCAATTTTACCATAGCCACTATGAGGATGAATAAATAGGGTTTGATCATTTGACAAAGAGAAATAATGTATGACTAAGATATAAATTCACTAGAATGAAGGTGATATAGAAACTAAAAGCATCCAGGTAGTTGCATCTAGTTTCATTAAGTATTTTTTACTAGACACCTACATCTAAGTTAGATATTAGTACTGACAAAACCATCCCAGGATGAAATAAGTGTCCATGACTATAGAGGTATAATTTAAAAAAATAGGTGACTATTCTAGAATTTAGATTCTATATAATTTCTACCTCTTACATATCTAGATCAATATTATCATTATAACTAGCTAAGTATCTTGTGTCTATTATCATTTCAATATCTAGCATAGTTGTACTTTCCATATTTAACATATTTCAACATAATAAATTCAGTATAAGTTTATCTAAGTTTCACAAATAATTGGACTAATTTATAGATAAGTTACCATCCTTGTGTCTTAGTCTATCTTAACTAATTTAACCTTAGATTCCCTTAATCTAGAATATATATTTAAACACCTACCTAGAGCTTCCACCATAATAACAAAAAAATACAAAGAAAGGGGACTACCCTATCTGATTCCCCTCTTAGCATAAAATAATACTTCTAGGGATCCATTTAACATTAAAAAAAATTGGGCATGGAAATATAGGTGTGGATCAATTTCCTAAACTTTAGATTAAAGGCTACCTTCTCTAGGATTTTATCCAAAAATTACCAAGAGAATTTGTCATATGCCTTTTTAAAGTCTATCTTAAGAAACATACCTACTCTTTAGGACAATCAATCTAATGAATGGATTCATAGATAGCAATGATACCATATATTATTTGACTCTCAAAGACAAACATCCCCTATTGGTTTGAGATAATCTTGGGAAATATTGGATACAATATAAGAACAAGTATTTTGGTATAAATTTTGTAGAAAGTATTATACAACCTGATTATCCTAAATTCCTTCAATAGAACCACTCCCTTTTTTGGGAAAGAGAACAAGAAAAGTGTTATTAAGCTCCTTAAGAATACAACCTATTCTAAAATAAATTATAATAGTTGACACCACCTTGACTTGAATTATGTCCCAAAAATTCTGAAAGAAGAGAGGAGGGAACCCATATGGATTAGGGACCTTTTATCCTTCCATTGATAATACCACAAATTTGACTTCAGCATGGCTCATATGTTTGAGAAACTCACAATTATCCTTTTAGTCTATCAAATTTTTAAAATTATCTAATAATTCATTCTTAATACTAGGGTTGGGATTGGTCTTTCTAAATAGTATATTATTAAAATAGGAAATAATTTCATTAGTCACCTCCTTTTCCTACTTACACTCACTTTTGCCTTCTCTTTCGAGCTCTTTGATCCCAAGTTATTCATATTACTAGTGATTGAATGATGTAAAAAATTATGTTTATGTCACTTTAATTTAACCAAATGTTTATATATTTATGTTTCTAGTAAGTTTCTTCCTTAGATTCTAGGTTGTGAAGGATGATGAGAAGATCCTTCTATTTTTTAAAATTATCTTGGCTTATCCCATAAATTTGTACTTCTTTCTAGATTTTGTACACTTTCCAAAATAGCTTCTTTTTTATGGAAAATGTTTCCAAACACCCTGTTATTCCATATTTTAAGTTTTTGTTTGACCATATTGAGTTTATGATCTTGATAAAACACGTCATAGCTTTAGAATTCTATTACCACCATGATTTCATTGATTCTAAGAGATTTGGGTGTTGTAATCAATTTTTTTGAAACTAAAAGGCATACATTTGATCTTAGTCACCTTATACTAATTGAAAAAAATTGGATTATGATATTATCCAACCCTTAAAAGGTTTGAAAACTTACAATAGTTATTTATATCCTAGTCTAGAGAGATGATGAAAAATCTATCCAACCTAGCTAGACTATTATTTTCCTCGATTCTCCTATTTTTCCATGTGAATTTGGATCCACCTATCTCTACATATATCAAACCATTATAAGCTATGAATTAATTTATTACATCCATGTTGTCATTATAATCTCTATGTCCACCTTTATTTTACATTGGGGACAATGGGGTATTAAAATCCTTGACCGACATCCATTTCTAGTTTTCACAATTTTTCCTAAACTCACTTAGATTATCCCATAACTGCTTCTTACTGGTTCTAGTATTAGGTTCATTAATGTTGGATAAATTCCATCGCTAATTCTTAACTTTATCCTAGAATTCCATTATCAAAAGACTATTATTAGGTAAAAAATACCCTTCTAACTTTTGGGGGTTCTAAAACATACTCAAACCTCTAAAATCCCCTATAACACCTACCCATGTATAAGCAAATCTCTTATTGATCTTGATCTTGGCTCTTTATAAAAATTACTCAGAAAACTTTATGTCTTGAAATATTAGAATACTTAGTTTATGTATTAATCTTAAATTCCTAACTAGCCTTTGTTGGTTGGGATTTTTATTCCCTCTTGCATTCCATGAAATAACCTTAATTTTTTATTTGATGTTATCATGTTCCTTGATTTATGTCCTCCTAGCTTGCATTTTCATTTAGATCTCTCTTCCCCTTCCACTCTTTTATTACCGGTTCTCAAGTTCTTAACTTGGATCCATTGTTTTTCCTTTGGAGATTTCACCTCCTCTTTAATCATATTTTCGCTTGAACTATTACCCACCTCGAAATCATACAACTCTCCTTGGTTTTTCTTGACCCTTATTCTCTCCAAAATATATAAAACAAATGCATATCCTTCATTCAACAAGGATGATTATGCCTCTTCCCTCTTATGGGATAACACAAACTCATTCCCATCATAAAACAATGGGTCTCCTTATTTTAGTTAAACAACTATCATATCCATATCATCTTTTATGTGTATTAATTCATCTATGGGTTTTTAATAAACCTCTTTCTCCTTATTTTTAAAATTATATTGTGGCTTCTCACATTAAAAACTCAATCTCTTTTTGTCTTTCAAGACAACCTTCTTCTCCCACATAGCCTTCTCATTGATAATTTCAAAATTATACTTGAGATAATCACATGGAAAATTCCCTCCCATATTTCCTTCCATAAAAATCATATTCTTCTCTTCTCTCTCAAGCCTCAAGATATGAATCTTATTCATCCACTCTACTTGCATTCTTGGATGCACAATCATCTTGAAAACTATATATTCCTAGATCCTTACCTTATTCTTTATTTTTTTGTTATCTCCTTTCTTTGATATCTATCCAATAATAAATTTCATGTCCACATAAATTCTTCTATGCAATATTTACCCTCATGAGGTCTTCTATACTAACATATTTAAAATGAATTTCCAAATTCACCACCCATTTCATCAACTTTTTTTGGATTTCTTTACCACATAATGAAATAGCATTGATAGTGGGATCATATTTTTCCTTCAACATGAAAATTTTTGGTATCTTTTATTTACTACCTAGTCCTCTCCCCAAGACCTATAACCTTACTGGTTGGGACAATAACCCTATCATCATTTCTTCCCCATCCTTTTCACTCATAGTTACAAAATATTCACTTTGCATAGTCTCCATAATTTCTAATATTTATTAGAATTAATTCAACATCTCTATCAAGTCTTATACTCCTTATGATTTTCCTCCTTTATGTTCCATATCTCCTCAATAAGCAGTCTTCTCTTTCACAACCTAAAAAATACTAAAAAAGATCCTCTCAAAATTAACCTAAGGAAAGATCTTTCTCTAATGCAAATTGGTGTGATAATAGAGAGGGTAACCAATTAATGTCAACCTTTAAATTTGTGTTTCTTGGGTTGGAAACTTACTTATGGACACACCTTAGTACATTACACAGACTTGAAACATTTAAATACACCATATTTATTGCATTCAACAACATGTTACAAAGAACTAAATTCATGCTCACATGTTTCCATACATACTTATTAAAATACATGAAGAATATCTAGACTCTCATGCAATCCCTCTTGGACTAAACAAACTCTATTTTTTTCCTTGGAGAGTTATGCTCCTCTCAACCTCTCATTTTTTTTCATTTTTCATTTTTTTTTAAAAGTTATCCCTCTCTAACTCTTTATTGGAGAATTTTATTTTCTTCCAACAATGTCCCTTAATCTTCCATAATCTTACAAAAATACACAAGATCTACCCAATCATCATTTTTCCATTACTTTAGTTGCCTCTTGATGTCACTCATAGTTGTGCCCAAGAGTTGAAAGTTTTTAGTTTTTGTCTTTTTGAAATGATGTCATTTATAGTTGGGTCAAATATATCCATAGAAAAACATCCTACATATAATTATAAATATTGATTATGCATAAATTTACAAAGGTATTCCAAAAATATATCATAAATAATTTCATGTGCTTCTCATTAGTAACACTCACAAGTTAGTAGTATCTATACAAATATAGATTAAAATTTCCATAACTTTTTAATACATAATAAAATTGAGATGACTTTTTTATTATTTGCATACATTTTTAAGAGGAATCCAAATATACAATCACATTTAAGTTTATGGACATTATTTATGACCATTTTTATTTTCCCCCACATCCTATCCATTTTATCCCTTTATATTCACCATATCAAAACAACAAAGAAATGAATGAAACCATGCAAACACACAAATATATTTTTGGTTGATGCAAGATTTATTGTATGCCTTATATGCTTCTGCATCACTCTAGGTTGGTATTTATTTGAAAATTTAGTCAATAAACTTTGTACAAACCCATATATTGTTCTTCATGTTTAACTATTTGAAAATGTTGATTATTTATTATATTATGGTTAAGGTAGATAAAATATAATAAAATACCATATTGATTCTATCATGATCCAAAATTATGGTTTTATATAAATATGTTCTACTTTTGAATGGTATGTTGGCCATCAATAATGTATAATTAAACTTATTCATATTTCAATTCATGTTCAAACTTTATCTTGTATAATTTACCCATTTTTTATTAAAGATAAGTAGTATTGCATCTCACTAAAGAGGTATAGGATTCATGAACATTGAACATACCATAATATCCACACTGAAACCATATATAGATTATTAAAAGTATTTGGTTGGTGCTTGATGGAATCAAGCAACTTCAATCATAATTTTTTTTGTTAAACAAAAAAATTAAACTATTGCATTGTTGAAGACTCACATTTGTTGAATTACTTTTGTTCATTCTTTAGAATTATTTTTTCTTGTTTATATTTTCCTTCATTCATGGTATTTTGATACCAAACTGTCATTCTCTAGCTTGTCCAATGTTTTCCTCCTCATCATAGCAAAAAATATTGCATGATACTATATTTACCCCAACTCTTTTTCCATATTGAAATGGTGTGACAAATGATGTGAGTGAAAACTGATAGATCTTATTGAATGTATCAATCATACCAATATCAATATTATGGTTGCTTTCCACCCTACATTTAACATCATCTGTATATAATTCCAATTTCCAATTGTATGACTAATATAGTTTTGTTATGTTTTAAAGAAAGAACCATGCCACATTTTTTATATAATTCCATTTAAATAAATTTTTATGATTTTTTGGTGTTTTTAATTTTTATAACCTAAAGATTCAATTTATAATATATAATACATTTCATTCTCAAAAATATCCCAATTACATTATGCTCATCATATATTGAATGAAATAATTGATTTTTTTGGTAATAGTTTTCGAGGAAATGAATCTTAATAAATCATTTCTCATCTCTTCTCTCCAATTCAATGGCACCTTTTACAATTAAAAGTTCCATATATGGGGTATGTCCAAACAAAGTCATTATTTCATACAATTAAAAAATATTCTAAAAACATTTATTGAATTAATAAAATATAGTCCTAAAAATGAATAATATGTTAAAATCATATTTAAAAAACATGTTGCAGGAGTGGTGATCATACATTTAAATAAAACACTAAATTCAATCTATAAATAAATAATCTCTTTGGGAACATAATTTTGTTAAAAAACCAAACTTTTTAGAATGGGTAGCCACCCATTTTCTTAGTCCTTCGATTGAAGATAGTCTTAAATATGATGATATTAAATATTTTATCTATATTATTTAGTAAATTATATTCTTTTGTATAAAATGTTAGCTAAATTATTTTCCTAAATCAATTTAACTCTAAAGAAAAATAATTTTGTTATTAAAACTAGTAGTTTCTCATTCTCAAGTCTTTACATATTTGAGACTATCTTATCTCAAGGGGCAAAAAGAATGGGTGGCTGCTTATTTTAATAAATTTAAAAAACTTACCTTTTTAGAGTGGATAGCTAGCTATTTTTTTAGTCCCTTGACATAAGATAGTCTCAAATATGATAACCTTAACAAATTTTGTATATGGTTTGGAAATTCTTTTTCTTTTGTATAAAAAATTAGCTAAATTATTTTTCAAAATCAATTTAGCTCTAAGGGAAATTATATTTTTTATTATAACTAATGATCTCCCATCCTCATATTATAACATTTTTTATAATATATGATTTAAATGGATGAATAGAAATGGAAATCACCCATTCTAAGAATGTTTAAAAACCCAACCTTTTTATAATGGGTGGGTGCCCATTTGCACTTGACAAAATATAGTCTTAATTATGATATCCAATCTTTTGTGAAAAAATATAGATAAATGACTTTGCCAAAACAATTAAACTATAAATCAATTTAAATCTATTGTAAAATTATCTTTTTAAAATCAAAACTAGTGGCCAACCATTCTCAAATGCTCACATATATATATCATTTTAAAAAAGACTAAGAAAATGGGTGGCCACTCATTCGATTTTTTTTTTCTTTCAAAAATCAGCATTTTAAAAATGGATATTTGCCTATTTTATTGGTTCCTTAACAAAATACAATTTCAAACATGATAATCTTTGTAATTTATCTATATCTTTTAGTAAATCCTAGTCTTTGTAAAAAAAAATATAGCTAAATATTTTTTATGAAATCAATTTAAATTTATTGTAAAATCATTTTGTTATAAAAATCAATGGCCAACCATTCTCAAGTGCTCACATATTTGAGACTGTCTACTTTCATGGTTCCAACAAAATGGGTGGCCACCCATTTTTCAATAGTTTCAAAAACCAACCTTTTAAAAAAATGTATTTGCTTGTTTTCTTAATCCCTTGATAGAATATAATAAAAAAATATAATAATATTAATAATTGGCTAATATCATTTGGTAAATCCTATTCTTTTATATGAAAAAATAAATAAATGTTTTGTTTTGATCAATCTAACTCTAAATCAATCTTAATTTATTATGAATCATTTTTTAATAAAAATTAGCAGTTGCGCATTTTCAAGTGCTCACATAATTTAGAATATCTTTGTTAAGGGACCAAAAAAATGGGAAACCATCCATTCCATTTGAAAAAAAACATTTTGTAGAATGGACAACCATCCAATTTTTTTTTGTCTCTTAACAAAAGATAGTCTCAAATATGATAATCTTAATAACTTTTATATATCTTTTGTTGTATTCTAGTGTTTGTTTCCAATCAATTTCACTCTATGGAAAAATAATTTTTTAATAAAAATAAAAAAACTCCCATTCTTAAGTGCTTGTAGTTTTTAGAATATCTTCTTTCAAAAGACCAATAAAACTAGCAGCCTCCCATTCTATTAAAAAAAGAATTTTTTATAGAATGGATGGCCACTTGTTTTCTTGATACTTGAGATAATATAGCCTCAAATATGATAATATAATACCTTTTTCATATTGTATGATAAATTAAAGTTTTCTATATGAAAATATATCTAAATGTTTTTTCTCGATCAATTTAACTCTAAATTAATTTCACTCTATGGGGAAAATGTTTTAATCAAAACTAACGATCCTTCATTCTCAAGTGCTCCCATATTTGATAATAAATTCTTTCAAAGGATCAATAAAATAGGAAGCCACCTATTCTTTTTTTTTTCAACTAACCTTTTTAGAATGAGTGACTATTTATGTTATTGGTCCCTTGAAATACGATAGCCTAACATATGATAATATTAATAATTTGTCTATATCATTTAGTAAATCCTAGTATTTTGTATAAAAATATAGCTAAATGATTTACTCAATCAATTTCACTTTATAAAAAAAATATTTTATTATCAAAATTAATGACCACCCATTCTCATGTGCTCACATATTTGAGAATATCTTCTTTAAAGAGACCAAGAAAATAAGTGACCACACATTCTAAAAAAGTTTTAAAAACCAACCTTTTTAAAATGGGATGTTGAACCTTTAATATGTCCCTTGACAAAATATAATTTCAAACATTACAATATTATGAATTGGTATATTTTTAATCTAGTTTTAACCCTTTTTTGGATTAAGGGTTAGGAGTAATGGGCTATTCAAAAGATATGTAGCCTATTCCTAAAATAAATTTAATTAAATAATTCAATTTATGATATTCAGTTTTACTTTTAAATTATGAAAATACTAAATATAGAAAGTACAATGCTAAATAGAATTTTGATTACATTCTCATGAATAATAAACAATAATTAGCTTATGAAATTATGTATAGATCATTATAAAATGTAAAAGTGTAAAAATAGGTTGTTTGATTTTCATGAACTAGTCATTAGATTTTGGAAATATTCTTTTTGGTTAACTGGATACTTGTGTCACCCTATGGACACTTGCATTACCCTATGGACATTTGCATAAATGTTACTATTTGAATCTAGATACAACTATCCTATATGAAATGTTTGTTGTATCAATATGATACCCCTTAGGTATTTATGGTTTTTTTTTAACTTTCATCTGATGTATATGGATCTCACACACATACTTTTAATATTTGTTTGTAGCTCAAATTCTTGATTTCTACCTTATGTTAGGTTACCTTGACAAAATATAAGTTAATGGGCTCATGATGTCAAACTAACCTCAAATACCCCTTTATAAATGAGTGTTGTCTAATATCCAATACTCCAAGGAGGGCCTCACACTTATTTAGTTCTAACTTATGTGTGGGAATGTGTGTGCACAAGGGTGAACTATACTATATGAAAATTCATATAGTGATCTAGACTATAACTTGACAAATATAGATCATGGGATATATTTTAAGTACTTCAAACCCATACTATAAACGCTACTATGATTGATATGAAAATAAGAATGAATAGGGAAAAATGGCTTAGTTATGAAATTGATTGGTTGAGCTTGAATGTGTGATTACTTGATAAATTTCTAGATGTCCAAATGAATTTTCTTTGACTTGTATTTATACTAGCTCTTAATAATCCTCATGGAAGGGTTAATGACATTATTATCTTGATTCATACAATTAGAAATAATTTTAAATTAGAGTGTTTTTAAGGTAAGGAAAATTACATTGGATTAGGGATAATAGCATCGACGTTATTATCCTACCTTGAACGTAACTTTCTAGGATGAAAGAAATTTGTCTAGGCTATGTAACTGGCTATGAAGGATATATATCATATTTTAGGTGTTTTATGGTTATAGGTGATCTATATAATCATAATAATCATGGTTGGACTAATATGTAAGTAATTAGACTTAGTGAAGTGAGTATAATCTTTTTGGCTACGAGGAAGGTCAAAACTTAAGGGTAGAGCCTTGAAATATATTTATCAAGTGTCCAATAATAATTTAACATATAAATCCAAATTTAAGCATCTGCACTTCCCACCTTTAATATAGTAATGCATAAGGATGAAATTAATAGGTTAAAGGAAAGATAATGTACCATGGTGTGTAGAACACATCTTGTCTTTGCTTGAGCCAATCTAAATTTGATGTACATGAATGACATGAAACCAATATAATGTTACATTGTAATTAGTGCATATAATATGTGTTAGGTTGTGGAGCTAAAAGCTTCACTGATGAAGACATGGAAGAGGTTGCAGGAGTGTTGCAGAGTGTCACAGAGACTGGCGTTGGTCTGGCCAACCGATGTCGGCACGATTAGACAAGGAAGCAACCGACGTCGGTCAGTAGTCGGCCGGCTTCGGTGACCCCCAGGCGGATAGGGATCGACGTCGGTCGCCTGTGTGGTTCGACTACGAGTTTATTACGGGCAGTTAGCTAACAAACCAAGTGTTTGCATGATGAGAGCTATTTTTAGACTTATAGCTGTGGATCTAATTATTGTAATTAGATGTCTAATTATTGTTTGGATGAGATCTATATAATAGACTCATGGATGTATTGGAAATGTGTTCTAGTTTGAGTTGAACAAAGTTAGCTCCTTCTGTGTGTGAGGTGAGCAAGGGTGTTCCTCCTAGTTCCACAGTAGTACCAAGGTGGGTGCTGGTTTTGGAGAGTCAGCAAGATTCTTCAGGGGTGTAGGATCTTGGTCAGCAGGTGTGCATGGCCTATATAGGAGATCTACATGGTAAGTAAGATCGTTGATCTACAGGTGTATGTGTGTGCAAGGTCAAGGTTCACAGGTGTGCAGAACCAGGTTGATTTGCAGGTGTGCAAGATCAGATAAGATAGCAACACAATAGGGAGCAGTATCAGGCTGGATCTACTTGGAGTACAGGTGTGTACTCAGATAGAGCAAAGAGGAAGGCAAGGGAGTTCCTTCCATAAGTATGGTCTATTGAATTGCAAGTTGTTGCAAGTTCATGGGAGATCTACTTGAAGTACGTTGAGTACTTGTGGAGTGCGTGGAGCACTTGTGGTGTGCGTGGAGCACGGGAGGTGAACACCAACTCTGTGTTTGAGTTGTGTGTTGGGACCTGAGAGAGAGAGCTTTGAGGAGAGAATTACTGTTCACTTGAGGTGTGGGAAGCCTCTGAAGAGGTGGTGGAGAAGAAGTGGCATCTTCTTTATTGTATTATTTTTTGTATAAGTATTAATACAAGTTGTGTATTGTCTCTCATATCATGTGTTATTCTAAATTCTAGTTACTTGTGATTCTAGTTTATTTCCGCATATTAAGTTGCTTGGTTTGGTAATCAACTATATGCTTCTAGTGTTTCACGTATCATGACAAGTGGTATCAAAGCAAGGTTGTTGGCTCATAGCTTGATACCACTGACAAGTGGTATCAGAGCTAAGGTTGCAGGAAGCAAGTTTTGTGTTTAGTTACAGGTCACTCTTAGGGGTTTCTAATTGAGTGGGAGTAGAGCAACGACAGATCAAAGTAAGCTAAGAATGGAGGAGTTGAAAAGCACAGATGGTCACTTACGGTCCTATAGAAAGAAAGAGCAGGTAAAAGATTATTGTTGGTTGGTAGCAGATCAGCATGAAGAAACTGAAGAAGCAGATGTTGTAGGTTATGTGGCACAAGATGCTCTGGGAGGTTTCTTGGATAAAGTTGAATCTTGGTTAATAGATTCAGTTGCCTCTTTCCATGCAGCCCTAGGTAGAGGAGTTGGTGAGCCTTGCCAAAGAATTGGCAAAGGGGAAGTGAAGCTAAAATTGTAGGTGGCCAACACACAGGTGTTGATGAAGGTTATGCAGGTCCCAGGTTTGGAGATATGGCTAATTTCTTCAGAAAGATTGGGTGATGAGAGATGCACAAGAACTCTCACAGTGGATGCACTTGAATTAGCTGGTGGTAAGAAAATAGGTACTCTTTATCTACTTGTTTATATTACTGATTCTTCTTCTATTGCAGAGACGTGGCTTCGTAGGCTTGGTCACATGAACAGGAAGGAGATGCATGTTCTTAAGCGGAAGACATATATATTTGATAGGCTTAAGAACTGGAAAGCCTTGGTGTACTTAGAGGAGATGGCAGATAGAAACCAGTGGATGGTGCTGGATACTTCTGAGCAGGGTAGTTTGGACATGGGGATTGATTCAAATGAGCTTGCAGGTAAAAATTCATCACTCACAGGTGAACACAGATACCGTCATTGGTCAGGAGGAACCGGCATCAAACAGATAGGTGCCGATGTCGGTCATGTGCAGACCGAAGCTGGTGATGTCGGGCAGGGTAAGACCGACGTCAATCATGAGGAACGACGTCAGTAGTAGGTAAGACTGATGTCAGCAAAAGAGACACCGATGATGGCAGGGTCGGTAGTCAGGGACAGACGCATGGGAATCGACATCGGTCGGATGCAGACTGTGGAGTGACCAAGGTCGGTCACTGTAATAGATTTTGGGTGGACAGCATGCTGTCAAGGAGTCTCAAACACCCATACGGAGGACTGAAGACGTAAGTAGGCCCTCAAATTTGTTGTTCCTCTTCTTTATACTCATTGCTGATTGTAGAGTAGGAAGGATCCAAGAAATAGGTGGGAGCATGGCAAGGATATGATGCAGAACCAAATGGGAGTTTTGGTAGGGTTGTCAGCTGATACAAAAGCACAAAGACGAATGGATTCCTTAGTTGAAGAATAGAATGAACGGACACGTGAGACAAAAGACCAGGTATATGGTCTTGAGGAGCTGTAGGACAGTGGTACAGGTTTTGACAGGTGGAGGATGAAGCATGGCTTCAGTCAATGTCAGGTAACTACTGTGGTTTGCCTTACCAGGTGGATGATGAGTCATGACATCATTTTGTTGTTATATGTGGATGGTATGTTTGCTAGCAGGATTGTACATACAGGGTTTTGCTGAGCTAAGGGTAAGATTAGTTCAGTGGTTTGCTATGAAGAATTTGGAGCAGCGAATTCTTTGGCATGGGAGACATGGAGATCACAGGTTGATTTTGTCTCCAGTGGGAGCTGATGTGAATTAGGTGTTGGCGAGGTTCAGGATGCAGAGCCAGAGCACAGTAAGGGCTGGACAGGTATAGTGTTTGAAATCACATGAGGTCTGGTATAGACCTGAGTATTCCCATATAGTGGGAGCTGTCAGAGAGTTAGGAGCCAATTTAGGGAAGTGGGTTCTCAAGGATTTGAGAGGGACCAGTAGCAGGGATTCATGCTATGCAGGGTCAGGACTTCACTACATGGATTTGTAGGTTCGGATGTGGCAGGGTACTCGGATGACAGGAGGTACACCATAGGATGTGTGGTGGGTTGTATTCAGGATTGATCTTGAAGAGGAATACAAACCAGGAAATAGATTAGATGGGGTACAGGTACAGGTATAGGTACAGTGTAGTTGTTTATCTCCAAGTGGGAGATTGTTAGGTTGTGGAGCTAAAAGCTTCACTGATGCAGACATGGAGGAGGTTGCAGGAGTGTTGCAGAGCGTCATAGAGACTGGCGTTGGTCTGGCCAACCGACGTCGGCAGGATTAGACAAGGAAGCAACCGACGTCAGTCAGTAGTCAGCTGGTGTCGGCGACCCCCAGGTGAACAGGGACCGACGTCGATCACCTGTGTGGTTCGACTGTGAGTTTATTACGGGTAGTTAGTTAATGAACCAAGTGTTTTCATGATGAGAGCTATTTTTAGACTCATAGCTGCGGATCTAATTATTGTAATTAGATGTCTAATTATTGTTTGGATGAGATCTATATAATAGACTCATGGTTGTATTGGAAATGTGTTCTAGTTTGAGTTGAGCAAAGTTAGCTCCTTCTGTGTGTGAGGTGAGCAAGGGTGTTCCTCCTAGTTCCACAGTAGTACCAAGGTGGGTGCTAGTTTTGGAGAGTCAGCAAGATTCTTTAGGGGTGTAGGATCTTGGTCAGCAAGTGTGCATGGCCTATATAGGAGATCTACATGGTAAGTAAGATCATTGATCTGTAGGTGTATGTGTGTGCAAGGTCAAGGTTCAAAGGTGTGTAGAACCAGGTTGATTTGCAGGTGTGCAAGATCAAATAGGATAGCAACACAACAGGGAGTAGTATCAGGCAGGATCTACTTGGAGTACAGGTGTGTACTCAGATAGAGCAAAGAGGAAGGCAAGGGAGTTCCTTCCATAAGTATGGTCTGTTGAATTGCAGGTTGTTGCAGGTTCATGGGAGATCTACTTGAAGTACGTTGAGTACTTGTGGAGTGCGTGGAGCACTTGTGGTGTGTGTGGAGCACGGGAGGTGAACACTAACTCTGTGTTTGATTTGTGTGTTGGGACCTGAGAGAGAGAGCTTTGAGGAGAGAATTACTGTTCACTTGAGGTGTGGGAAGCCTCTGAAGAGGTGGTGGAGAAGAAGTGGCATCTTCTTTATTGTATTCTTTTTTGTATAAGTATTAATACAAGTTGTGTATTGTCTCTCATATCATGTGTTATTCTGAATTCTAGTTACTTGTGATTCTGGTTTATTTCCGCATATTAAGTTGCTTGGTTTGGTAATCAACTGTATGCTTCTGGTTTTTCACGTATCTTGACAATATGAAATTGAATAATTTGAAAATAGTTAAAAGAAATAGAGAAGGAAAGGATTACATTTGTGTGTCGATATAACCATGTTTTCCCTTGGTAGAGATGTTTCCTAGTTGAAGCATTAGAGAGAGGTTTAAAAATAAACCTTGTAGATGTGAAGAGGGGAATTGGAGGATGATCTTGCCCCATATTTTTTATAAGGATGAATTATTCCAAGTTAATTATGAGAATAAAATCTCAATCGCATAACTCAAGTATAACCAATCTAGCTAATTTAGCCAATCTCACCCAAGTCAAATGGTGTAACCATGTCAATCTAAAATAATATAATCATAGTGATAATTCCATTGAACGTATAAAATCTTGATCACAATAATAAAAATAATCAACTATTGTAGCAAATAAAATCCCAAACGGTGCATCTTGGTTAGGTCGGTGAACAAATGTATGTATAATTTGAAAGTGTATTTGTAATTTAGTGCATACACACTCAAATATGTCTCAAAGTGAAGTATCTATAAAAATGTAACATCTTCTATGTAACATGTATATAATATGTATCACAAATATGAAAATATTTATCCTAAAGTTGTATCCAATTCACAAAATTCTACCCCAAATGTATATTTAAATCATGTAAATTGAATTAAAGTCTACTCATTATATCAACTATATGTATGTGAAGTCATGTATTATATGAGATTCCCCCAATAATATTCAACCCCTCTTGAGTTGAGGGGATTATAAAATTAATAATAAACTTATGTCAAAAGGATACTATGACTATGTTGTATATGTATATGTTGTTGCTTGCATAATGTGCTCTAATTCTTTGAAGAATTAGGGAACCTCTTTTTGCTTTTTATACCACTCTTGCTTACACTCGTGAATCATTGGTCTCATCACTCTTAAGTTACCTTGGTGTTTTTCCTCATTTTTCATGTTGAATTGGGACTTGAAACCATCACCATTAGAAAGACCATGTTCATGTGAGAAAATTTCATATATAAAACTTAGCGTTAAGGTAGAGTCTTAACCTCTAAATTTACATTTGAAGCTTAGCTTACTCAACTCTCTTATCTTGATCTAGGATGTCATCTCAATTTTTTTGCCTTTAGGTATATCATAACATGTCCCATTATGACATCCAAGTATGAATGATAAAATTTAGTATATAATACTTAGCCTCGAAATGGAGTCTTGTTCAACTTCTTCATGCTAATTGAGACCTACTATCTAGATCTCTCAACTCTCACAATAAATTTAGGGATTAATTTAAATTTATGTGCCCCTTTAACTCTTGAATCCTCTTCCGATGGGAAGACCAAGCTTGTGTGAGTCATTTTAATATTTTTCACTTAGTCTCTAGAAAAGTTATTGATGCACTATGGCCTCTTTGAAATTCTTTCCCAGAACCTTGATTAGTTCTTACTGTAGGTGATTATTTAATTTCTAAGTCCCTAGACCTAATTGGGATTTCAAACCCTAAATAGGTATTCAAGACCATTTTATGATTTTCATAGTGATAATCAGAGAATTTATAATGATTATGTATAATTTGTTTTGCATGGGTGAACATAGTTTTAATCAAGGTTTACAACCTCATTTAGGTCTCTAAGGAAGGGTGAGCATCACTTTAATTTTGGTCAAGATTTTTACCCCACTTAGGTCTAGGCAAGGAATATTTAAGTGCTAACAATTTTAGTCAGGATTTAAAGCCCAAATATGTTGGTAGTCCTAGTGGTGATGGTTTATACTTTTAATTGAGGGAAAATCCCCAATAAGGTCAGGGATTATTCCCTTGATTTTTCCCCTTTACTATATAGGGTTAGAATCTTGACCAAAACATGGATTTCCAAGCCTATATCTTGATAGTTGTAATTGGGGGTCCAGACCTTGATTGCGTCTTAGACCCCCTCAAAATTTGAATTTTGCTTTCCCACCATTTTTATTATTATATCCAAGAACTAGGACCTGATTAGGTATTTCAAGCATGAAAAATGCCATCCTAGTGATAATTGATCTTTAAAATCTTGATTAGCATTAGAGGTGCTAAATTTTCATAAAAAATAGTAAACTAACTAGACCCTCAAAAAACCCTGATTAGCTCTATTGGGCCAATTTTGGGTTGTCTTCCATTTTTATCCCATAAATTTTGATCCCAATGTAAAAAAATTAAATTGTTCACGTTATTAGATGGCTGAATCCATCCCAAACATAATGGTACCTTCAATTTTACCTAATTGTACTTGGTTGAAATCATGTTTGAATTTTTGTGTGCATTTTATTATGCATTTATTTTAATTATAACTTTTAACTTGTTTTTTGGTCTATTTTTTAGGAAATGAACAATGAAAGTGGTGAGTTTGGAGGATATGGAGGTAGATGGATCATTAATGATAGTTTTTAAAGCTTTTGGAGGGAAAATCCTACCTTAGAAAGGACATTCTCTATATATTAGCTCATTTTGAACGTGAAAACGTTGGATTTTTCTCCTCACACAAGAGATTGGGTCAATCACCCTTTGTATTTTTTGCATTTTTATTTTGTTTTATGTCCCTAAACTCCTCTCTTGCCATTATGATGGAAAACATCTAAGGGAATGAATGTAATAGACTCTAATTATGATTATCAAAATGATTAATGTTAATTAATTGAATACGTGGAATGTGTTTTCTCTTGATTTGCATGTGTATATAGTGATTATGGTTGTTCCCTCTCCTTGTTTATTCTCTTTAGAATCTTTTATTGGCTTTAAATGCAATTGTGTGTATGTTGGTTGGTTCAGTGGATGATTTGCAGAGCTCATATGATCATGAAATCAAAATTTCCACCATTATTATAGGTTATTCTTCCCCCTTTTCCCTTTTATTATTTTTTATCAAGTTTTTAATCTAGGGTTTGATTATAATATGTTATTAATTTTTATATTAATTTCATAATCTTTTCCATTCCACAAATGCACCATTGAATGAAAAATAATGGAATGAACAAACACTAAAAATGAATTGTAAACATATCAAATAAAACCATAAACATGTTAATTTGTAATTGAGTAATACCTAAATGAATGATTATTTATCTAATTTCAACACCTAAATGGAAACCATCAATAAAGCACAAAATAAAAATTGAGCATCTAATTATTCAAACATATAAACCCATTAAAACTAAGTTTAAAGTGCATACCAATATACCCCTTGAAATGGAATTGACATAATAAGCCACTGAGTGAAAATTAGTACACCTAGACCAAGTAGATATAAACCTTGTGGAGATTCTCATGAATATCCTTTCAAGAGAGAAAGTTAGAAGACCTTCCTAGAACATTGGTGTGTACCAAAACACATGCCAATAGGATTGGTGCTAGAAGGAAGGACACTAATTCTAATAAACATAAATCTAAAATTTTAGTGGAAAATATTAAACTTGAACACTTTGGAGCATTTCCCATAATCAATAAGTCTAAAAGTTAAAATGGAAAGGAGATGGATACCCATAAGATCAAGGTCTATAAGGGCTGATTTTGAGTTCTTATAACTCACTGATCATAAAAAATAAGAGAAAACAAAGGGAAATCAAAAAGTAGACAAATCTACTTGGATAGTAGCTTGCTTATGGCTATAGTTTTCTTTATTAACCCATTTTCTACCCCTCATAACCCACAAATGAGGGATAATCCCACTTGGCTTGGTGGAGGCGGATGCTCTATGAGTGTTCCAAGGTTTTCCAATGAATTACAAAAGAATCTAGATAAATTATATCTAAAGTACATACCTAATGGGATTGAAACAACTGAATAACATATGTAGGTATTCAAGGATGCCTTAATTTGAACACAAATTTAACATATGGATGCTACTTTCCATCTATTCACTTGCTTCTTGGGATAGGTTTCTTACACTTGGTATCTTGGATTTCCAAATGGATGTATCACTTCCTAGAATGATCTTGAAACTATGTTTATTAATCACTTCAAGCTACCCATTGACCCAATTGTCCTATACCATCACTTTGTTATTGCATGTAGGGAACCAAATGAACCATTGAGCATATTAAATGCTCATTTCCAAAAGCTATATCAAAGGTTGAAGTACCCGTACACATAAATAAAAGTGGTTGCCATACAAACTTACCTAAGGGATTTGGACTTAATGATTCCATGTTCCTCAAAATAACCCCTATAGCATTTTTGTCCTTGTATTTGGCCTATAATGAAGCTGTTAACATTGAACACCAGATGGTACCAAAAAGCTATGGAGTTGGTCCTTTACATTCATTAGGCCAACTTGGTTCCTGTTGACCAAATTTGACCCTAAGTTAAATTACGTCAACCCCTTATATATTCAAACTTATTATAGGGTCTTTATAGGTCATAAAATGGTCACATGGTCATGTTTAAAGTCACTTAATATGTTCCACATTGGTCTTTTATGTCATTTATATTAATATTCCCTTATGTCATCTTTTTGTTCATTTTAAGGGAAGTTGTACATATTTTTCATAAAAGGACAAATTTAAAATTGTAATCTAATGTACCATATGTCATCTAGATGTTAGGAGCTAATTTGAAACTGAATAAATGTAGGTTTAATATGGATTCAAGAAGATAACTACAGTTTCATGAGGTTAAAGGTAGTTGATAGATAGGGATAACCGCTTGGCACATGGGAAGCTTTAGGAGGATATTTATAGGCTCCCATAGTCCATTTAAATTCTTAATAAGTTATGATAGGTTCAAATTAGGACAAAATTGGTCTATCTCCTTCATCATTCTCCTAGACAAGGTCAAAAATGTCAATCAGTTTACTCTCAGTATGGATAGGAAGAGAAGAGTTAAAGAAAGTGTTTTTGGTGAATGAAATTAGCCTTCAGGGCCTTCCTTTTCATGGAAATCATTTCTAGTTTGATGTTATATGATTCATGAACCATCACTAAGAGTGTTGGTGACTCAATTTTTCCTGGACATCCTCAATGGCTTTAGGTTTCCCATCTTTTTGTACTGGTCCATGTCAACCAAGTAGTGAACATGATATTTAAGAGAATTTCCTTAATTTTCATGTCATTTATAACCTAGTTTTCATGTGAGATCATAAGGATATAGGGAAGATCATCCTTGATTTTGAAGTAAGCACCATCAATAGCCTGTAGGATAAGGTTTTGTCAATTACAATATTGTTTCCTCTTGACTATGATTTCAAGTCAATGTTAATATGTTGTTTTCACTTCTTGCATATCATTAATGGTCCATATTTTTCATTCAAGGACCTATAATTTGAATTATATGAGTTTCTAATTCACTAAGTGAAGATTTATTAGAGTTCCAATATGCATATTCACCTATAGCTACTTGTAGGCATGTACAAATAATTGTAAGGTTAATCAAAACCCAAAAAACATGTTATACATATTCCCATGACTTGAATGGAATTTATCAAGTAATCAATGTCTCATATAGTTAATATTGTAGTCAATTCAGACCTTGTAGTCAACCAAATTTGAGAAAAGTGAAAATGAGCTAACTTACCTTAACATTGCTGAATGAGTTTTTTTGCTCATATAATGAATAATCTTTTGGTGAGTGTTTATGTTGTTTGTACAAGTATAATCACTTCATTCTTGTAGCTTAAATGGAGATGTCACTTCTCAACATGAAAGGAATATTTTTAGGTCAACATAGGATAATGGTTTTATTATTTCAATTAAATCAAGTTTTCATTATAGACGCTTAGTGAAAGCTATAGTGCTTTTAATCAAAATGAATCCCAAACTTGCAAACTCCTAGTGCATTGATGGAATAAAGATGGAAGCATGAACTACATGCATGAGTGAGTTAATAAAAGTGTGTAATGGTCCTCATTGACCTCAATATAATATGGAGGTCTAAAAACATAATGTTTAAGCATAAATGTCCACCTATAGGATTTCTAATTCTCCAAATGAGTACTTACATGTGACATAGTTAGTAGATTAGCTAGACTATTGAAAGGGAAATATTGGTTGGTAGAAAAAATTTATAAGGTGGAATGATAAATATATGGATAACCTCACTCTTCCATATGGTCCTTATAAAAACATCAACACATATAGGAACCTTGTGAATTTTGAATGCACACCTATAGTTGGAGGCAGTCTGTAGACTAGTCTAGGCATATGAAAATGTAGGTTGGTTTGGTATGTAGTGTTAAAAGGTATATGATCATATTGAATAAATTATCATAATAATATCATGTTAATTTATATTCTAATAATAAAATATAATGATTAACAAATAGGTTTACAACCTCAATCTATAGTCCACCAAGAATACTATACAAGTCATCACACCTAGTGAGCCAATTTTGATGAATTTGAGATTTGAGGGTTCTAGAGTCATGATCAAGTTTTCAAAATTTGTGAAAAACATAAAAGTGAATAAATATAAATTTTCATATCTCTAATTTTACCAAAGTGAATAGGGGATATTCCTTTTGTTTTGCCTCAGATAAAGGGCACTCTCTAAGCAAGATAATTTGTAGGTTTGGTTCATGAGAGGGTGAAAAGATTAATGAAAGGGAATGGATCACTATAGGATGTTGTCTAAAGTAGAATTAAAGATGAAAAAATATGGTAAAGGCTTTAAAATCATTGGAAACCCTCATAAGGGTCAAATACATAGTTAGATATAGTCAATCCTATTAGGCCTAAAACTAGGCCTAAGCCCTAAAGTTGCCTCGCTTGATCCATGTGAATATATGATCCTTATAATACTATTGAGTACCTTAAGGGGAGAGTTGAGGATGGATAAAATCCATTGGTTTGTAGAAAAACATTCAAAATTGGTCAATTTGGCTTTAATTCCTATCAAGCCTACCCAGAATGCACTATAAGAGCTTGAGGTCCATGTTATTTCACTCACACCTATACATATGAACTACATGAGGCCTCAAGGAGTTAGGGATAGTTTAAAGGGGTATTTTACTTGATCTTAGTGGAAATTTTTTGGAGGTTGGATGTCAGGATTTTATGAACAATCATCATGGTCTAGGAGAATAAAAACCCTCATAAAACCCTTGATTGGACCCAATGGAGATGAATCTAGGAGGTGTAAAATGACCATGAAAGTGATTGGACATGTTTGTAACTCCCTTAGGCTCCTTGAAATCCACTTTTAATATATTGTTACTTATACAGACAGAGCTAATACTGAGTTTCTCATAGGATTTGAGTTTTTTTGCAAGTCCAGAGGAGGATGGACAAGTGAGAACCATTGTGGGAGGTCTTTATAGAATTTTCCTAAATTTTAAAACTCATTTCTCACCTTGGTTGAACATGAAAAGACCTTTTATATCTCATTAATCATAAGCAGTCTAAATGAGACAATGAGAAGGAGAAGTGACTGCCTAGTGAGATAATGATCAAGGTGACTTGGAAACTTTTTAGGTCTACTTGATGGAGTGGAAAATAAAGAGGCTATAAAAAAGTATCTTGCATCCTCTGCAATGTATCTCCATGAGCAACTACAAGTAAATTAAGTGACAAGTGTGAGGATAGACTTAGAGGGCTAGTGATGAATGAGTATAGGTAGTGAATGACAATTGACAAAGAATTTTTTTTTAGTTATGGAAGCATAGATGAATTACACTGACCTCTTCTCTACCGTATCATGTCATACCATATGTTTCAAGGATTCCTATGGAATTTTTATATAATCAAGTGAACCCCTCACCATCATGAAGGTAGTTTCAAAGTAAGACAATGAAGAGTTCTATGCCAACTTAAAGAAGGTGCTCTATTTCAAACTGACACATGTTAATGAAAACTTCCTAACTTATTTTACACTTCATCATGGCATTGTAAATGGTTCTCATAGTTTGACACTTGACTTTATGACCATTGAGCTTCACTTTTTATCTCTCTTCTCCTATGTTCTATAAATTCAAGGCTTTTGGGCATTGTAATGGATCCATAATTGGTATGGTGAAGCCTTGCTTGTTTTGACATATAATTTTCCTTTAAATAAAGTTTTTTAAAGTTTTTAAATTCTTTGAAATCTCTTTCCTAACTATGTTAAGTGGTTTGTGTGGTTGATAAGTGATGAATATTCTTTCCTTGCTTTCATTTCTACTCTTACATGTTTATGTGAGTGATATATATTATAACAGGTTTCATAAAGTCTATTGTTTTTTAAGTGTGTTTTGAAGTGTGAGAGGGACTAGTAATGTCTTGTATCAGACCTTATTTTCACCCACATCTAGAGAGGCATAACAATCTACCTCTATGAGAAATACTTATGATATAAGGACATAGAGTTGAAGTTAGTTTGAGTAGTATTATTTATTAAGTGTAGATGAAAGTGTGTTATGTGGAGTTATCTTGGTGTATTACCTCATTATCAATGGTTTATTTTATGTCTCTTTCTTCCATTTTCACCCCCAATAGTGATTAACCTAGTCTAGTGTGAACCTAGAAGATAAATCAAGGGATCTAGCCCTTTCAAATCTAGAGATATATCTATTGTAGTAACTTGCCTATGAAGGGATATATTTACATGTTATCTAAAATTGATAAGGTTTAATTAAATTCTATAGGGTGCAATTTTAGGCTATAATAGTGCCTACAACCAAATTTATATAATCAATTGATGCAGGAGCATCACTACCCCTTGTATATATTAGCTTAATTGTCATGATTGGAGTCTTTTAGTAAGTTTTTATGGTCCTAGGAGGTCTATATGAAATATTTTGAGGTGTTAGATTAGTGTCAATTTTGAATAAGGGGTCTTTTGGCATTTTCCCACCAATTTGCTCCATTTGAAAATTTGAATCTTTGGACAAGGTTTTTGGGTCTAATCATGTTTGTATAAGTTTATCAATGTTTTAATTTGTGTGGTTAAGTTATAATAAGGGGTATACAATGTTTAAACACATACCTGACCCATAAAGTTATTCATTTTGGTAATCATGTGGGAGATTAAGGTAGTTGACTCTCCCCAATGTATATATGAGGAAGTTGGGAGACAATTTAGGTAGTTATAGAAAATTTTGTTATAAGTAGGAGTTTTCAAATGAGTCATAAAAATTTAGGAGGAATAAGAAATAAATGACAAAGGATCTTTAAGATAGAATAAGAAGAAAACTATATCAGTCCCATATTGTTATGTAAGTATTTATGAAAGAATCCTAATTTTAGAAAAATTAAGAAATATTTGCAAATGTAGAGAGTTACATACTTTATTTGTAAAATTATTATATAATTTATGTTCAATCATTCATTTGGTAATATTACTTAGAAAATAACTTCATTCTCTTAACCCTGTCTTGAATGGGAATTATGTGTTAAGAAACATTGTGCATGAATGCAGAGAAAGACTATATTTTGATTGCTAAGAAGTAAGGAGGTTAAAAAATTAATGCTTCATATATCTGACAAGGTATTGGTGAGTATTTTTTATTTCAATGAGTATAGACATGTGATCCATTTATGAAATTCCAATCCATTTTTCAAAACTTGGATAGGTAGCCTATTAAGATTAGGTTTATACACTCAATTAATTCATAGTATATTATAAGGTTATAGAGACATGAAATTTGAGGGAGTTGTTATTGGATCCACCAAGTGTGTAACACCATCATATAACCTATCAAACCTCTTATATAATTTGTAAGTCCTGGTTGTAAGGATAAGATTTAAGACCTTGTCAAAACTTGTAGCTCAAGAACAAGACTAGGTGATGAGAATTTGATCAAAAAAAGATGTTCATGGATGGGTTATATATGTAAATAGGTGATCTAGGTTGTTATAAACTTTTATAAACCTTTTGAAAAGTTTGAAAACCTTGAAGAAGATCAAAGACCATCAAGATAACATTGCAAACCCTATTTTTTATGATTGTGCATGTAGGAAAGACAAGAATGATGTCAAAATATTAAACAAAGGTGATGAACTAAGCATTTATTGATTGGAGAAGGTGAATAATCCTTATACATGACTTAAACATTGTGTATAGAGTAATGAAAGTGTTTAAATTTTTTTAAAATGAATTATCAACTCTCTCAGGCACTTATAGACTGTAGGAAACCCTATTCCAAGGTTTTGAGGGATAAATACATGTAATAAGCATTTCAATCATGAAAATCCCCTATAACTTGTCAATTAGTTAGGGTGGACCATATACTAAAGTATTTTGAATACTTTAGGTTGTTTCATGTATGGTAAGGTATGGAATTAGGTGACTATTTATGAAATATATCTTGAGAGACCTAAAGGACCTAGATAGTGAGTAAAAATAGCTTGGTAAGGTAATTTAATCATTGATTTTAAGTACCAAACTTTGGGAAAAGCAATAAGGTGATAGAGGGTATTGTGATCAACTGTCATATTTTCTAAAACCATCTGTACACATTTATACCATCAATAAATGACTTTAAAAAGGCTATAAGGACTTTGGAAAAGTAGGTAGAGTTAGGGAAGGAATGAGTTGATGCTTTGGAGAGTTTTCATATTGAGTGAGGAGTGATAAAGGACCATAAATAGTATAGATAAGGTGTCAAGAACTACAGACTAGTCAGGTGAACCTCAAAACTTTGTATGAAGAAAGAACAAGAGAACCAGTAGCAAAGAAGTGATAAGCCATTGCCAAAGAAGCAAAACGAGGACAAAGTCAAAGTGAGAGATAATTTTGATTACCAATCTACATCATTTTTGGTATCAGAGTGAGAAATATTTTGTGGAGAAGATTTGCATAAAGAAAAGGTATAATTTGCTTTGTTTTCATTTTTAAAATTTGATCAATTCATTAAAATTATGTTGAAGATTATTGAAGAGACTACTTCAGAATATTGTAGGTAGTTGGTTAAGGTAGATTGAAAGCCAATAAAGGCTTCAAAAGAGACAAGGAGCTAAATAAGATCATAGGAAGAGAGAAAAGTGAATTTCTCTAAGAAATTGATCCAAGGAGAGAGCTTGGATAAGGATGGAACAAGGTGCAATAGACTTGCTTAAGATAGAGCAAGGTGAAAAAGACTTACTTAAGAGAGTATAACTACCTAACACAAAGGACCAAATGAGAGGAGAAAGAAGTGAGATACTTTCAAATGAATAGGTAAAATGCTTATTTTCAAGTTTGTCAAATCACTTATCATACATACAATACAAGGAGAGTTTAGACTACTTTGTTGATAAAGTAAACATGTTAAGGGAATTGGCCATGGAAAGGGATTTCATTAATTAGGTACAAAATCAAGAATATGATAAATAGGTTACAAAGGTTGAGAGGTTTGAAGGAGAGAAGAGGACATAAAAAATAGTATTATCACAAACAATAAATCCAAGAAATATCAAGCATGAGCAAGAGAGTGGTTTCCAAGAGGAAAAGTAGGAGCTTGTTTTCATTAAATTATGTTTTATATTTGTATGTTACTTGCAAGAGCATAAGTAAGTGTTGAAGATGATCAAGTGAGAGATCAATATGAAAGGAGATGACCTCAAAGGAGGAGGCAAGAGAGAGAGAGAGAGGAATCAATGAGGAGCCAACATAAGTAAGCACCAAAAAGGTATATGTATCATAAATATACCTTGGGATCCAAGAGGATATTCTATTGAATGGGAGGATCTAAACAAGAATCTCAAAGCTAAAATAGTTATAACTTTTAGGGAAAGTTTCATTTTATTCCTTGGTAGTATGATGTAGAAACATCACTAGCCCTTGTATATATTAGCCTAATTATCATGTTTGGAGTCTTTTAGTAGGTTTTTATGGTACTAGGAGGTCTTTGGGAAACATTTTGAGGTGTTAGAGTATTTTTAATTTTGAATAAGGGGTCTTTTGGCATTTTCCTACCAATTTGCTCCATTTGAAAATTTGAATCTTTAGACAAGGTTGTTGGGTATAATCATGTTTTTAGAAGTTTATTAATATTTTTATTTGTATGTTTAGGTTATATTAAGGATATAAGGTGTTTCAACACATACTCGACCCATAACGTTAGTCATTTTGGTAATCATGTGGGAGATTAATGTACTTGACTCTCCCAAATGTACATATGAGGAAGGTGGGAGATAGTTTAGGTAGTTATATAAACTTTTATTATAAGTAGGAGTTTTCAAATGAGTCATAAAAATGTAGGAGCCATGAAAAATAAATGATAGAGGATATTTATGATATAATAAGGATAAAATTCTATTAGTACCAGATTGTTATGTAAGTATTTATGAATGAATCTTGATTTTAGAAGAATAAAGAAATATTTGTAAATGTAGAGAGTTCCATACTCTTTTTGGAAATTTATTATATAATTTATTTTCAATAATTCATTTGGTAGTATTACTTATAAAATAACTTCATTGTCTTAACCCTATCTTGAATGGGAATTCTATGTTAAGAAACACTATGCATGAATGTGGAGAAAGACTATATTTTGATTGCTAAAAAGTAAGAAGGTTCAAAAGGTAATGCTTTGGATCCTTGACAAAGTGTTGGTGAGTCTTTTTGAGTTCAATGAGTATGGACATGTGATCCATTTATGATGTTCCAATCCACTTTACAAAACTGGGATTAGGTTTGTATAGTCAATTACTTCACAATATGTTGTAAGGTTATAAATAAAAGACATATAAGGGAGTTTTTATTAGATACATAAGTTGTGTATGGACATAATAGATCTTATAAAACCTCTTACATAGTTTTTAAGTCCTCATTGTAAGGACAAGATTTAAGACCTTGTTGTCAAAACTTACACACTATATTTTCACTCAAGAACAAGACTAGGTGATGAGAATTTGATTAAACATAGATGTTCATGGATAGGTTATATATTGAAATAGGTGATTTGAGTTGTTATAAACCTATATAAACCTTTGTAAAAAATTTAAAACATTTAATGAGATCAAAGACCATCAAGAGAACATTGTAGACCTCGTTTCTTGTGATTATGCATGCAGGAAAGACAAGAATGATGTCAAAATCTTGAATAGAGGTGATGAACTGAGCATTTATTGATTGGCAAAGGTGAATAATCCTTATAAAAGCTTTAAACATTGTGTACAGAGTAATGATTTTTTTTAAAACTTTAAGAACTGAATTATCAAACCTCTTAGGCACTTACAGACTACAAGAAACCCTATTCTAGGGTTTTGAGGGATAAATACATGTAATACAAATTTTAACCATGGAAATCCCCTAAAACTTGGTCATTAGTTAGGGTGGACCATAGACTAAAGGATTTTGAATACTTTAGGTTGTTTCATGTATGATAAGGTATGGAACCAATTGATTGTTTGTGAAATAGACCTTGAGAGACCTAAAGGACCTAGACAATGAGTAAAAAGAGCTTGGTAAGGTGGTTTAATAATTGATTTTGAGCCCCAAACTTTGGGAAAATCAAGAAGGACATATAGGGTATTGTGATCAAGTGTTATATTTTACAAGACCATTTGTACATGTCCATACCATCAATAAATGCCTTAAAAAGGGATACAAAGAACTTTGGATAAAGTAGACAGAGTTAGGAAAGCAATGAGTTCATGCTTTAAAGAGATTGCATATGGAGTGAGGAGTGATAAAGGACCATAAAGAGTATGCATAAGGTGTCAAGAACCAAAAACTAGTTAGGTGAACCTCAGAACTTTGTATGAAGACAGAAAAAGAGAACCACTAGCAAAGAAGTGACAAGCCATTTCCAAATAAGTAAAACAAGGACAAACTCAAAGTGAGAGATAAGTTTGATTACCCCTCTACATCATCAACCATGCTCTTCAACATAAAAATCCATTGATTAATACCATCCCATGATCCATGTATTCAAGTTTGAATCCAATATATAATCTGATTCCCTTGAACTACATGCATAAAAATCATCCTTATGTGCCTCTAAATCATGTTTTATAGCAAACAAATAATTAACTAGTTCCCATTACATACAACAACACTACTACCATGCCTAGCACAAGTGGTTATCCTAATTCCAGTAGAAACTAACTTTATGTCCCATCATTTATAAGCAATAAAACACATATAAAAAATGACCATAACCAAAAATATCTTGTTTTCCCTAAATTTATAAATGTTATTACACCTTTGGTTAACCCACAATTGGAAATCAACAAAGTGCTAGTGTGAACCCAAAAGTAGCAAAATTATAGTAGATAGTATATGGGTTGATGAATGACATGGTAAATTTTTGTATACAAATTCCATAGAGGACCAAAAAAAACATGAATAACCCACCACAAAACAAAACATTCAACTCCCATAGAACCAATAGGAAATGGAACATTAGGCCAAACAATGGAGGTGTGCAAAACCCACTAGATAATAACAATCAGAGTAATAATAATAGTGCTTCCAACATAGTGAACTTGGTTAATTTGGCATTGCCCACATAATTTAGGTTGCAAAAAATGGTTAATCACACTAAGATTGATTATTCCCAATTCACCATAGCCTCAAACATATTTTAGAAGATGGAAAACCTAGAGATAGTGCCTACCCTTGACAATCTAAACTTTTACCAAGGAAGAGGAAACCCTACTATAAATATATTCTTGGAACTTTGCAAGTTTTTGTTCAAGAGTGATAATGAGAATTAAAATAACTTAGGTGAGGTCCATGCATTTAAAAAATTACAAATGGGAAATAACTATCAATTGAGTACCAAATTTCAAAATCTATTAACTACGTCTACTAACCCAAACAACACTCAAGTTTGACCTAATGAAAACTCAATAAATAACCAATTTTTTCCCAAGGGACCTACCATATAAGAATAACTCTACACCCCCACAAACTGATAAACTAGTGGAATCAATTAAACATGGGTATAACATTGTATATGACCTGAAACAAACTAAGGCCAATATAATAATGTTGGAATTTATCTAGATTTCTAACTAGAAAGACTTACTACTAAAATAAGTATCTTCTCCTAAAGGAAAAGAAGATAGTATGATATTTGACACTCACATTGTGATATACAAAGAGAAACTTGACTCCCCCTTTCCTCCTGATAATCCCCTTTCTTAGACAAAACTTATACAATTGCCTAGTGGATTTAGGTGCTTTCGATAATGTGATGCCTTATTTAATCTTCCAATAGTTGGGTTGGATTCCTAAAAATTCAAATATAAAGATTATTTAATTGGACAATTCAGAGGTCAAGGTTATTGTTAATTTAAACCAAATCCATATATAGTTGGCCTTTGATCCTAGGGTGTAACAATTTATTAACATTGAGGTAGTGGATATATTTGATGCTTACAGTATAATTTTGAGTAGAGATTGGTTGAAAACATTGAATGGATACATGAAAGCTGACTTCTCTCACATGTGGATCCCATGGTGAGGCATACCCAATCATATCAAAATTGATCATGAGCTTAAAATTACTCACATTATTGTAGAGTATAAGAAGAAAAATGAAATCTTTATAAAGTATTAGACCTCTGGGTTTACTCACTTGAGAAAGAAGAATAAGATCATAAAAACCTCTCCATTAACATGTTATCTATCCAAGGAAATTCTAAAATTGAGGATCTATATTAGCTATATGAGGATGATTTCCTCTATACACCCATAATAAATGCATTCCCTAATGCTTCCATAATACATGAGAATGTAAAATAAGCTAATCTAAGTGTAAAACAAGGTTGTCAATAGTTATTATTAGCATTGGTTATAGTTGAGTTAGAAATTAGCAAGTTAAAATAAAGTCATATAGCTAAAAATAGAGAGTTTGTAAACCCATGTAAAGATAATATCACCATTTTAGATATCCATATACCTACTTATTACATTGAGGACTTAAATAAGAGGTCTTTAATAGTTAAGAAACAAAATTCCTGCCAACTATGCATTAAGAAAAGGAATAAAGTGGAAAATTTTGCAACAATGCCTACTTATTAGAATCTAATGTACACAACTAAAAATCACTTATAAATTCTAAAATTTGATGGATCTAAGTCCAAGAGTAGGTTTGGTGCGGGTGTAGATCTCATCAACCCATAGGGAAAATAATACTTAGCTACATTTCACCTATAATTTACTTCCATGAATAATGCAGATGAATACAAGGTATTAATTCATAGTATCCAATTTGATCTAAGGAAGAAGGTAAAGAATCTTAAGGTATTGAGTGAATTAGAACTAGTGTTTAAATAGATAATAAGATAATACACTTATAATGATAAAAACCTATCCATATATCACAATTGATTATGGAACTTAATAAAATATTTTTTTGTTTTCAATATTTAAACATTGCCTCATAAAAGAAATTATATGAAAGATGCATTGAAAATAGGTACAAGTACTCTTGAGCCTATAGTTGAATCTAAATTAAGAAGGTTCTAAATGGAGTTAGTCTCTACTCCTTCCATTCTTGATAATTTTAGGAACTTTTAGGTATTCAATGGTGATCAACATATCATCAACTTCATCACCAACATGAATATGTTAGAGACTCAAATTATAGATGAAGATGATAGAGAAGAGTATGAATTGAATGAAGAAGGGGTAATAAATATGAAAACCAATAGTATACCCAAGGGCATGGTCTCAATATAATGGTTTTTTGACATGGATTATCAAGGTAAAAATGAAAAATTAGTCCCTACCAAGGGTATGTTGCACTAAAATTATAATCTAGCCAATGCCAATGAATTAAAAAAAGTGATTTTAAGCACATGTACTAAAAAGTAAAAACAAGAGTATGTTCAAGCCTTAAAGGATTTCATAGATGTCATAGCATGGAGCTATAAGGACTTGAAAGTGTTTGATGCTTCTATTCTCATGCATACCATCCCTCTCTAATCTAGAGTCAAACCATTCCAACATAGGCAAATACTAGTGAATATGTTTCTAGAACCATTTATATTATAAGAAGTGAAAAATTTACTCTAGGAAAAGATAATATTTCCCATCAGGCACTCCACATGGACTTTAGATAGATAAGGCTTTTTGTGGAATTTTACAATTGAACGAATCCTTAGAAAAGGTTAATTACCCATTACCTTCACTAGATGAAGTCTTACATATAGTGAACAAATCTCAAATGGTGTCATTTATTGATAGGTATTTAGGCTAAAATCAAGTATTAGTCAACTATGAGTAATAGATCAAGATAATGTTTAAATCCAAGTGGGGAAAATTCACATACAAAAGGATACTATTTGCCTAATTAATGTGGGTGACACATTCCAACGTGCCATGGAAATTATGTTTAAATATCTTATTTCTATGTGTATTATCATCTACATGTATGACCTAACTATCTTTTCCAAGAACATAAAAGACCACATGAAGGACTTGAGATCAATATTACATATATTCAAAGATCATAGAATCTATTTAAACCCAAATAAGTGTATATTTAGGGTCATATAGGGTAAGTTATTGGGTCACATCATCTTAAAACAAGGCATTTTTATAGACCTAGAGAGTGGAGTCAATTCTAAAAATTTCATTGCCTTGTAGTAGAAAAGAGCTGAATTTATTCTTTAGCATGATAAAATTCACAAGTAATTTCATCTCAAGCTTTGTAGAGATAGTTTTACCACTAAACATGCTAAATAAGGACGTGAAGATTGAATGGACATGAAGCACAAAATTTTTTTTCTTAGATTAAGCAATATATTGTAAATACACTGATGTTAATTAATCCTTGACTATATATATATATATATATATATATATATATATATATATATATATATATATATATATATATATATATATATATATATATATATATCCCTTTTACATCTATTCATTCACTTTATAACACTCTAGTGATGTTCTCTTAACGTATAAATTAGAATATAAAGATGAGAGACATGTCTTATTCATGAGTTCTCTACTCCTGAACATTAAACTAAGGTATTTAACTATTGACAAACAAGTTTTTGACTTAATCAAAGAAGTTAAAAAGTTTAGACACTACATTCTCTGTAAGAAGGTCTTTGAAATTTTGCCTAACCCAACAATGAAATACATGCTAATGCAAAATGATTTAGGTGAACAAAGAGGTAATTGGATGAACATTATCTAAGTTTTTAACCTATAACTCCAACTAATGAAGATAATATGAGGTCAAGTACTCAAAAAATCCATGGTTAAAGTGGATCCACAAATAGTTTTTCAATAATACACAGTGTAAGATATAAAAAATGATGACTAGTACCAAGATGTGGTTTTTTATTCGATGAAAAATGAGAGCCCAAGTCATTTAAATTCAACTCAAATAAGAGCCTTATGTTTGAAAATAAAAAAAATTCATGATCAAATCAGTCATGCTATATAGAAATAATCATGAAGACATATATATGGTATGCCTAAATAAATAGGAAGCAACTATAATACTCAATGATTTCCATAGGAAGTATGGAACTAATCATAGATCAGGGAGTGATACAACTCATTAGATACTTAGATCAGGGTATTACTAGCTACATGTTTTTAAATATTCTCATGATCACATCTATAACTATCATACATGCCAAGTTACTATGTAAAGATAATGTACCCCTGTTATTCCATTGCAGCTAATTATTGAGGTCCAACCATTTATAAAATGGGGATTGCAATTCATTGGAATGATCAATGCTAACTCCTCCAAAGGACACAAATTCATTATTAAAACAACTAATTATTTTAACCATTGGATCAAAGTTAAAAAATTCAAAAATTATGCAACTAACATGGTAATCAGCTTCTTAGAATAACATATCATCACCAAGTTTGGGATGCATGCCACTATAGTATGTGATAATGGTCATGCTTTCTCTTCTCTTCAATTTACTTAATGGGCCTAAAAAATTAAGCAATCATCAAGTTCTCTTAAAATTATTACCCATAAGGTAATGGTGTAGTAGAAACAACTAATAAGAATTTATTGGATGTAATTAATAAGATCTTTACAAAGAACCCTAGGGATTGGCATAATGTTCTTATATTCACATTATGGTCTAATAGGACTAGAGTAAATGTATCCTTAGGAACATCACCACACCATCTTTTTTATGTCTAAGGCCTAATATTTTTGATAAAAATAAGAATACCAACATTATTGTTCATGAGATACCACCAAGAGACTAAAGATAAGATATAAGATCATCTCCTTAACCTAATTAAACTAGAAGAAAAATGTGATGTAACTTTGTTGCATTTCATCAAACACCAATAAGTTATCAAATGTTAGTTTGACAAATGATTAAAAGTGAAATACTTCTAAATATTTGATCTATTCCTTCTCTGGGACAAGGATCATGAGAAAAATGGACAACACAACAAGTTTGATGAGTTATGGTTGGGTACATACTAACTCTTTAAAATCCTGGGCAAGATCACATTCCACTTAAGGTATCTAACTGGTGAGGATGTCTCATTGATTATCAATGAAAATTTATTCAAACACTATTTATAGGCTTAAATTAACCTGGTAAGTTCCTATAAATACCTTATCTTTCCCTTTCTTACTTTTTTTGGTTTTCTTTCCCACTTTATTATTAGTTTAGTTTGATTTTCCCACTTGTCTTGCTTTTCTTTCTTAGTCTAGCCTCGTTGCTTGTCTATTTTTATCCTAACCCATCTATTTTAATCTATAGGATACCCTATTAGTCAAAATAATGAATAACATAAGTCCTATATGTAAGTGGTGTGAATGACATTCTGGTGTGTAATTACTCTAAGTAGTTTGTAGTGTTAGATTCTATTTCTGAATTGGTTTTAAAAGCTTGAGCTATCATGTGCATTTTGAATTTGTTCATGTTGGGTTAATTTTGGTAAAAATATTTAGTCAATGAAGAAATTATCTCAAAACTAAGCACAAAAATCACATTTTAATGGTTTTTGGGTTTGCCTAGATGAACTTGTAGTGAAAATCTAGGGTGAAAAATCTATGATTCTACCTTTTGATTTTCATAATGGTCTCCAATCCAGAATTAAGATGTTAAGAAAATAAATATAAAAGAGAAAACAAGAACAAGGAAATAAAAATCAATATCTAAAAAACTCAATTTCAGGTGATTTAGATAATCTCTATCGAGGCTATGGAGGCTCAACTAGTAGTAGAGCAAGGCCTTGAGTGGAATCAGAGGCAACTCTATTGGGCTATGTATGCCTATTTGATAGCAAAGTAATGTCAAATAAAGTGTTCTCAAGGTAGGAATAATTATAATTATGATTATATCTATATTATCTAGTCTTTGTAGGCTCTAATAAGTTATAATTTAACTCATTTTCACACACCAGGTCAATGAGAATGTCTAATTTGGTCCTTTAGACACTCATGTCTTCACCTCTCTTGAAACTATTCATTTTCCATATGTACTATCAATTAGATATTATGGGTTCATAGACACATTTCTATCATTACAAAATAATCAATATTATTTTATAAAAGAGTTTTAATTTATTACTGCTTACATAACATGCCCTAATTCTTTCAAGAATTAGGGAACCTATTTTTTATTTTTATACCACTCCTGCTTGCACTCACCACTCATTGGTCTCAGCATTATTAATTAGTATTTATGGTCCACTTAATTTTTCATTCTAAATAAATAATTAAAACCATCATCATTAGAAAGACCATGTTTGTGCAATAAAATATCATGTATAAAATTTAGCCTGGAGGTAGAGTTTTGACATCTAAATTTGCATTTGAATCTTAGCTTACTTAGCTCTCTTATCCTGCTCTAGGAGGTCATATCAATTTATGTGCCTTTTAGGCTCCAAAAATTATCACATTATGATAAAAAAGTTCAAGTGATAAAGTTTCATATATAACACTTGGCCTTGAAGGAAAGTCTTGTTTTACTTCTTTGTGTTAGCTGAGATCCACTCTCTAGCTATCTTAACACCCCACAATCACTTCAGGGGGTCATTCTAATTTTTGTTCCATTTCAATTCCTAAATCCTATCTTGGTGGGAATTTCAAGCTTATGTGATTCATTTTAATATTTTTCACTTGGTCTCTAGATGAGTTATTGATGCATTGTGGCCTTGTTTAAATTCTTTCCCAGAACCTTGATAAGATCTAGCTATAGGTGTTGATTTCCTTTCTAACTTCTTAGACCTAATCAATATTTCAAACCTCAATTAGGTCTTTGGGTTCATTTTGTGCTTTGTTTAGTGCTAATCAAATCATTTTTTAGTGATTAGGTTTGAGTCCTTTTTCTTGAGGGAACATAGTTATAATTAGGGTTTACAACCCCCATTATATCTTTAGGGAAGGGCGAACATTACATTAGTTTTTCCCCACTTATGTCATTAGGGTTTTATGGGGAGTTATTCTAGTAATAATTAGGGAAATATCCTTGATTGGGTTAGAAGAGTCTATGAGGGTAAGGCCTTAGTGTTATGCAGGGATTTTCTCCCACTTAATTCTGGGTAAGGAATGTAGAAGTGTTGATAGTTCTAGTCAAGCTTTAAATCCCAAATAGGTCAATGGTCCTAGTGACAATGGTTTGTAGTGTTAATCAAGGGTAAATCCTTGATTAAGTTAGGGATTTTTCCCTTGAAGTCTTTCCTTTACTAAGTAGGTCTAGAATCCTAACCAAAATGTGGATTGCCAAGCCTATAACCCTATAGTTGTAATCAAGGGTCCAAACCCTGATTAGGTCTTAGACTCCTTCAAAATTAGAATTTTGATTTCCTACCATTTTTTGCTAGTTTTTTCATTAAATTGCGACGTGATTAGGTTTATCAAGAATGAAAAATTCCACCCTAATGGTATTTAGGATTTTAAATCTTGATTAGAACTAGAGGTGATAAATTTTCAAAAAGCAACAGTAAACTAACCAGACCCCCCAAAAAGTTCAATTAGGTCTATTGGGCCAATTTTGGGGTTGTCTTCCATTATTTTTCCATAACTTTTGATCTCAATGTCAAAAAATTGAACCATTAATGTTACCAGATAACTGAATCCACCTTGGATGCAACAATACCTTAAGTTTTGCCTAGTTATACATAGTTGAACACATGTTCATGCTTTTATGTGAATTTTAATATTAATTTCTATTAATTACAACTTTTAACTTTTTTTTTCCATCTATTTTTAAGAATGAATAGTGAAAGTGATGAGTTTGGAGGGAGAATGGATGAGATGGAGGTATCTATAGAATTAATGGTAGTTGTTGAAGATTTTTTAAGGGAAAATCCTCCCTTAGAAATGCCATTCTCTATATATTGGCTCATTTTGATGGTAAAAGGGTTGGCATTTTTTCCTGACATGAGAGATTAGGACAATCACATTTTGTATTTTATACATTTTTTTTAATTTTCTCTACCTCAACTCTTCTTTAGCCATTATGATGGAAACATTTTAAGGGAATGATTATAATATACTCTAATTGTGATCATCACAATGATAAATGTTGATTAATTAAAGACTTGGAAAGTGTTTGCTCTTAATTTACGTGTGTATACAGTGATTCTAGTTATTCCATCTCCTTGTTTATTCTAAAAGCTTGCATTAGATCTAAATGTAATTATGTGTATGATAATTGGTTAAATGGATGATTTATAGAGCTAATATAATCATAAAATTGAATTTATCATTTTTATTTAAGGCTTTTCTTCCCCATTTTCCCTTTTACTATTGTTTAATCAAGTTATTAATCTAGGGTTTGATTACAATCTACTATTAGTGTTTATTTTGATTGCATAATATTTTCCATTCCACAAATGCATTGTTGAATGAACAATAATGGAATGAAAAAACACCAAAATTCATCTAAAAAATATCAAACAAAACCCTAAACATGCTTATTTGTAATTGGGCAATACATGAATGAATGTTTGTTTATCTCCTTTGAACACCTAAATGGAAACTGTCAATAAAGCACAAAACAAAAATTGTCCATATAACTATTTAATAATCTACATGTCAAAATTTAGTTTCAAGTGCTTACCAATAATCCCCTTAAAATGGAATGGTCACAATGAGCCACTAAGTGAAAATTAGTTCACCTAGACTAGGTAGATATAAATCTTGGGAAGATTCTCATGAATCTCATTTCAAGAGAGGCAAATCGGAAGACCTACCTAAAATGTTGGTGCATGCCAAAATAGAATCCAACATTATAAATCATGTAGTAAATAAGCATATAATAATGTCATTTGAATTAGATATATCAATGAATCTCATAGTCTGTATACATACCAAGCCCTAATATACATGATAATAATCATGGCAACATATAAAAGATAACAAGATTACTAAAAAATTAATCACACACACAAGAGTACTCAAGTGTCACACAAAGAGGGGTACAAGGAGATTAAAAATAAGGGGCATATTCAAATTCCACACATTCAAATGGAAGACATGTAAAAATGTGTAAACACCAAAGAAATAAGTAACATTGAAGGCATCATGGCCAAAAACAAAGAACCATGTTAAAATTTTCCCTAATAAAGATGAAGAAGTAAATAAGAAGTACACTCAAGTAAGTTAATGTAAATGAATGTAGAAATTAGACATAAAAAACTAGCATAATCATGTGATACTAGTCCTTGCATACATGTGTTAACAAAATTTCATGTAAAATAGCATATTAGATACACTATGTAAGAAAGAAACATGAATATAGGCATGCATAAGATATATAAGTTTTGTAAGATAATGGAAAATGGTCATAATACAATATAACCTATGTTAATCATGATCATATTGAATCAAGATGCACCTAATGTATTTTATCATGTAGGAAGAGGAAAAGGTCAAACATCTACATGCTTGAGATATCATGAGTCTATATATTCATATATGACACTCAAGTACCTATGAAACATATGTGTGTATAAAAATGATATTCTATCTACTAACATAAATTAAAAAACATATGAAAAAACTAGTAAACATGTGAAATGCTAAATATTTTTGTATTTTTGAGTTATTTGAATGTTTTTGCATATATCTATTTTTGGGAACATTTGATATTTTTGAAATTTTTTACATGCCTTGAATTTGTTTTATGTTTAATATTTTTTCAAGTGCATAATGTTCATATGGGTTTTAAGAGGTTTTCCCTCGAGTGTAGCTAGATGATAGACACCTTTGCCTAACTTTTCTATAATAACAAAGGGATATAACTAGATTGGTTTGAATTTACCTTTTTTTCCTTCTATGCATTGTTATTCTTTTGGTTTTATTTTAACATTAAATCACCCACATTAAATTCACATGGTCAAACCTTTTTTTTATCTACACATTTTACATGACCTTGATAAACTGTGTAGAATTTTAATAGCCTATGTGCATTTTAAACTTAATTATTCCAACTAATATAATCATTTTTCATGATAGTCATTATCTTGAAGAATATCCTTTAGAGAAACCCATAAAGAGGGGATTTCAAGATCAATTTGTAAAATGGCCTCAGTACCATAAACCAACAAACAAGGTGTGGCATGAGTAGGGTTATGAACATAACTATAATATGCATAAAAGGTGTAAACCATTTGCTGATGACAATTTGTACAATATCATTTAATTATTTTTCCCAGTATCTTAATAATAGTTTTGTTTGTTGATTTTTCCTATCCATTACCCTATAGGTATTATGGTGTAGAAAATGTATGTTTAATTTTATATTTTTTTGAAAACAATTTCATTTTTTTGTTTTAAAATGATGATCCATTATCTATGATAATGGATGAAGGTAAACCAAACTAGGAAATAATATTTGTCATCAAAAATCTACATATGTCATCTCTAGTGGTAAATTTAAGTGGAATATCCTCTATCAAAATTTTAAAATATTCAGTGGTGGTAATAATAAATTTGTGGCCTCCTACGGATATTGGATTTATATTTCCAATCAAATAAAATATTCAAAGTGAAAAACTCCATTGTGAAATAATTAGTTGTAACTCATGAGATGGTACATGATATAATTTTTTGTATTTTTGATATTGAATGCATAATTTAGGATGTTTGATACATTCTTGTTCTATTGTGGGCCAATAATAACCCTGTCATAATAAGTTGTGGGACATTCATTTTCCACTAAAATGTCCTCCACACTCACTATCATGCATATATAGAAGAGTGGTGTGTGTTTCTTATATGTTTAGACAATGAAGCAAATGTCCATCAAAACCCTTTTGAATAAAGAAATCTCAATAATAACATAATGAAATGATTCCCACCAAAGTCTAGATTTTTAATTTCAAGTAAAATCATTTGGTATACATGTTCTATATAATAAATTATATATATCATTGTACCATTATATATTTATGAACTACATGTAATGCAAATCGCCACTAAAACATCCATTTTAGTTTGTGTAATTTATGGTTGTCATAATTATTAGAATATAAAATTTATGTAATCATCATTGATAAATAGGGGCATCAACGATGTCACACTGACCATTGCATAAGCATGTTAATTATTCTTATGTGGGATACTTTTGACATCAAATGTTTCTTTTAATCTATCTGCCATCTCTTTGTATGGAATAAAATGATATTGTTTTATTTGATAATTATTTTTAATTTGATTAACGGCTAACTAAGAGTCACCATAAATATGAATATGTCTCATATGAAGCTTTTATGTAATATATAAATCAAGAATCAAGGATTCATATTCTATTATATTATTTTTTACACAGAAAAGTTAATTGATAATAAAATGGCATTAATATCCCTTAGGAGTAAAAAAAAATAGTACTTTCACCTACACCTATTATACATCTAAATCCATCAAAAAAATAGTCCATGTGTAATGTGATATATGATAGGCTGCTACTTCATCATGAAAAACTTCAGTCATTTGAAAATGATCAAATAATGGAGTAGCAACATAGTTGGTCTACAATAAACTTACCTATTATGAATTTTTGAGATTAAAAGTGACCCAAAACTCAGGAGTTTTGGTTGAAAAATAATTCAATAAATAATAACAACACAATTTTAATAATGCTATCTCTGAGAAGAGATGTTTTATTGATCAAATTTGCAGATCCAAACACATGCCTATCTCTGAGAAGAGATGTTTGATTGCCTTTTTGAGATACATATATTTTTATACATACTTTGAAGGTATGAGGAGGATGTTTAATGTCACCAATATTGAGGGAGATTAAGTGGTTTGACTTCCATGATTTACAACATTACAAAATTTGAGAAATTACTATTTTTAAAAACTTACTATTTTTAGACTGCACTATTAAAATTGAAATTTAGGACACTTACATTGGGATTTTTGGGTTCAAAAACCATTTATAATATCTATATTATATCTCATTGTGTTCTCATTCTTAGATTTCCAATGGTTCAAATGGGGAGTCAAACAGAGCTATGGTGCAAAAGTTATGGCTCCTGAAAGTTCTGCCACTAATTGGGGTAGAACCATCACCCGAATTGTCACCTAAAATGTTGCTCAGATCAAAAATTTGAGATAAATTTTTATAATTTACATGACCCATTTTTATATTCTTAATATGAGATGAGTTTTGTTCATGAGAAACTTTAATGGGTCCTCTTTGATGATAACCTAAATCTCATTGTTTATCATATAGTGTCATAATTTTTGAATTTCAAATGCTAATGATAAACATAATTTTTACATTACCATATATTTACGTTCATAACAAAATAAATTCTAAATAATATAATAAAATGTTTGTTCCTTGTGATCATCATCATATTGTGCTAATAAGGCCCCTAAGGCTTTGTGAGTTACAAAAATATAAGGAAATAATGGTCAACCTGGTATTGGTGGCATAAGCATTGGTGTTTTTGTTAATTATTATTTGATTTCATCAAAAAAATTGTAAAATTTTGTTCCAAATAAATTTAGTATCTTTATTGAGTAAGCATGTGAAAGAAAGGGTTTTATCAGCCAATTAAGCAATAAAACACATATTTTCTTGTATTCTACCTTGCAAAAATCATAATTGATTTAAATTAGTTGGAGAAGGCATTTCAATAATTTTTTTTAATTTTTTTTAATCAACCTCAATACCACATTGAGAAATAATATAACCCAAAAAAATCCTATAAGATACCCAAAAACACATTTTTGGGATTTAATCGTACATGAAACCTTCTCAGATGTTCAAATTTCTAGAATAAATCAGTAACATGGATTTTTTAGTGTTTAAATTTGGATAAAATATATTTAATTTAATATTTTATAATATTAGTAATAAAATCATGAAAAATATGTCATTTCCCTTTGATAAGTATCTCCATTATTTTTAGATCCAAAGCATAACAATATAACAAAATGTTCCCCATGGTGTGGTGAATGCCATTTTTTCTTGATCAGTAGTATTAAGATATATTTTATTATAGTCAGTAAAACCATCCATGAATTAAAAGGTCTCATATCCAATAATAGAATACTTTTTTTTGCCTATATCAAATAATAAAAAATTATCTTTTGGGTATGATTTATTTGAATCATGAAAATATATGCAACATCGAATGCCACCATTATGTTTTTTAATAGACACTATATTTGAAACCTAATTATAATATACAATTTATTTATTTAAGCCTACTCTATAATTATTTGTAACTCATCTGTTACAAGAAAGGATATATTAGGATGCATCTTAGGAATATTTTATTTGACAAGATTTTCTTATGGATATATAGTAGTATATTATGCATTACCCTAGATGGATAAATAGCAATCATGTCAGAATAAACCCAATAAAATCATTTGGGGAAATCATGTAGGAATCATCAATAGGTTTTTCCTTAATCCTCCTACATCATGGAAATAAGTAGTATTGGTCAAGGATATTTATTTGTTCCATTATTATATTGTAGCATTTTCTCATTAAGTAATGTGGATATACTTGCAATAAATGGATCTATTAGAATGGTATTATTGGTATCATGTAAGATATTGGAATTGCCATTACCATTAAATTAATCATGAGGAGAGATAGCATGAGGAAACCTATTATTATTATTATTATTATTATTATTATTATTATTATTATAAGGAAGGGAGATCCTTATATGCCCCCAAATACTCTAACAATGACTCACCATTGGATAATTCATCTGGTATTTGAATCCCAAGTGAAAAATTATCATCAATTAAATTAGGATCAATAAGTTATAACTTATAGTTACGAGTAGGAACATGTATGAATTATGAGGTAGACTTTATAAAAAATAGTTTATTATTATTATTTTGTTTGTTGATTGCAGATGTTACTGAAAACCCCAAGCCTTGATGATTGGTATTATTTTTTATGAAAATAGGATGAGCTATACCTTGTTTATTTTTGCCTAATTCTTAACCCCTATATCCTTGTTTTAGCAAATATCTAAAGATAAAATCTATTTTTTTGAATGTGGTGTATAAGTGTTTATTGAATGGAACATTCCATAATATTTAAATGGATATGTATCCATTAGACACTTGTAAATAAATCATTGATGGATAAATTTTAAACAAGAATGAAAATAAGATGGGGTTGGATACATCTCATGTATACAAGGATGTCCTAATATTATGTTATAGTTTTAATCATTTGGCATAACTTAACATAGGCTAGAAAAGGTATGAGGTTCCATAATAATATTTAATGTAATTTATCCCAAGACCTAATGTGAAATGTTATTAAGTCCATTAATACTCATACTATAGGATTCTAAATGTTTGGCCTCAATGCCTAGTAATGAAATAAAATATATATTAAAAATATTAAGTCTTGATACATTATTTACAAATACCCTTTAAACCAATATTATTATGAAACATACTTGCTATATATAATAGCAAACAAGAGTCAATAATGTGTTAGGTTGGTAGGTCTTATTTTTCAAATTAAATATTATGTTATGTCCATTTGATATAATTCAAGATAAAGTATACATATGGTGGTTCCATATTACTTGGAAAAATTGTCATATGTAATGCTTCCAAAATAAATTTCTTTGCATTTGGAAGTCCTATGTGATAAATCAAAAAGTGAAATTTTAACAATGATCTCCTCAGGGTTTTTTACATTAGGACATGTAGATGATACTTATTTCATATATTCCCTTTAATAATTAGTAGTAATAGGTAATAATTAATGGTAAAAATTATTGAAATTAGGGATATGCATATATACATGTGTGTTTGATCTATCATTTTTTTTATTCCATTTAATTATGGTTTAAATAAATGTAAAAATGCATCAAAATATGATTATCCTAATGTATTTGACAAAGGAAAATTTATAATATGTATGAATTTTATTAAACATAATTTATTCCTTTAAATTTTAAATAAATCTAATTTTTACAATAAATTTTAACAATTTAGAAATTAGAAAAACTAGAAAACTCAAGGGCACACTGGGATTAGATAGGAAGACTTAGAGGTTAGGTTCACCAAAATTTTAACCTTTTTTAGGATTAGGGGTTAGGAAGAATAGACTCTTCAATATTGAGATAACATATTACTAAAAGTTTCCCAATTAAATAATTTAGTTTGTGTTATTAAATTTTAGTGTTGAATTATGAAAATAATAAATATAGAAATTACAATGCTAAATAGTATTTTGATTGCACAATCACAAGGAAAAAATAATAATTAACTTATGTAGTGATGTGTAGACAAATATGAGATGTGCATGTGTGGAAAGAGGTTTTATAATGTTCAAGAACTACTCATCAAATTCTGGAAATATTCTTTATGGCTGCCTAGACACTTGCGTCACCTTATGGACACTTATGTTAATGCTACTGTCTGAATGATTACGTCAATGTCCTATACAGAATGTTAATTATATCAATATACAACCACTTAGGTCTTCCTATGTTTTGTTTCACCTTTAATTTGATATATTTTGATATTGTGCACAAGTTACTAATGACTATTTGTATCTCAAACCCTATCTCTCCACCTTAGGCTAGATTACCTTGCAAAAAAATGGGTTAGTGGGATCATGGTGTCAAGATAACCTAAAATACCCCTATGTCAATGGTCATTGATTACATAACCAATAATATAAGAACTTCAAACTTATGTATCTCTCCCCTATGTATGACAATGTGTGTGTACACAGATGCAATATACTATATGACAATGCATGTAGTGATCTAGCTTATAACCTAGAAAATATGGATCATGTGTTATATTTTGAGTGATTTAGACCTGTAGTATAACTACTCATATGATTGATATGAAAGTAGGGATTAATAGGACTAAATATCTTAGTTTTGAAATTGATTGATTAACCTTGAATGTTTTATTATTTGGTAAATTGATAGATTCCCAAATGAATTGGATTTGAATTGTATTTATACTTGTTATATTGAAATAATCCTCATGGAAGGGTTAATGGAATTCTTAGGATGTCCCATGCACTTTGAAATATTTTCAAAATTTAATGTTTATATGGTAAGGACACTTGCATTAGAGCAGGGACAATAACATTGACGCTATTATCCTATCGTGAATGCATTATCCAAGATGAAGGAAAATGGTTAAGGTTATGTAAATGATTGTGAAGGATATATACCATATTTTATATGTTCTATGGTTGTAGGTGATCTAGATAATTATAATAATCATGGGTAGACTAGTAAGTAATTATACCCATTGAAGTGGTGAGTGAAAGCCTTTTGGATGCAAGGAAGGTCAAACTGAAGGGTAGAGCCTTGAGATATAATTTTCATATGTAAAAGATGAGTTTAACATATAAATATATATTTAAGCATATGCATCTATATCCTTTGGTAAATCCTCATATGTTGTATGAAAATTTTGATAAATGATTTATATTGATCAATTTTAATTTTTGGGGAACTCATTTTATTATCAAAACTAGTGGTTACTTCTCAATTACTCACATATTTGAGAATATCTATGTTAAATGGAATAATAAAATGAATATTCATATTTTCTAAATTTAATTACAAAATAACTTTTTATAATTGGTAGCTATCCATTTTCTTCATTGCTTAATAGAAGATAGTCTCATAGCTGATAATTTTAATAATTGGTCTCTATAATTTGTCAATATTTTATATGAAAATAAAGTTATATGAATTTATTTAATTAAATTAAAACCAAATCAATTTCACTCTATGGTAAAACCATTTTGTTATCAAAACTAGTGGCCTTCCATTCTCAGGTTCTCACATATTTTATAATATCTTATTTTAAATTACAATGAATAAATTGTGTGGCTACACATTCTATTTATTTTTTTGAAAAAAACACTTTTAATAATTGGTGGCCTTTTTTTTTCTTGGTCCCTTTAACAAATATAGTATTAAAATTTATAACAATAATTAATTCATATTAAATCTCAATTTTTTATATGAAAATAAAACTAAATGATTTATCTCAACCAATTTAAATCTAAATTAGTTTTTCAAACTACTCCAAGATCTTTGAACATCACAAATTGTATAAAAACCCTGAGAGTAGGTGAGAGAACTATGCAAAGAAAAAGTGAGCTTCATATTAGTCCATTATTTGATTAGCCTAAAACTACAAAGGATGTACATTATATAGTGGGAGATTAGGTCACCAAAAAGGTAACTCCTGAAAACACTATTAGAAACATATTAATTGTAAGTCCGCTAATGAACTTAACAACTCTAAGCAAGCTAAATAAAAATCATGTAGGTAAAATTAAAAATAATAAAAAACCTACACTAACACCATCATAAGCATAACTTAGGTGGGTAAGAATAATTAGGTCCTAATAATGAGGCATGATGAGGTACCCAAGTACAATACAACTCCCATAAGGTAGAGAAAATGAGAAAAACTATAGGACAAAACTCCTCTCCAAAAGAGAGCAAAGAAATGAAGATAAGAGGGATTAAAATCCTCACTAGAGTTTATAAATACCTATAGCCACCCTATATCCTACAATGAAGTTATTAAGAGTGACTGTGGATCAAAATTAGATGCATTGAAGAGTGGATCAACCTAAAAAAATGAATGTGTCTGATATGTGCCTGATGGGTTTTCAACCAAAGTGTGATTCCTATACAAGAAACTATTATCCTCATGAAAGGTAAGAGGGACAAATGCTCTATGCAATGATGTTGCAATGGGAGTAAAGGTTAACAAGGATTGTGAAATAACCTAGAAAATATGGAATAAACTGTCTGATGTTTGATGTGTCCTGGATCAATTACATGTTTCTTGTAATGTCTAAAGTGGAATAAAGGTAGGTTTATTATGAAATAAATCCTTGATATCTAAAGGTGATAATGAAATGGTGTATGTGTTTCCCCATCAATAATGTATTCATTTATCCTAGAAGAAGATTAAGTAATATCAGAGATGTGTTTATGATTAAAAATGTCATCAAGTTCAACTAAGTCCAAAGAAGAAGAATCTAAAAGAGAGTCAAGAGAAAAGTGTGAGAATTTATATAGTTAATTCTAGTGATTGACCATTCGCACTACCAATATAATATCACTATTCAATTCTCTAACCTACACTAAATTTTGAGTGAAAATAACTCACATGCCCAGACCAAGGTGAGTGTTCTAGTAAACTGACAAGATATTAATAAAAAGAGAGGGAACACTTAAAAAGTTATTTAATGTTCCACCAATCACTTAAAAATACCCTATGCTAAGAAATTTTTTATAAATTTTCATCACCCATTTGTATAAAAGACATGTCACATGGTTCTAAGGAACTAAACCCTATCTGTGAAGAGGCCATGTGATGTGAGGCACTAGAGTCAATGAACCATGTGGGAGTCATAGGTATAATTATAACTAGGGCCTTGCCATTTAATTTCCCTTTGACATTCTCTTTTTCCATTTATTTACCATGGTAATTTAACTTAGAGTATTCATGGGTTGATGAACTTTGATTGGTAAAATTAGGGACATTGATATTTTACTTCTCAAACATCTTAGCCAGTTGTTCAATTTGCCTCTTCAAACATCTACTTTCATCACAATTTCCAAATAAAAACCCACATTTGATCATATATTCTTAGGATTAATACTGAAAGAAGATGTCTAAGGGTTTGATTTATAGTTGGGAAGATTTACATCTTTCTCATGATCCTTTTTCTATTTCTTCTCTCTATTGTTTGAATCCTTCTCTTTCTTAGAAAAAAGTACATGGTATTTTGAGGACTTCATTGTGCCCATCTGTATCAACTTATCTTTCTCCTAAATTAATTTGGAAACAAATGTATCTGAAAAAGGCATTTCCATGTGGATTCAAGAGCAATTTTTATGGCATGAAAAGTGGACATAAATACAAAATACTCTAGACCTAGTTTGTCAGGTATTGATATAACAAGTTGTTCATCCTTGTTATCAATTCCACATCCTTTCAACTACAACATCAAAAGTATAAACTTGGTGAAGAAGTATTGTAGGATGTCATAATCATATGGGATCATACAAATGAGATATTTTTCATCTCATGGCCTCTCATCACATCCTACTTCCCAAAGATCATTCTTAGAGTGGTCCATATTTGAGTAGGTGTTTTGGTAGATTATATATGAAAGAGTAGATTAGGAGAGATGGAAAGACATAGTAGTGCATGAAATATATCACAATGATTGAATAATTTGATTTTAAATTATAATTCTATAGATTCAGTCTCAGTGTCTATTATAATTATATGGTAACCCTTGGATTACCAAATGATTTCCATTCATGATAATTAAATGATCTGAGCAAACTTATTGGGATTGAATCCATAGTGTATAAGGAAATGTTGTTATAGAAAATAAAGAATAAATTTAGAAAAATAAATTTAAATCACCATATATTACCCCTTAGAACTATCACAATGAACCCCCTAAAGTTTAAAATACAATCACACTCGTATAGACATTAGATACATCCAATAATGTGTCTTGAGCAATTTGTGTATGAAAGAACTGGAGGGACATCAACCCCAATCGATAACACATCCAAGAGTGTACAATTTTTAGTTTTAATGGAGATTTAGTAGACCTAAGATGATCACCAATGCATAGATCATAGAAAAAGTAATTTTTAAGAAGACAACACTCAAATTTAATTTACCAATCAAAATTTATGCGGGTTGAAAGTTTGAGATCGTAGGAAAAATATCTACCCAGCATGAATTTGAAAAGGTTTGGAGACACCCAACATAAATTATAGAATATTTGGGTTGAATGGAGAATGGATTAGGTTCTAAATTTAAGCTCCCACTAGTAAGATAAAGATTTAAGCCACCTCAATGTGACCATACCATATGACCAGGTGGCTAAGACCTTTTGTGATGTTTTATTACCGAGTTTGAAAAAGCCCCAAAACCTTCCAAAATGGTCAAAATTGATTGAAACTAGGTCATGTTTACAACTTATCCCAGTGTTTTGACACCTTTTGAATATAATGGCACTATCTATTTTATGATTTGATACTTTAGTTGAATAGTTTACACAAATTTTCACAAAATCTTGAAAAACCCTTGAAAATGCTAAAAATCAAGAATGCCAAAAAGAATTCATGCAAGAAGATCTCACCAAGGATTTTAAAAATTGTAATTATACATTAGATCAAATATTTGATACCATGTAGGATTAATCTAAGATCTTGACATCATAGATTGTACAAAAACCATAAGAGTCGGTGAGAGCAATATGCAAAGCAAAAGTGAGCTTCATATTAGTCTATTGACTGATTAGCCAAAAAATACAAAAGATGTAAACATTATATAGTGAGAGATTAGGTCACCAAAAAGGTAAAAAATCAAATCATTATTATAAAAAATATTAAGTGTAATACCCCTAATGAGCTTAATAACCTTAAGCAAAATAACTAACAATCATGTAGGTAAAACTGAAAGTGGAAAAAATCCTACACTAAAAAATTTCACTTTATGGGAAGAATATTTTGTTTTCAAAACTCGTGGTCACCCATTCTCAAGTGATCACATATTTGAGATTATATTTTTTCAAAGGACCAAGAAAACTAGATATCACCCATTCAAATAAAAATAAAAAACCAACCTTTATATAATAGGTGGCCACTCATTTTCTTGGTCCCTTGAAAGAAGATAGTCTTTTTTTGGTAATGATAAAAAATTGAGTTGAAAGAGTCCCATAACATTTTACAAATCTAAAATGATAAAAATTTAAATTAGAAAATAAAAATTAATGTAAACCAAACCCAAAAAAATATTCGATCACAATGCAACAAAGAAACCATAAATATAACACCAATAAAAAGCCTTCTAATCGACAGTAAAAAGTCAAAACATATACAAGTCTACCTTACAAAACAAAAAGATCATTCAAACTCTTTGTTGACTTGATTTCATATTTCAAACCTTGAAATTTTTTTCCATGATGTTTTCCTTTTTTTCCTCTTCACCATCCTCCTACTTTTTCTTCTAGCTTCTTGTTCTCCTATAAACATGAAAGAAAATAGTCTCAAACATGATAATCCTAATAAATTTTCAATATTTTTTGGTATATCTAAGCAAATAAAGATAAATGATTTATTTTCAATTTCTTTGATGTATTGTCACTTATCATTAATAAAATAAATTCTATATATTTCAAGTGTAAATAATAATTTATTTTAGGTGTAAATGCTGTATATCAAGTAGTATATATTATGTATAGAAAATGTCAAAATTTGACAAGAAAATATTATTATTTTCATAATTTAATTATCTAATTTTTGTTTAATTTAATAGCATCTTTTCTTTTATACTATTACTAATTTATTTAAGGACCAAATAGTATTATTATGAAAAATTTGAGTAAACATTGAATTTAAATAATTTTAATGGACATTTTGTTTTTAATTTAACTTTATGTTTTATGTGACACTCTTTTAATTTAATTTACCTAAACAATTTAACTATTATGTTTATTCTAAGTCCTTAAATAGAAAATAATAATTCAATGGTGAATTACTATATAGTTATTATGTCTCTTTTTTTTTTCTTGATATTTTTAAAAATTTGTTTACCATATTTAACGTCATTAATTTAATTAAGTTGCATAAAAATTAGTATTTCAAAACTAAAATAATGTTTATTGTTATTAAATAAATTTTAATGATATTTATTATATCTTTTTATTTAATACTACACATAATTTTTTATTATATGAAAATAAATTGAATGTTATCTTTAATTTATTTTAGGTATGTCCTATTTTACCATTTTTAAAAGTAAATTGGTCTTTACATATTTTAACTAGTATATTTTATTTATATATAAATATATAGCATATCAAGAATTATTTTTTCCATCTTTAGGTTATATATTATATTTATTTAATATTAAATTTATTTTATAATCAATTTCTAAATTATGTTAAATTTATATTTATTGGTTGAAATATGCATGTGTATTGTATTTTATATGAATTTTTTTGTCAGTAATCTAAGATGGAGTGATACTATATTTGAAGTGTTATAACCCCACCTACATATTTCATTTTTATACTATTATACATAGTTTCATCATACTTTTACACTGTTCAACTATACTTGGAACCATTATTTTAAATCTATTTCAGATATTGGATAAAATGCTCAAATTAGAGTTATTTTTTTAAATTTGAGTTAATTTGGTCTTGATATTTGATTTCTAGATGATGCTATTTAGTTTAAATTTGCATATGATTATATGTTATAGGTACTATTGATGCCATTTATGGGTGTAGGTATAGGAAAAATGAGTTAGGATAGTGGTGGATTCTGGTGGTAGAGGCATAAGGAACAAAGGCAACCAACATAGGTAAAAAGGGGTAATATAATAAGCCATAGACACTTGCACTAGACTGTTCATTTTATATTTTTTTCATTTTTTATTGTCTTCTTGACTCATTTTGTCATGAATTCTACTTTGTCTATTTTAATAATTTATGAGATTCCTTGTATGCGATAATTTTTGTCTATCCTTTACCTTATTGTTTTATGGTCACTTCAATTTTTGTTTTAATCTTGTTATAAATGCATAATTATTTAGCTCATGTATAAGCTTTGGCAACATCATCTCATTTTTTAGCCTTGATTGGTGTCGTGACTTTGAGTGTCTTGGTTTGAGTCTAAAATTGTCCTTCTTATCTTATTAATTTTTATTGATATGCTTAGGTGTACCTTAGTATTATTTTCTAACCTCCTCTCTTATCACTCTCCCCTCTAAGATCCTAAAAAATGACCCTAATGAATTGTATCTAAGATGAAGTGGTAATAATGTTATTATTGTGGAAAATAGATTTACCATGATGACATTAGGGAATTCATGGGACTTTAACCCAAATAAAAACATATCATTTAATTATTTTTTTAGTCTTTGGTAAAATCAAATCATGCATTAGTTTTTTATAAACTTGGGAGGAGCTTAGCTCGACCCCCAATGACATTTTTGCTTGTTTGGTTAATGAGGTTAGTTGGGATGAGGAGAAGAAGGGAGGCATAGAGAAGGTTAGAGAAAAGATGGAAAAACTAGGGCATGGTGACAAATTGGAGGAGATTTGGGGGCACACAAATCCTACCACGAAGAGAGAATTGACCTACTTAGGGTTGAGGCTAGAAAAAGAAGGCATGGCCAAGGAAATTAAGCATAATTTTTTATTATCTCTTCCACTAGTTTACAAGAAAACATGTAAGTTTTTGCATTTACATTTCTCTTTCAAAACATTTTTTGTTCATTTCCAAATTATGAGGGCAATAACAATTTAAAAAAATTACTTGCAGGTTCATAAGGAACTCGTATGACTTCTTGATGAACCTGTAAGGGTTTGAAATGGATTTGTTTTGCTAAAAATCCACTACTTCAATGGTTGATAAAGATTTAGTTCTAGGTTTTGGGGTTTTTAAAATTCTATTTTTTAAAGTCAAAATCCTTGCATAATAATAATGATACAATTATTTTTAATAATTTTTATTCTTATTTTGTTTACCTTCCTAGAAAAGGGCAACCTAGTTCAACATCAAACATTTTTTGGGGTCTTTTATTTAACCACTTCATGGGTTTTGTTGTTGTCCTAATTATGATGTTGGGGAAGTTAATTTAATGAGTTGTTGTTTTAGTAAAAAATATGTGCATAATGTTAATGGGGTTTTGATGAATAAATTATTGTTGGTGTTTTGGGGTTTTTGAAAATCATGCTTTTGGTTGAGTCTTTATATTATCATTTTATTGGGAAATAATTTAAATGATTCATCTATTATACCTAAGGTTAATAAATTATTGTATTTTAATCATCTTATTTGTGCAATTTTTTATTTTTCCTGATATAAAATTCAAACTACCTCTTTGATAACCAAATCTACAAATTTTGTCATAATGGCACACTGTTGTAAGTGATTAAAATACCTATTTTTGTTTATCTAGTAATAAATATGTGAAGTGTTTAAAAATTTAATGGTTGATATAGTTTTATTTCTCATTCATTCTTTTAACTGTATATTATAAGGAATATATTTTATTTATTATCTTGGTTACCTATAATATGTTATGAAGGAAGAATGAGGTTAACTAGATTAGTAATTGACATCTGAAAATATTTCAGATGAATACTAGGGTTGTCAAGGTTGTTTATTAATATCTATATTCTAAATTTCAGTGTGAAATTTGCATTTATGTAACTGCTACAATTTAAATGGATCTTTCCCTTATTGTCCTTACCTACATTTTTGAAGTCCCAAAATCTAGTCTCCACCTCCTAGCTGATGGTTGGGGGTGGTAAGGGCCACCAATTAGGGGGATCATACGACGGGTCAAGATGGGATGGCTCATATGAGTAAAACATATGCTTACTATTCAGTTGGTTTATTCTTGATTGTGATACTTTGTGATATTAATCTTGATATAGTAATGCAACATGCTTTGTAAAATAATTGGTTTAATATTTTGGGTGGAAAGATTTACTACTGCTATAGGATTTATGTCTCTTCATTGAGTTGTATCATATGAAACTATCACTACAATTCTCAATTTTAGTTGTATTAATTAAATACTCTCACACATTTTAAATTTCCTCTATTAGATCTTTAGATTGGAAATTTTATTTTTAGATGTAGCAATATGTTTTAAATCATTAGATTTTGTTATAAATTTTAGTGACTATCAACTATGAATATGTTGAACCTAGATGTTCTTATTTCTAAGTATAAATGCTTATTAAAGCTTACACCATTTTATAGTATATGAGAACTTGACACTTAACATGAACTAGAAAATGTACCTTCATATGTCTACTATATTTTGTAAATTGGGAATCAATTAAAATTGATAAAAGAACAAATTCTATGAATCTATACCCTTCTTAGTAGATTCTAGCATGTTTAATATTGCTTAAATTGTCATTATTTATTACTCATTATTTTAATTGTGTAATTTTTACATTACTACAAATTAAATTGTTCATTCTTCTTTTTTATTACAAAAACTACATACAGGTGCATTTTTATAAGATTTTTTGACACTTAGTTAGAACTTCATTAATAATTATTACACTACTTGTATAAGTTTATTCTACCATTTTACTTTGGCTTGCATATTTTAGTAGGCAGCTGATATTTTATTTTTATAATTAATAATATGATATTGAATGCATTTATATTATGTAAATAAATGAAATGAATTAGAAAGAACTATTTGTTTACAAGGTTATGTTTCAATTCATCCTTATGTTTAAAACTATTAACACTTGGAAAAAAGGCCATTCGAATTGATAAACATAACATAATTATTACTAATGTTTCTAGAATCTTTACTCAATGAATTATAAGTTAAATTCATTTTGTTTAATTTTTAGAAGTAGAACTCTATCTTAATTTCTTTTTTATTATTATTGAATCTAGGAAAATATAATTACAAACAATATTTCTTTTCTTTTGTCATAATAAACTGATTATGTCATTCTCCTTAAATGGCAACCTGGTTAAAATATTTATTCTGTGCATGGGTTAGAGGAAAATCATCTAAATTCCTTAGTTGAGATTTGATTTAGTTATAATAATATTCATATATGTAATTCCTACTTTAGTCCATATTGTTTTTATTCAACTAATGCATATAGAGATTTGAGAATCAATATGCATAGTGAGATATAGTGGCAAAAAGGTTTCCTTCATTGAATGCACTTTTTTTTGCAAGCTAATGAATATAATAAATCATGCTTAAGTTGATTAAATATGATTTTTAGTAATTTACTTATGATACCGAATGAAGTATAATTAGTATTAGCATTCCTATATGAACAAATTTCAAAATCTATTGTATTTAACAAAGGATTATAGATTTTAAAATTTTAAATAAAGTGGCATAATTTGATTATTCTTACGATTATGACCAAGTGACATGAAAATAATACTAGATAAATATAAATCTCTAGAATACTATTTATGGGATGGTCTAGTGAGAGTATGATGCCACTATAAGTTGAAAGTATCATATATGCTCATAAACAATATTGTCTTGGCATGAATTATAAATTAATTAGTTAAAACAATAATTTATTTTATAAAATGAAGGAATGAGGTATGATGACCCCATAACTATAGATCATGTTAAAATGGTCTAAAATCAAGGATAATACCATCAATACCTTTCACATTTATCAAGTACATCTTAAGGGTGTATAGGCATAGTTCAATTTATAAAACCTATTCAAAATAGTGCCATTACTTAGAACAAAAGTTATGAACTTAACTTAGAGTAAATTATTGTTTGAATAACATTTATAACCTAAGTATTTAATCTAGCTACCCCAAGCTCGAAGAAGGGAAAGTTGACTACCTTAGCCTATACCATGTTTTCTGAAATGTTGAATGCTTAGGTAGAATAAGGACACTATTAGATAAATTTTGGCTACCATTAGAGAGGTTCATAAAATACTTGACTTTTCATGTTTTATAACCTTGTTCATAGCCATTTTATGCCCTTTTGAGGTCTTCAAATAGTCTTTTGATGTCTTATTAGTGTAGTTTAAGGTATTTTTGATAATTTTAAGGTACTGACTTATGTTTGTATTGTGATAGTCTATCCATACCATGATATGAAAATGTGGATTCAAAATATGTCAAAGGTTCATAAGTGTCTCTCAAGTTATCCTCCCTTTGACAACCTTGCATGAACATTTTATACATGTTTAGAGAAGTTAAGGCTATTTTGTAAAGTTTAAGGTAAATATCGTGCAAAAGAAAGGTGCATTTGGCCAAGTCTAATGCATTTTTAAGCTTGTCGAGTTAATGTCAAAAATAAAAAAGATGAAATGTGTAGTGTACAAACGAACTTTTCAAAGCCTATGAAAGAGAGATATAGCATGCATATATGTCAGGATGTTAGTACAAGTTAGATCATATTCAATTTTGTAGGTTTAATGTATAAGATAGAGTAAATCACTCTTTTATAGAAACTTGTAGGCACTTGTATGGACTTTTAGGATCCATATTCAGGTGAAAACATTTTTATAGTGTCTCTTCACCTTCTTCAGGTTATTTATATGAATATCAAGCTTGTACAGGGCCTAAGAAGCCAATTTTTAAATTAGAATCTCCATCAACTTCTTGATAGATTGGTAATGATCAACTTCATGTGCTCATTTCATAAAGAGGAAAAATATTGGTGACCTAAGCTTTTGGTTAGATGAGGGGGTCCTAATTCCCTTGAAATCCATGGGCATAGTTCTCAAATTGGTGGCCCCTCTTTTATGAATAATTTTTAATACCATGAGGTGGTCTTAAACCCTATAAAAAAACCCACATGCTCAATTTTCCCCATAAAATGGTAGTTTGAAGTATATTAGAGGCATGAGAGAAATAATGGAGGTTTTAAGGGGTATAAAAAATCTTCATTCATGATCTTCTAGACCTCATTTGGCATGTGTGACCCCCAAAAGAAGCTACATATCCATTCATGTTGAGTTACAAGCAAGGTCACTGAAGGAAAATATGTTTTCACACATTAGGATGATGAGATTAATTAAATAAATGTTGTGTTTCACCTTATCAAAATATATAAATCCATTACAATGCATCATCTGAGCCTAAACATACCAAGCATGAAAAGAATACAAAGTCATAGGTTGTAGGTGTTAAGAGAACAAATGAATAAGTTGGGTTTGGGATAGAAAAGAGCCTATAGAAGATATAAAAAGTATAACCCTACATTATTAGTGATACATAAAGTGGTATGTGAATAGTGGAGATGTATGATAAATGAGGTAGAGTTTTAGTTTTGTTCATAAGTGGATTCAAAGAGGTTCTTATCCACCCATAGGTCTACAGACTTGTAGGTGGATGGTTATGACTTATGAGCCCAATATCATGAGGAATTACAAGTTTTAAAACATATATTACATACTAATAAACATAAATTAAACTCTATAATATCCTAAAATATCAACCTGAACATAGATGGTCTATAAACTTCAATCATTATGCATGACTCTTGTAGATGGAATAGTCATAGTTATAGGCATGCAAGGGAAAATGTATGAATTGTTAAAATTTGTAGATAAGATTAAAAATAATATATTAAAATCATAAAAATATGATAATTTGGTGTTTATATATTTTGGATGAGTTTCATGCTCTTCACCCTCTCATACCAAGAGCTTACCCTCAACCCTCGTAAGGCATCCTCACAAATGAGCACTCACAGGCATATTCATGCAAATGAAAAAGAAAGAGATTTATGATTATTGGGGTAGGAAACAAAGAGGTATTATAGGTATAAATTAACCATTAAAATCATGAGTAAGTATTGAATATTATAAAAATTATAGGTCATGGATATCATGTCATTCAAAATAGTAGGCTCGATCAAGGCACCTATTAGGCATACACAGTAATCTGTGTGAAAAATAGAGAAGTACTAATAGTGTGGTGGTAAAATAATATAAAGAGGTTTATAATGAAAATTTAAGATCATGATACACATTATAACACTATACAAAAAAACACCAAAGTTCCAAGGAATAAATAATCCACATCATATTTGTAATTAAGAGACCAAAGGGCCTAAATGATAAGTTAAAGGCATGTGTATGAGAACTATATAAGATTGCATGTTTAAAAATAATATTAATGATTTATGGGTATAAAAAATGTAATTTAAGTGATTAAGGGTGATTATATATGGTTTATAACCATTGGGAAGGAAAATAATGTAAATAAAAGCATAATAGGGTCACTTGCATTAGTTTACTAGTGAATGCTAAGCATGAGCTTTTGATAAGAACGAGAGGATGCTACTATAAAAGCCATTAAAATGATACTAAATAAATAATTTATTAGGTGAATAAGCATAAAATTTAGTGGAATAGATCCCTCAAGATCACTCTATTTTTTAGGAGCACTTATAAATGTCCTTTTGCATCCAAACTCAGTCAAGACTCTATGTAGGCCTATAACCCTCAATGATCCTTCAAGACCCTATTTTCCACTTTAATGGGAAATATGGAGTTATAAGGTAGATAAATAAACTAATAATTTTCATATTAGTTTCATAAACCCTACAAATACATCCACAGGCAAAAAAAAGTAGGAATAGTGACATTTTGGTCTAAAAAGTCTTCTCAAGCGCCTTCAATGTAAATTTACAATTTGAGATAGATTTTATTTTGTTTAGTATGGTCATGAAATTAAGAATGGAGGAAAATGGTTTTTAATTTATGATAAATATGTTTTCATACCACACTCTAGTGGCATTAAGCATTAGTTTAGGCCCTTGGTCCTTATGAACCATTGCCAATATTGTAAGATACTCACAGGCTACCAAGAGACAAAATATAACCTGATGGGAGAGATTATATGTTAAAAAACATAAAATGGATGAGATAGAATTAAAAATAACTTGAATTATCTCTATAACTCTCTCACACACTAGACTAAGAATACTTTTATCACATGTGAAGGAAAAATTATATGGAATTAACCTAAAAAGCGTGATTATAGGCCTAATTATGAGTGCGCAAGGTGGTCGTAAGCCTCAAAATCAAGTAAATAGGCATAAAAAACCTCATCATATGTTTTATATTCCTATACACATTTTTTTATTACTCTTAAGAGGGTATATGAGCCATTCAATTCAACAATTGGGGCCAAAGTAGAGAAATGAATGTTTTGTTGTCTAAGAAGCTTATCTGTAGACTTGGGATTATGCTTGGAGATATTAATTTCAAGGTATTGAGTTATATTATGATGGTATAGGAACTAAAAAACCATCATCAAGAATTTTAACTTGCTAACTTCTTGAGAAATCACTCTAATTCCTTCTTAGTCTTGAATATGCATCTAAGCTAGGGTTTTGACCATTTCTTGGTTCACCCATGTGTACAAGGTATCAGACCCTCAAATTTGACATAGAGAATTATTAGGAGGTCCCTAAAATTAATAAAATTTTTACTTGGATTTTCACACATGTGATCAGTAATTGGAATCAAATCTCAGTTTCTAAGCCTAGAGACCTAATTGAGGGTTAATTAGAGAGAGAAACAAGTGGAGTAAGTGTAATTGCACTATGTCTGGTCATGAAACTTTGTAAAAAGTATGATGATCATAGTGGTTACTCAAATATATTCTTATTTTTCTAGGATCATATTTATAATGTTCTACATAATAAAGTTTGTATGTTTTGAGGGATATAAGGAATTGAAGACAAGTATGGGATTTAGGTGTGAAATGAAGTCTTATAAAGTATTTGAGGCATCCAATGGGATTGATATAGGTTTTTTGAAGTAGATATAGGTCTCTCATGGAGACATATTGAATTCATGAAGATGAAATCACTATTTGAGGCATCTAAGAAAGAGAGGTGTAGTGAGATCAAATGGGTTTCAAGATACCTAAGAAGAGATGGTCATCTCTAAAATATCAGTATGGAGAGATCTTAAGTAGGTGAAAATTTTAAAAGAGGATAGTAAATGGTAGTTCAAGGTGATTTGATGACCAAGTAATGCCACTTGTCACTTTACAAGCCAAGAGGAGGGCAATTTGAAGAAGAAGACAAATGTGTCAAGCAAATAGAGAAACTCCTATGCCATTTGGGAGAAGAAACATCATCAAAAATTTTAAAAAACTTATAAAACTATTTTATAACCTATTTTTTATTTTAACTCTTGTCATGAGTACTTGAGACTCATCATTTCTCTCTTCTACACAACTTCTCTCTCTCTCATTCTCTCATTTCTTTATATATGCAACCTTGTTTGGATTTATAAGGATCCTCAACCTAAATATGGTGAATCCCTATTCATTTTTATGCCTTGGATTAATAATAATATTGGTTTTATATCCTTCTATGATTTTAATTAGTGTGCATTCATAGATATTTGATATTGTCAAGTGATTTTCTTAGGCTTCTTTGGCATGTTGTCCTATCCTAACACCTATATGTAGTTTGAAATCTTCTTTTTCTAGTCAATTGAAGTATGTAAGTGTATTTTAAGGTTTGAGTGAGATTGTATATTCATTATTGTCATCATATACCTCTTTATTATTCTTCCTATCCCAAGCATCCATCACAACCTCCATATTGAACTGTTGATGTGAGAGATGTAGATTAGGAATAATGTATGTTAAGGTTAGTCTCTTGGTCTACATGTGCATTTGCATCTAGTTGGTACTGATAAATTTATTTTGTGTGTCACCCCCTTAGTTTTATTTCATTATATTCCTTCCCCTTTTCCTTTTAAAGTTAGTAGTGGAGCCTGATTGATATATCAAGGGGAGTTAGCCCTATAATCTAAAGGTTTAGTCCACTTAGAGATCACCCAAAACCTAAGACTAATCCCATTACATAGATCAAGTTGAGAGGGATTGAAACATCCTATTATGGGTATATATTTGAGATATGATAATTTTGGCATGCCCAAGGGGATAATATTGATAATTAATTGAAGAGTTTTTGGTGTTGCTCTTCAATGTACCAACTTTTGGAGGCATTTTAGTAAACATCAATGGAGACTCTGAATGTATTTAGTTAGTTGTAACAACCTAGGTATCATTTTAAGAAAGTAATATTTTATTTTTGCCTTTCTCATGAAGTTTCATGGTTGAGTTTGATGTTGATTTCTATTTTATACAAGTTGATGAGCCATATCAAACTCATGTTGATTCTTGTCAATAGTTTATTGAACCTTACCAATAGTATGTTGATTATTATTAGCCTTGATATAAAGAGTATTACCCTCCTTCATTCCCTCAATAGTCTTATTGAGATATTCCACCTCCTTGGTGGCCTTTTTATCCCTCTAATCATCCTTTTCAAGACCATGCTACCCTTAATCAACGTATTCATATTTCAAATCGGTCTATCTTAAGCTTCAAACAAACCCTCTTGAGATATGAAAGGTATATGATAGGGCTTAAAATAGAAAGAGATTATGGTCAAAGTGTTCCTAGTCATCTCATTCAAAATGTGAGAGACTCATTATAGATGATAAAAGAGAGTGGGAACCTATTGAGAGATAAAATTGGCAAAGACTCACTAGTGACATGATGGACATAAGTGGCCTAATTCAAAAAATAGAGGATGAGTTAATAGTTCATGAAAGGCAACAAGTTTAGTGCTATCATCCTCATGTGCATTATATACCACCTCTTCCCTCTTTTGTGACACCCATTCTTCCTCAAAATATCAAGTCAAGTGAGCTTTAAAAGTGTCCCAAGTCCTTCACATATCCCTCGAGCTTTCCCATCATGGAAATCAATCCAAGAGAACATCCAAAAGAAGAAAGAGGTTATTATTGAGAGAGTTGAGAATCAAAACAAATTAGAATTGAAGAGTTTTATTTATAATAGGAGGTAAACTAATAAAGTTATCTTGGAATAAAACTCCCTTCCCCTTCCTGAAGAACCCCCTAAGAAGTCCTTTAATATTACAAGTTGGAATAAAGTGGTGCAATCATGGGATAAACAAAGTGGAACAAGCCTAAATTTGGGGGTTGAGATCAAGGAAGAACTTGAACCTATTCAAACCCTACCCATCCCTCTTTAAGATCCTAAAGCCTTCCTGTCTTGTAAATCAATTCAAGAAGGAATCCAAGGAAAACAAGAAATCCTTGTTGAAAAGCTTGAAATACCTAAGACTTTCCCATCTTGGAAATCAATTCAAAATAACATTCAAATTAATAATGAAGTCCTTGGGGAGAAATATAAAATCCAAAACATTTAAAATTTTGAGGGATTCATTTGTGAATGGAGGGAAGAGAGAGATAAGGTCTTTGATAATGGGAGATCAAAACTAATTTGTGAAGATGAACAGTCCTTCCTTGAGAAAAATAGTCAAATTACAACTGAAGATCATTCCCAAGAAGGATATGAAGATGATAATTTAAGTATATGTGATGAATAAATTACCATTATAATGCCACTTGGTGAATGGGGATGAAAATAAATATTTAAATATGAGAAGAAGGTAAGCCTTGATGAGTTGGAAATGTTATAATCATGGGCACGTTTTCAAAGTGCCATCAATGACCAAATAGATCAATCACATTGGCATATGTTTAATGGTGATGAGCAGGTCCAAGATGAATATACAATAGTGGGTGAGGTGCCAACCAAGTATGAAGAATTTAACCAGGTAAATTTATACTTTGAACCTCCTTATTTTCCTCAAGTTGATGAACCTCTCCTTTACTACCTAGAGGAGTTTAATGTGTTACAAAAGGACCTAATTGACCTAAAAGATAATGAAAATAAGTTTGAAGAATTGTTTAAGGTGATTGGATTAGGGTTAATTCTTCTAAAAGGAGAGTATAGGTTGATAAAATTATAAGAAGGAAACTTTGGAAAGCAAATCAATGCAAAAGAAAGAGATACTTCTTCTAATCCAACATTCAAAGAGGTAATCCCACCTAATTATGACTGGTTTGATGTCCTCAAGGAAGGCTATCAACTTATTAATTATTTTTTAGATTTTTTTTCACTCTTGGAAAAGGAAAATAAGTTTCATTGGCCTTAATCTATCAAGAATCAAGATGAATCTCTCCTTGAATCTAACCCTACAAACATGCCACAAGATCTATCTCAGATTGTTCAGCTTGATCAAGAGTAGCCTATTGATGAGTAAAGAATTAGATTGTTTTTTCCAATTAGATAATTTTATAATGAGTATTATTTGGTCCTTGAATCACATAGTCAACTCATATATAAGGGAATTAAGTGAGAAGGTCTGATGGCTAGTCATGGAAATCATGAGTATGCCAACATCTCAGAATGTGGATTCAAGCCCTCACTCCATGAATAATACCTATTAAGACTTCACTTAACATATGATAATCTATTATCATTGTGTCATGGTGATCTCAAGAGCTTCACATTTGATCTTGGAGGAAGAATTTATGTTGAGGTTAGTTGTGTGTAGTTGTTTATGCTTTATTTTCCCTAATTACTTTATTAACCTAGGTGTATGTGTTGTCTTATTTTATTTTAGTTGTTTATGTGTTGTGTGTTGGTAGGTATTTCAGTTTTTCATATTGTTTAGATAAATATTGTGTCTCAATTTGAGGGAACGTGACTTCATAAACCAATGGATGGACAAGGTAACTAGTCTAATTTACCTAGTAAGCAAGAATTCCCAAGAGACCACCAAAGATGTTAGCCAAATTTTGGCTACCATTATAGAGGTTCAAAAAAAACTTGACTTGTCATATTTTTAAACGTTTTTCATCACCATTATATGCCTTTTGAGGTATTCAAATGGTCTTTTTTAGGTCTTATTAGCATAGTTTAAGGTAGTTTTGACAAGTTTAATGTAATGATTTATGTTTATCTTATGTGAGTCTATCCATACCATGATATGAAAAGGTGGATTTAAAAGATGTCAAAGGTTCATAAATGTATCTCAAGTTATCCTCCCTTTGACCACATTTCATGAACATTCTATCCATGTTCGAAGAATTTAAGGTTGTTTTGTAAAGTTTAAGGTAAATGTCATACAAAATAAAGGTATATGTGGCCAAGTATAACACATGTCTAAGATTTTGAAGTTAATGTCAAAGATAAAAATATGAAATGTATATATAAACACACTTTTAAAATCCTATGAATGAGATATATAATGTGAATATATGTCAAGATGTCAGTAAAAGTCACATCATATTTAATTTTATAAGTTCAACATACAAGAGAGAGTAAATCACTCTTTTATAGGTAGTTATAGGCACATGTATAGACTTGGAGGATACATATTCAGGTGAAAACATTTTTAGAGTGTCTCTTAACCTTCCTTAAATAATTTACATGAATATAAAGCTTTCACATGTTTTAATAATCCAAAACTTTTATTATAATATCTATTGGCTTCTTGATAGACTGGTAATGGTCAACTTCATGTGCTCATTCCATATAAAGGAAAAATAATGGTAACCTAATATATTGGATATAGGAGGGGGTCCTAATGGGATTTAAATACAAGTCCATAATTCTCAAATTGGTGGCCCCTCCTTTATGAACAATCAATATGACCATGAGGTGGTCTTAAACCTTACAAAAATCCCACATGATGAGGTTTCTCCTTGAAATGGTAGTTTGAATTCTATTATAGGCATGAAAAAAATGAGGTTTTAGGGGGTCTAAAAAATCTTCATTCGTGATCCTATAGACCTCATTTGGCATGTGTGACCCCCAAAATAAGCTAAATCTCCATTAATGTTGAGTTGCAGGTAGGGTCACTAAAGAAAAAGACATTTTCACACATGAGGATGATGATATTCATTCAATAAAATTTGTATTTAACCTTATCCAAATATATCAACCCCTTCTAAGGCATAATATGAGCCTAAATAGACAATGCATGAAAATAATGGAAAGCCATAGGTTTTAGGTGTTAAGAGAACAAAGGAACACGTTGGGTTTGAGATAAAAAAGAGCCTATAGAAGATCTAAAAGGTCCAAACCTGCATTATTAGTGATGTATAAAGTGGTATGTGAAGAGTGGTGATGTTTGAGAAAGGAGTGAGAGTTTTAGTTTTTTTCATAAGTGGATTTAAAGAGGTTCTTATCTACCCATAAGTCTACAGACTTGTAGATGGATGGTTATGACTTATGATCCCAAGATCATGAGGACTTACAAGTTTTAAAACATATATTACATATTAATAAACATACATATCACTCTCTAATATCATAAAATATCAGCCTAAATAACATAAATGGTGTATAAATTCAATCACTATGCATGACTCTTGTATATGGAAAAGTCACAGTTACAGTCCTACAATGGAAAATGTATGCATTATTGAAGGTTACAAAAAAGATTACAAAGGATATAATAAAATAATACCAAGATTCTAATTTGGTGTTTTTATCTCATGGATAAGGTTTCATGCTCTTTACCCTCTCAAACCAATAGTTTAACCTCAACCCTAGTAAGTCATCCTCTCAAATGAGTACTCACAAGCCTATTCAGGCAGATGAAGAAGAAAGAGATTTATGATTATTGGGGTTGGACACAAAGAGGTATTGTAGGTATAAATGAAACACAAAGATAATGAGTAATTATTAAATATTGTAAAAAGTAGAGGTCATGGAGATCAGGGTATTTAAAATAGTAGGCTCAGTTAGATCACCTAGTAGGCATACACAGTACTCTATGTGTAAAACAAAGAAGTACTAACTGTGTAGTGGTAAAAATATATATATAGGTTTGAAAGGAACATTGAGGAGCATAATACATGTGTTAAAACTATAAAAAAAAATAACAAAGTGACAAAGAAGAAAGGATCCACATCCTACTTGTAATTAAGAGCCTATAGGGCCTAAATGATAAGTTATAAGCTTTTGTATGAGAATTATAGAAGCTTGCATGTTTTGTAAGCATATATATGATTTAGGGGTATAAATAATGTAAGTGAAGTGATTCAAGGTGATTCTATGGGTTTTATAACAATTGAGAAGGAAAAGAATGTAAATAAAATCATAATAGGATCACTTACATTGGTTTGATAATGAAACATAAGCATAAGCTTTTGTCAAGAATGAGATGATGTCACTATCAAAGGCATTTAGATGGTACTCAATGTAGACACCTAAAATCAGCCACCAATAACCTCCAACTAGGATTTTGACAAATTCCACCCAAAATGCATAATTTGGCCTAAAAACACTAAAACACACTAAATAATGTGAAATTGACATATTTAAGTGCCAATTTTGGCCAGGATATCCCTAAATGGAGTAATGAAATTTATGGGCTAGCTAACTTTGATCAACTCATTCTGAATCAAAATGCCAATTTTGCACCTAGGTATTCTGGATTTCTCTTTTCTATTAAATTTATTGTATGAGACATGTGCCTTTATTATTTGTTTTTGGTAACATCCTAAATGGGATAACAGATCCAATGCATCTGACATCGCTTTCCAATTCCAATCCAGTCAAATTTTGGACAATAACAAGGCATTTTGATCAATTTGAGTAATTTTTGCACAAAGTGATTAATCATGATTAAGAGCTAATTCAACCAAATCAAGGCCTAATAAATAATTCCATGGACACTTGTTGAATAATTAAGTTTTTAAAATGAATTTGGAATATTTGCATCATTAGGTGACCTCATTTCGTGGGAAGACATCCCTAGGCCATAAATGCCACAAATATCAAGATTCATGCCTCCCATGCTTCATCAAAGCCCCCCATGCCTCTTAATTGCTCCTCTATCCTAAATATTGATGAGCCTATTTATCAATTTTAATTACATAATTGGATTAATCCTTATCTACACATCTTAATCTTCAGATGGATGATTCAGGTTGATTCTAGACATTCTCAAAAATCTATAAAGAGAGAGGCCATGAACATAATTTATAAGACATGATTATGCAAATTTATAATGCACAAATGGTTCAAAAATCTTCAAGAAACTAGTGTTGCCATTCTAAATTGATTCCAATCCAAGCCAAGCCATAAGCCCAAGGTGCCAAGGAGAGATGGAGGTGACCAAACCTCCTTTATGAAGACTTCATGAGCACAAGCCGAGCAAGCCACTACAACAAGCATTTTGGAGCACCCAAGGGAGGTAAAAGAAGGTTTATTTTGAATTTTAGTTGTGTGTTTTATTCATGTTTGTTAACTAAGCTCTTCTTAGTGTCTAGGACTAGAGATGTTATGCTAGTTAGTGTGTTTCTTTCATTTTGAAACTAACACGATACTAACCATCCTCTCTTGAGTCAAATTCATAGATCAGATAATGGTACACCCGATGGGACAAGATGCATCCAACAAATGAAGAAGATCATTTTTTAGCTTTAAAATCTTCATTTGGATCATTAAAACTCTTGCAAATTGATTTTCTAACTTTGTTTTTCCATTTTTTTTGTCACAATTTTACATAGTAACCAACGTCGATTAGTAAAACCATCATCAATTGGCATAGCCATCATCGGTCATTATTTGTGTAACTGATGTCAGTTAGAAAACCATCATCAGTTAGTAAGAGTAATTGATGCTAGTTATATAAATTATGTCAATCATTGTGTTTTCTTAAAAACACAAACCTGAGAGCTATTTTAAAATGCTTGGTTTGGGGTCATACGGACTACGTTTTGGATGATTTTTTTAAAACCATGTGTTTTCTCCTAAATTTTCAAAATTTTACATTATTTTAGATTCAATTTTCATATATTTTTTACAAAATTTTGAAAAATATATTTAAAATGTTTCTAATCTAACATATTTTCTTTTGGGGTGATGCCTTAAGGGTAGACAGGTAACTAGCGAATTTCAAGTTTGATAAAATCATGTTTTAGAACATATTTTGCATGTTTTAAAATGAATTAGGAACATTATTTTGGTGCTTAAAGTAGCATTTAAGGTTCTTAAATAAGTTTTTTTAGCATTAGTTTTCAAATTTAAAACTAATACCAAGGGGTCAAATGAACACCACCTCATTTTTTGAATTTGGGCTTAAAATAAACTCACCTTTCTAAGATTTTTGTTTTCACTTAGTTGTTTAAATTAAATTTTTGTTTGTAAAAAAGAGGGGTGTTGCATGTATGCTCTTCCATTTTTCCCCTTTAGGTAACCCTTGGAATCAAAAGCACCATTCATATTTCAAAAATCCTAGTCTAAGGCTTAGAAAGAATGTCATCTAAATCACTCCCCAAAAACTCAACAAAGTTTGGGTGACCTTGAAAATGACCCTAAAGTCTTTCTCTTAGTATTTTATTTTTATGTAAAATTGGATTGTGAGGGGGATGTCATTACCTCCCATGAGTTCTTTAGGGAAGCTTTGACCTGATGTTTCATCTCTTGGCATTGACTTCACTTACTCTTTTTGAGTTTCACATGGGAAGTATCTACATTTGGACATCACACTAAATTGAGCAAACATCAGGATGTAGTGGTTGTACAAAGGACTAGACCTTTTTAAAACTAGCCAATGTCATAGTCACCCTATTTCCATGATTTTCTTTTGCATTATTTGACATTAAATTCATTGTGCAATTGGTTCCCCTAGAGACATTCGAAGCTTGATAGTTTAGTCAACCCCACATTGACATACCCTTACTAGGATTTGGACGATTATACTTAGTATATTTTGGTCATTTTTTCTTGGCATGTTTTGAGACTAAAACTTATTTGTTTGTTCATAAGCTATGTCAAAACCAATTTGTCTATACATCACTTTTTTGTCTAAAGAGGTGTTATTTTGGCCATTTTACACCACACTTGTGCCTTGAAACTTTTGATAAACTTGTGTGTGTGTGTGTGTGTGAGTGTGAGTGATTTGAGTTGCAGAGGGTAACATTATGCTAACCAAATCATGTCAAAACATTTTGAGCCTTTTACTTCTTTGAAACATAACATTGACCACATTATTTGAGTATGCTTACATCGTTAAGCTGCTCAACTTGTTTCAAGACTTGTTTACCATTGTATCAAAACCATTTTTCAAACTATGTAATGTATACCATTTAGACCTTTGTCATGTGCCGTCATGTTGTCCAATTTTATCTAGCTTATTTAATCAAATCATAGTCTTCAATGTTAAGTTTTCAATTAGCCTTGTCAAGTTTTTATTCAAACATTGATTGATTTCTATTTAAGACTTAATTTGTGGTGTTGATACACAGATCTTTCTCTTTTGGGTTACATAACTTCAGTTAATCAATTATCCAAATTTAAAAACTATTGATGGTTTGATTATTCAGCACCTATCCTCATCATTGTTTGTGCCTTTATTTAGGAGAACATAGCCTTTCTCAAAGAGCCTTTTGTCTTATGCCTTATGCCAACTGATCATGTTTATGTTTGGTTTTGTGTGTTGGGTTTATGTCAAAGTTGTTTCCAAACTTGTTAGATTAAGTAAAATCACATTATCCTTTGTTTTAAGTCTAGATTTTGACACCATTTGGCCTAAAGTCCTAGCGTATGCCTTTTTGTTTGAGTATATCTTTTGACTCCACATTTGGACAAAATACTTAGTAACTCAAGTTTTCTCTTTCCTAGTTTAGACCTTATTTGGAACACTTTGACCTAGACCTTTGACATGTTAGTTTTTATTTAGACACTTGACCTTTTATGTGTATGACATTTGACATTAGACATTTGATGTTAGGATATTTTATACCAAGTCTTAACACAAATAATTTTGGAGATACAACTCCACTTTCAAACCACATTGGAGATATATCTCCACCCCTTCAACCAAGTTGGACCAATTTTTAATCATTTATCATTTGGATCATTTTTTAGAGTTTGTATAACTCTAAGCCTTTTTGTTTTTAGAGCTTTCATCATTTATGTAGATATGTCTAGCTTCACTTATGGTGGAGTCATGTACAATCCAACTTATGATATAATGACCACATAAAATCCCTCTAAGAACCTTTATAGAGAGATTTTCTAAGGAGTTTTATTATTCTCCTTACAATACTCCATATGGGGAACATAGTCAAAATCCACAAAATCCAAATTGAGACTTTGATTTGCATAAAGAGGCTTGTGATGAAGACTTTGAAGACCCAACTATAGATAATGTTGTTTGGGATATAAATCCATACCCTCTTTTCAATAATCAGTAAATGAAACACAATCAAGAACTAGCTTATGAACCAACTCACAACTGGGATGATATGGTTTATGAAGAAGACCTGGATGCTTTGGCTTATGCAAGTAACCCGGCTCCACCACATCATACCATTTCTATTATTGGACCACAATGTTCCACCATTCCCATACCAAGACCTCATCCTTTGGTTTATGTGAGCAACCAAGCTCCACAATGCCCAACCATTTCTATTCTAGGACCTCATCCTTTGGTTTATGTGAGCAATCAAGCTCCATAATGCCCCTTCATCAGTCTAAGACCTAGTCCTTTGGTTTGTGCAAGCAATCAAGCCCCATAATTCCCTATCGCTACCATCTTAGGACTTTTTCCTTTATCTTGTGTGAGAAATCATGATCTGCATTACCCTATCATTATCTAACCACATGCCATTCCTTGTCCATTACCAATCCCAACTAAACCTCAACTGATCCAATCATTTAAAGACCAAGCTATGTTCAAAATTGGTATTTTACAACTCACTAGAAACTAAGGCCAAGAGAACCAACCAATCTGAGATGTTTTTGTTGAAATAACTATTTGTGATAAGTCAACCTATGATGAATCATCTATTGATCTTATACCAATTGTTAAGGAATCTCACATTGATGAGCCAATATTTATCAATTCACTTCTTAATGATTATAACTACCTTTGGGAAAATCATTACCTCAACCATGTGCCTACTTTTAAAAATCCTCCTATTGACAAGCTAGTCTCTAAGGATTTGTCTCTTGACATATTTTCCATCCTAAAGGAGTCTCACTTTAACAAACCAGTCCTTGTGGATCCCATTATGCCATCATAGGTCATTACATATCCAATAATAAACATTCAACAAGACATCATTGCAATAGAGTACCCATCAGATGAAGAATCAAAATAAGAGTTAGGTTCTATTCTTGAACTGACATCGGGTTTAGCATCAGAATTAGAATCAACATTAGTCTCAACATCAAATTTAGAGTCCCTTGAGTTAGAATCAGATTTAGAAAAAGAATATATTCATGGTTGTTATAAAATTGGTTATGCATGCCTTGAAAATCAATTTGAATACATTTGTGATCCTTCTACAATTTTTGAGGATGAGTATTTTAGCTTTGACACAAGTTATCCTAGTATCTTCTACAAGGATTGTGCAGCCTCTCCCCATTCTATAGACCATTACCATCAACCAAAATAGCCATATTATTGACATTCCATCTCCCAAATTTTTTGATTGGGATTGATAGAATTACACTTTTTTGAATTGCATCCATGGTGACATAGTAGTTGATAAAGAGCAAGGAGGCCATGACAACATTCATGTAGTAGAAAAATAATGTTCTAGTGAATTTTTTTTGGAAGTGCTAGAAGACAATAAAATTCAAAATTCAACATTCCTTAGTGAAACCTTCTCAGAGATGCTATAAAACAATCAAGATAATTTCGTTGGTAAAAAACTCTTTGAGGCACCAATAGTTGATCACAAAAGTTATTCATTGCTTGATGAAGACAAAATCAAAGATCAAATCAAAATAGCTTCCTATCTACAACCTAATCAAATGGTAGCTACTCTTAAGATCAAATAATAGAAAAATTTGGTGGCCCTTTTGAGAGAACAAGTATTCGACCCCACCACAACCAAAGTTATGTTGAATCCAACATCAACAACATTACGTGTGACTGAAAGTCCTAATCTTCATTTGTTTCCCCACCATTCCACATTCCATTATCATTTGCCATTCCATTTCACAATCAAACCTAACATCCATTATTTGTCCCTATTTACCATCCATGCTCGCACTTTCCTTTGTAGAGGATACAAATATACCTTGTTTCAATGTTTGAAGGGATTAGAATCAACAACCAATGAAGATCATATAAGCATTCTTGACAACCAAATCTATAAGCCATTCTTGATAGAGAAACTATTTAGATGAGGTGTGGGATAGCAATTAACATAATCGAGTATTCTATTTATATCATTTATTGATTAGGATGTGAATCTCCCTATAAATAGGAACAACAAAATCAAAAACCACACCCAAGCCAAAAACATGTACCACCATTTCATTGCCATGCCATTGCCATTGTTACATATCCATTTACCATTGTCAAAGATCCCAACTATTTACCCCATCACCTAGGGGCAAACCCTCTTACCATTTTATCTAATCTATCCAACTAACCATTATCCTAAAGTAATGCCATTCCATTCCTATATAGATCAAATCCTATTTTTACTCATCCTACCCAATCCTATTTTGATATTGATTACTTAGGTTCTTCTTGCACTTTTTATGAAAGGATTCCAATCTAGTTTCAGTAATCAATCAAATTCATGTTTACAATGATAGTCTATGAAAGTAGTGTGATAGTCGATTTGGAAAGATATATTTTATTTTCTATCCTGTAGCAAGCTTGTTTATGTGACCCTAATTATAATCGTCTATGGGAAAATCAATGTTTCACTAGTCTTGCTACTAATTATAACCACCTATGGGAAAATTCATATCATTAACCTATGCCATTTTATCCTATTTATAATTTTCTATGGGCAAACTAGGGGTAACACTTGTTTACCATGCATTGTTGTATCAGCTTGCCATTACTATTTTTATTTGATTGGCCATTTTCCAGATTTGACAACTCATTGGGACCTACTTGGTTTTTCCCTGCCTTTCATGTGGATGGAATTACTATGACTTGAGGTCATTTTGGGACTTTTTAGGTCATTATTAATTTATTTTGAGGTCACCTCAATCCCTCTTTCCATATTCTCTCACCCTTTTGTGAGCAACCTAAGCAAAACACTCTTGCCATTTTGTGAGTAGGTATCTTGTCATTCTCTAACAAGTTAAGATACCTTAAAATTCCAAAAACATTCATAACATTTCAAAAATCCAAAAATATTTGTCATGTCTAAGCCTAGTCAGTTATCCTCGATCCACCTTATTAGGGCATGGTCATTTTTAGGATGCTTTTTTTTAATTTTATTTTCAAGCTTTCTATTTGATTATTTATTTTAGTTAGTTAGTTAGTTTGTTTGTTTTTCTATTTATTTGTTTATTTGTTTGCCTATTTGTTTGATTTCAACACTGTTTCCTTGACTTAGTCTATATGTATGCATTAGGTGATTCCTTGAACACATTATTCTTGAGTCTATCTATATTCCTACATTAACATTGTCATCATGGTTTTTATCATTGGTACATTATTTTCAAGTGTTTATTGGATCAAGAGTCAGTCCTTATGCATATTTTGGCCAAGTCTTCATGGTGTTCTATCATGAAGCCTACCATCACATGCTACAACAAAAAATAAGCTTCAATAAGGTTTAAAATCAATGAAGTTTCATAAGTTTCTCCTTGGCACCTTGAAAAATCCTCCCATCCCACCCTTGATCAAATTAATCCATTGGCCATTCTAGTTGTATCATTACTAATAAGGATGAGCACTCCTCATTGGTAGGTACAACTTAATCATTATATTAATCAATCTTATTCCTCTATCTATCTCTTTCATCACTTTTCACCCACTCATATTTAATCTATATTCCATGTTATATCCTTGAGTTATGCTTGCTAATCAACCCTAACTGGGGCATAATCATCTTTAGCCAATATACGTCCTCTTAATGATTATACTGCCTATGAGAAAATTATTATTTTGATTTTTATTCTTGATTATAACCACCTTTGGGTAAATCAACATACTTTTAACATCAATGCATTCAAGTATTTCCTCATTTGAATTAATCTTAACCATGGGTTAATTCCACCTTTCTTCTTGTTTCTTTTGAAGGGACTGTCCATCAACAAATGTGATGATCACTTCCTCAAGGGGGCATCAACATAGGCTTCCCAAAAACATTTAGAGCTTTGTTCTTTAGCCATAATCTTCTTTTTGGCATACTAAACATCTCTCATTATTTGAGAAGGCATTGCTTTTCCTATGGTTTACAACATCTTCCCAAATAGGGGCAAACTGTAAACACCTAAAGCTGACCATCGATAACCTCCAACTAGGATTTTGACCAATATCAACACAAAATGCATAATTTAGCCTAAAAAAACTAAAACATGCTAAATGATGTGAAACTGACATATTCAAGTGCCAATTTTGGTTGATATTCATAAATGGGGTAATACAATTTATGGGCCAACTAACTTTGATCAGATCATTCCGAGTCAAAATGCCAATTTTGCACCTAGGTACTCTGGATTGCTCTTTTCTATCAAATTTCTTGCATGAGACATGTGCCTTTATTATTTCTATTGGTAACATCCTAAATGGGATAATTGACCTAATATATCTGCCATCACCTTTCAATTCTAATCCAGCCACATTTTGGACCAATAACAAGGCATTCTGATCAATTTGAATAATTTGTGCACAAAGTGCTTAATCACACTTAAGAGCTAATTAAACCAAATCAATGCCTAATCAATAATTCCATGGAAATTTATTGAATAATTTTTTTTGAAAATGAATATGAAATATCTACATCATCAAGTGATTTCATTTATTTTGAAGACATCCCTAGGCCATAAATGCCACAAATATCAAGATTCATGCCTCCCATGCCTCATCAAAGCCCTCCATGCCTCTTAATTGCTCCTCTATCCCAAATATTGATGAACCTATTTATCAATTTTAATTTCACAATTGGATTAATCCTTAACTACACATATCAATCTTGATATGGATGGTTCAAGTTGATTCTAGACATTCTCAAAAATCTATAAATAGAGAAGCCATGAACATTATTTATAAGACATGATTATGCAATGTTATAATGCACAAATGGTTTAAAAAGCTTGAAGTAACTAGTGTTACCATGCCCAATTTAATCCAAGCCAATCCAAGCCACAATCCAAAGATGCCAAGGAAAGATGGAGGTATCCAAGCCTCTTTTGATGAAGACTTCATGAGCACAAGCTGAGCAAGCCACTACAACAAGCATTTTAGAGCATCCAAGGGAGGTAAAAGAAAGTTTATTTTGCATTTTAGTTGTGTGTTTTATTCATGTTTGTTAACTAAGCTATCCATAGTGTCTAGGCCTAGAGATGTTATGCTAGTTAGTGTGTTTCTTTCATTTTGTTTTCATTTTGAAATGAACACGATAATAACCATCCTCTCTTGAGTCAAATTCCTAGATCAAATAATCATAGGCTTCCTAAAACAATTTGGAGCTTTGTTCTTCAGCCATCATATTATTTTTGGCATACATGTCATCTCTCATTATTTGAGAAGACATTATTTTGCCTATAGTTTGTAACCTCTTCCCAAATAGGAGCAAACTATAGACACTTAAAACTAGCCATCGATAACCTCCAACCAGGCTTTTGACCAATTTCCACCGAAAATGCACAATTTATCCTAAAAACACTAAAACACACTAGATGATGTGAAACTGACATATTCAAGTGCCAATTTTAGCTAGAATATCCCTAAATGGGGTAATGTAATTTATGGGCTAGCTAACTTTGATCAGATCATTCTGAGTCAAAATGCTAATTTTATACCTAGGTACTCTGGATTGCTATTTTCTATAAAATTTCTTACACAAGACATGTACCTTTGTTATTTTTTGTTGGTAACATCCTAAATAGGATAGCGGATCCAATGCATCTGATATCTCCTTCCAATTCTAATCTAATCAAATTTTGGACCAATAACAAGGCATTCTGATCAATTTAAGTAATTTGTGCACAAAGTGCTTATTCATGATTAAGAGATAATTAAACCAAATTAAGGCCTAATCAAGAATTTCATGAAAACTTGTTGAATAATTTATTTTGGAAATGAATATGGAATATGTGCATCATCAAGTGACCACATTTCTTGGGAAGACATCCCTAGGCCATAAATGCCACAAATATCAGGATTCATACCTTCCATGCCTCATCAAAGTCCTCCATGCCTCTTAATTTCTCCTCTATCCTAAATATTGATGAGCCTATTTATCAATTTTAATTGCATAATTGGGTTAATCCTTAGCCACACATCTCAATCTTGAGATGGATGGTTTAGGTTGATTCTAGACATTCTCAAAAATCTATAATAGAGAGGCCATGAACATCATTTTTAGGACATGATTATGAAAATTTGTAATGCACAAATGGTTCAAAAATATTCAAGCAACTAGTGTTACCATGCCAAATTGATTCCAAGCCAATCCAAGCCATAAGCCAAAGGTGCCAAGGAGAGATGGAGGTAGCCAAGCCTCCTTTGATGAAGACTTCATGAGCACAAGCTAAGCAAGCCACTACAACAAGCATTTTAGAGCATCCAAGGGAGGTAAAAGAAGGTTTATTTTGAATTTTAGTTGTGTGTTTTATTCATGTTTGTTAACTAAGCTCTCCCTAGTGTCTAGGCCTAGAGAGGTTATGCTAGTTAGTGTGTTTCTTTCATTTTGTTTTCATTTTGAAATGAACACGATAATAACCATCCTCTCTTGAGTAAAATTCCTAGATCACACTCAATACATAAATTAGTAGGTGAATAAGTTTTAAAATAAGTTGAATAGATACCTAAAGAGCACTATATTTTATAGGATCACCTACAGATGTACTTTTGCATCCAAACTTAGTCAAGACTCTATGTAGTCTTAAAACCCTCCATGATCCTTTAAGGCCCTAGTTTCCACTTCAATGGGAAATATGGAGTTATAAGGTAGATAAAGACAATAAAAATGTTCATATTAGTCACATAGACCTTAGATAGACATCCCTAGGCAAATAAAAATAAGAAAAGTGACATTTTGGTTTAAAAGGTCTTCTCAAGCTCCTTTAGTGTAAATTTACAATTTGAGAAAGATTTTATCTTGCTTAGTATGGTCATGACCTTATTCATGGAGAAAAATTTATTTTAGGTATGATAAATAGGTCTTCATACCAAACTCTATTGGCATTAATCATTGGTTTAGGCCCATGGTTTTTATGAACCATTGTTAAGACTATAAGATACTCACAGGCTGCCAAGAGACTAAATATGACCCAATGGGAGAGATGTTGTGTTAAAACACATAAAATGGATGAGAGAGGCTTCAAAATCACTTGGATGGTCTCTATACCTCTCTCACACACATAAATGAGCATACTCACACACCTAAATTGAATGAAATTGATAGAGAAAGCATGACTATAAGCCTAATTGTAAGTGTGTAGGGTGGTGGTAAGCATCCAAATCAGGTATGGAGGCCTATAAATCCTAGGAATAGGTTTTATATTCATCTACACACTTTTTAAATACTCTTAAGAGGGTATATTTACTATTCAAGTCAATAATTAGGGCCAAAAAGGAGAAATGTACTACTTTATTATCTAAGAAGCCTATCTGTAGACTTGGGAGTACTTTTGTAGATATTAATTTCAAGGTATTGAGTTATATTATGATGGTACAAGAAATAAAAACCCATCATCAAGAATTGAAACCTGCTAACTTCTTGATAAATCACTCTAATTCCTTCTCAGGCCTAAACATGCATCTAAGCTAGGGCTTTATCCATTTCTTGGTTCACCCATTTGTGCGATGTCTCATACCCTCAAATTTGACATGGAGAATTATTAGGATATCCCTAAAGTGAATCAAATGTTTACTTTGAGTTTCACATGTGTGAGAATTTATTAGAAGCAAATCTCAATTTTTAGGCCTAGAGACCTAATTGAGGGTTAATTAGAGAGATAAACAAGAGGAGTAAGTGTACTTGCACTTAGTTTATGGTCATGAATATTTGTACAGAGTATGAAGATCATTTTGGCTACTCAAATATATGCTTATTTTTCTATAAACATCTATATAATTTTCTACATAAGGAGCTTTATATGTTTTGAAGACAAGTATGGGCTTTAAGTGTGAAATGAAGTCTTCGAGAGTCTTTGAGGCATCCAAGGGGATTGATAAATGTTTGATAAACTAGAGATATATCTCTCATGAAAAGAGATTATATTATTTAAGATGAAATAAATATTTGAGGCATTTGAGTAGGAGAGGCATAGTGAAATCAAATGGGCTTCAAGAAACATAAGAAGAGATGATCATCACTACAATATCAATATGGAGAGCTCCTAAGCAGATGAAAAGTGTCAAAGTGGAGAGTAAATGGAAGTTCAAGGTGAATTTATGAATAAGGAATGACACTTGTCACTTTCCAAGCCAAGAGGAGGGCAGTTTGAAGAAGAAGACAAATGTGTCAAGCAAATGGAGAAACTCCTACGCCATTTGAGAGAAAAAAACATCATCAATAAAGTAACACGTGTCTTTGAATACATTATGACACTATTTTATAACCTCTTTTTTAATTTCAAATCTTGTAATGAGTGATTAATACTCATCATTTTTGTCTTCTATGCCACTTATCTCTCTCTTTCCTCTCATTTCTCTGTGTATGCAGCCTTATTTGGATTTGTAAGGATCCTCCACAAGAGTGTGGTGAAGCCCTACTTATTTTTATACCTTGGATCAATAAATACTTCTATTTTTACCTTATTTTATGACTATACTTAGTGTGTGTGCATAAATAGTTAATATTATAAAGTGATTTGCTTAGTCTTCCTTGGCATGTTGTCATATCCTAACACCTATATGTAGTTTGAAAGATTCTTTTGAAAGTCATGTGAAATGTGTAAGTGTGGTACAAGGGTTAAGTGATTTTATATATTCATTAGTGTCATACTAGACCTCTTTATTAGTCTTCCTATCCCAATCATCCATCATAACTTCCACATTGAAATTCTGATGTGAGAGATGTAGATTAGGAATAGTGTATGTTAAGGTTAGTCTCTTGGTCTACATGTGCACTTGCATCTAGTTGGTAGTGATCAATTAATTTGGTGTATCACTCGCTTTAGTTTTATTTCATGTTATTCTTTCCTCTTTTCCTTTTTAAGTTATTAGTGGAGCCTAATTGATACATCAAGGGGAGAAGGCCCTATAATCTATAGGTTTAGTCTACTTAGAGGTCACCCACAACCTAGTACTAATCACATTACATAGCTCAAGTTGAGAGGGATTAAAACATCCTCTCATGGGTGAAAATTTGAGCTATAATATACAATTAGGTGGTCCTATTAGGAATGTGTTTATTACCATGTATTTCTATATATATTTTTATGGATTGCATATTGACATACCCTGAATTGTATGTGTGTCTCCCTAGAGTAATAATCATCCCCATAGAATCTTCTAAGGGTATTACCTTGACTGAGGGTTTCATGCACATAAACATGGTGACAAGTTATGTAAAACCATTTTTTAGGGCATAAACCATTTCACCTTCTATTGTAAACTCTGAAAAAAGGGACACTTGAATTTTTTTTGGGGTTGTTTCACTTGGTATCATAGCCTATGCTAGGTTGTCAATTCTAAATACAATATAGCTTAGAAGAATTTAATTCTAAAATCTACCTCAAAAACTATCTAGTGGATTCTCAAAAAAAATGGTTAAGACTATATTTGGTAGCAATCAGGTTGACAATGATCAAATAATTGATAAACCAGTCTTAATAGGTTGAGGTTGAGGTAGAGGTATAAGGTGAGGTAGGGATTGTACTACCAAAAACCTGAACCAAATCAAGAATGATCCTATTACCCATAATGATAATAACAATAACGAATCATCAAATGATAATGTGGTTAGGGATAACACAATGTATAAGAAATAAGAGATCATTCATGGAATATTATATGGTCTGAATGTGATTTAAGGTAAAATTGAAAATCAAGAGTGGAGGCTAAACAATCTTGAGGGTGCTCCTCAAGAAGAAGTCCCTTAATTGGGAGTTAGAAAAATAGGGGAGAAATAAATTTAGTAAGTACATATAATAATGGTATACCCCATCATTAGATAAATTAAAATTCTTCTCCCACCTACCTTTTCAAGTGATGAATCAGGAGATGCAATTGATGCATGATTCATCAATCTATAGAAATATTTTAGCCTTCATGACATTCCATATAATGTGAAGTCAAGGGTTGTTATCAATAAATTAAATGATTCTAATGCCCTGTGGTGTAACTATCTCTATGATTTGTAAGGGTATAAACCTATGATACTCACCTTGCCAATTTTTAAGAACCATTTCTAGAAAAAGTACTTAAGTACAAGCTTCAAAGAGTAGAAATTAATAGATTTTTAGCTACTCAAGTAAGAAAATATGTCTATTCTCAAATATAAAAATAATTTTCTGAATATAATACATCATGTAGAGTACATGCATGATGAAGAGACAAAAATAACCCAATTCAAGTTAGGACTAAAAGAAATATTGATTCAGGACATCAATATGACGATCCTAAGACATTTTCAGCTGCTATAGAGTCTGCCCATAGGGTAGAAGAGAAGCAAAAGTCTTAGTAAAAAGTAAGACAAGACTTCAAGATAAATAAGTAATAATAAAATGTTAGGAACCCATCTCCCCTATTAAATCATTTCAAGAAATCAGACTAGAATCATAAGTTCTAAGGGAACAATATTAATTTAAATTTATTCTAAGGTCAAAATAAGAATTTTAAAACCCAAAGAAATTCTAAAAATGGGTCTTTTAAGAAGGAACAACACTAAAATAGCCAACATTGACCAAAAACAAGGGAAAAACTATACCATTAGCCTTATAAAGGATAATGGTGTGTTAAGAATGCAGTGATAACCACTACCATAAGGACTAGTCAAAGGTGAAATTAAGATAGCTAATAGACCATAGAGTATATGATGCAGTAGATAACTAAAAATATGATTTTTAGGCCATCCTGATTGAGATTAGAGGTAGTCTTGTTGGTAATCATGTAGATATTTTAATTTATTCAAGAGCTACAGACAAATTTATTTCACCTTCTATAGTGAATAAATGTAATTATAAATCTAAGCCATTGAGAGAAGGATGGGAAGTTGAGTTTAGTACCAATAAAAGGGTAATTATACAAGAATGCTTGGAGAAAACTAAACTTGATATGAGCTCCTTCAAGGTAAAGTTAAATTTATTTGTAACACCCTTAGGGTCTTATGACATTATATTAGGCATAAATTGGCTATATCAACACCATGCAACACTAGATTTCTCTAAAAAAAGGATGTAATGCACTGATGAGAATGGAAAACTTATTAAAATCTAAGGTATTCAAGGGCCAAAACACATAAAATGCTTTCATACCTACAATTAAATAAGGATTTTTAAAAAGGGTGTAAAATCTATGCAATCTAACTGCAAGAATTTCTTAAGAAGGAAGAACCATCTTATTTAGAATTTCCTATCTTATGGGAATTTGTGGTTGTTTTCCCTAAAAAATTACCTTTTTTGCCACTAAAATAGGAATTTGACTTCTCAATTGAGAATATTCTAGGGGTTGCCCCTATATCAAAATATCCTTAACAAATGAATATGATAGATTTGTAAGAACTAAAAATCTAATTATAAGAACTTTTGGATAGCGGAAGCATTCGACCAAGTGTGTTACCTTGGGGTGCTCTAGTGGTATTTGTAAGAAAGAAAGATGGTACTTTAAGGTTTTACATTGATTATCATATGATAAATAAAGTGACAATCAATAATCATTATCCATTGCCCCAGATTGATAATTTGTTTGATCAGATGAAGGATGCAATAGTCTTTTCAAAAACTGATATGAGATCTAGTTACCATTAGTTAAGGATAAAAGAGGAAGATATATAAAAAGCCATCTTCCAAACTTGATATGGACTTTATAAGTTCACCATCATACCATTTGGCCTCACCAACACACCTGCAACATTCATGAATCTAATGATTAGTGTTTTCAAAGACTTCTTAGACAAGTTTGTACTAGTGTTCTTGGATGATATTCTCATATACTCCAAGAATGAATTTGAACATGATCAACATTTAAGGCTAGTTTTTCAAATATTAAGACAATATAAGTTGTTTGGTAAGATGTATGAATGTGCCTTCTACTAATCATAAATACATTACTTGGGACATGTGATTTTTAAAAAGGGCATAGTAGTAGACCTAATGAAAATTCAAGCCATTCAAGAGTGGCCTACTCTGTCTAATGTACACAAAGTATACAATTTCTTGGGCTTGGCCAGATACTATTGGTAATTTATCTCATCTAGCCAATCCCATAAAATCCTTGCAATGCAAGCAAGGGAATAAATTATATATGAAAACCTCAGTGTGAAGAGGCTTTTAAAAGGCTCAAGGACCTATTAAAAATAACCTTTATTTTTACTATACTTGATCCAAATGATCATTTTGAGGTATGGGTTGATGCTTCTAAGTAAGAATTTGGTGGCATATTGACTCAAGAAGATAAATTGGTGGCATATAAATCTCGTAAACTTAAGGAAGCTAAAAATTAATATCCCACACATGATTTGTAACTTTTTTCCATAGTACATGCATTAAAATATTAGAAGCACCTTTTACTAGGCAAACATTTCAAGGTAAAATCTAATCACCACAACCTAGAACATATTTTGTCATAATATGACTTGGATTCCCACTAGTGTAGATGGCTATAATTTGTCATCAATTTTGACATAGACATCGCTTATGTGAAAGGTAAGGAAAATCACATGGTTGATGTACTCAGTAGGTGTACATACCTTTCTGCCTTATCTATTCTATAAAAAAATTTAGAAATATTGTCCTACAATAGTAGCTTGCTAATAATTATTTCCAAGAAGTGAAGGCTTGGTTGACGAACCTTTATAACAAATATTTTCTAATTTTTCTATTAAATTATATGGCCTTATAAGGCATAAAAATAGAATATTTGTACCTAAATTAAGTGGATTACATAATATTGTACTGCAAGAAATGCATATATCACCCCATTTCACCCATATAGGGGTCACTAAAATAATTCATGAACTAAAACGGCTCTATTGTTAGCCTGGTCTAAAATAAGATATTGTTGATTTTGTGGCAAGATGTTTAGAATATCAACATGGAAGGTTAAACACTACCATCCTAGGGGTTTATTATACCTACATGACATACCAAAAGATAAATGGGTAGTATTTTCACTTTATTTTATTATATGATTGACTAAATCCTATAACCAATATGGTAATCGACAAATCAACCAAATTGGTCACTTTATTGTTGGAAATTTAACTGATGATGATGTTATTTTTGATGAATTCTTTGTGAAAGAATTGGTTTGATTGCATGGTATTACATAAGTCATTATCTCTAATAAATATAAGTTATTCACATCAAGGTTCTGATGAACATTGACTATAGTCTTTAGCACTTGATTAAATTTTAGTTCTTCATAACACCCAAAAATAGATGGATAAACTGAAAGATTGAGAAAAGTAGTTAAAGACATGATGTGCATGTATGTTATGGATCAACAAACTAAGTGGGAGGACTATCTCCACTTAGTTTATTTTTCCTATAATAACTCTTATCATTCTGTAATTAAGATGGATCCATTTGAATTTATATATAGATGACAATGTAAAACTCTACTTGGTTGGGATAGTTTAAAAAATTGGGCCATTATTGGTCTATAATTATTACTAAAATATGATGAGAAAATGGACATAATATGCCAAAAATTGAAGGATGATTATGATTGACAAAAAAATTATGTTGATTCAAAGAGGATGCCTCATGACTTCACTATTGGAGAGAAAGTTTTTTGGCATGTAAGGCCACAAAAGAGTTCCATCAAGTTTGGGAAAACCTCCAAACTAGATCCTCACTTTGTTGGCCCATTTGACATCTCAAACAAAATTAGCCCTATTGCCTACCAACTAGCTTTACCTCCTCTATAAAGAATCCATGATCTATTCCATATCACATTACTAATAAAATATGTACCAAATCCATATCATGTGCTGGATTGAAAAATTTCTAAGTTTTAGAAGAGGAAAAGATGTAGTTAGAACCAATAAAAATTATGGGTCATCACAACATTAAATTAAGAATCTAAGAAATATAATATGTTTTTTTATAATGGGACCCACTGAGTACCATAAATACCACTTGGGAGGATACATAGTTAATTAAGAAGCACTATGCCTAGTTATTTTGATCTAATATTGGGATGGCTACTCTTTATGGGGAGGAGGATGGTATAACCCCATATGCATATTTCATTTTTATACTATTATACATAGTTTCATCATACTTTTACACTATTCATCTATACTTGAAACCATTATTTTAAATCCATTTTAGATAGTAGACAAAATGTTATAGCTAGAGTTATTTTTTTAGACGAGTTAATTAAGTCTTGATATTCAATTTTTACATGATGCTATTCAGTTTAGCTTTGCATATGATTATATGTCATAAGTACTATTGATGTTATTTTGGGTGTAGGTACAAGTAAAATGAGCTAGGTTGGTGGTGGATTTTGGTAGTTGAGGGATAAAGAACAAAGGCAATCGACATAGGTAAAAAGGGGTAATATAATAATCCATAGACACTTATAACAGTCCATTCATTTTTGATTGTCTTCTTGATTTTTTCCATCATGAATTCTACTCTGTCTCTTTTAATAATTTGTGGGATTGCTCGTATGTGATAATTTTCATCTATCCTTTACCTTATTATTTTTTGGTCACTTCGATTATTGTTTCTTTCTTGTTATCAAATCATAATTTTTTCACTCATGTATAAGCTTTAGAAACATCAACTCCTTGTTTAGCCTTGATTGGTGTCATGAATTTAAATGTCTTGGTTTGAATCTAGAATTTCTATTATTATCTTATTAAATTTTATTGATATGCTCGATTGTACCTTGGTATTGTTTTCTAACCCCCTATCACATCACTCTCCCCTCTAAACTCCTAGAAAAGGACCCTAATGAATTTTATCTAAGTCAAATTGGTAATAATGTTATTATTGTGAGAAATTAGATTTTCTATGATGATATTAGGGGATTCATGGGACTTTGACTCAAATAAAAACATATAATTGCAATTTTTTTGGTCTTTGGTAAAATCAGATCATGCATTAATTTTTCATGACTTCAGAGGAGCTTGGCTCAACCCCCAATGCCATTTTTTCTTGCTTGGTTGATGGGGTTGGATGGGAGGAGGAGAGAGAGAGGGAGGTGTAGATAAGTTTGGAGAAAATATGGAAACCCTAGGGCATGGAAGCATCATGGATGAGATTTTAGGGTACAAAAATACTATTGGGGAGAGAGAATTGACTTGATAAGGTCCCAAGCTAAAAAAGGAAGGTGTGGCCAAGGAAAGCACATAGAGCATTTATTTTCTCTTCCACTAGTTTAAGTTTTTGCATTTCTATTTCTATTACAAAGAGTTTTTATTTATTTATAGATTATGAGGGCAAGTAAAATAATTTAAAAAACACTTGTATGTTCATAATTAAGTCGTATGACTTCTTGATGAACCTATAAGGGTTTAAAATGGATTTGTTTAGTTAAAAGTCCACTATTCCCTCAATGGTTTCTAAATATTTAGTTTTAGGTTATGGGCTTTTTTAAAAACTATTTATTTTTAGTCAAAATCCTTATGTAATAGTAATGGCATAATTATTATTCACTATTTATGATCTTATTTTGTTTACCCTGCTAGAAAAGGGCAACTTGGTTCAACATAATACATTTTTCTAGGTCTTATGTTTAACCACTTTGTGTGTTTTATTACTATCTTGATTTTGATGTTGGGTGTGTTAATTTAATAGGTTGTTGTTCTGGTAAATATTATGTGCATAATTTTTATGAGTTTTTGATGAATACATTATTATTGGTGTTTTGGGATTTTTAGAAATCATGCTTTTGGTAGAGTCTTTAATATGCCATTTTATAGAGAAATAATTTAAATGATTCATCTATTATACCTAGGGTTAATAAATTATTTTATTGTAATTATCTTATTTTTGAAATTTTATACTTTGCCTAATATGAAATTTGAACAAGCTCTTTGATAACCAAATATATAAATTTTGTCACAATGGCACACTATTGCAAATGACTAAAATACCCTTTTTTGGTCAGTTGGTAATAAATATGTGAAGTGTTTAAAACCTTAGTGGTTGATATAATTTTATTTCTCATTCATTGTTTTGACTGCATATTATAAGGATTATATTTTTTTATTATCTTAGTTATCTATAATATGTGATGAAGGAAGAATAAGGTCAACTGGATCAGTAGCTAACTTTTAAAAATCCTTCAAATGAATACCAGGGTTGTTAAGGTTATTTATTAATGTTTGTATTTAAAATTTTAGTTAAAATTTGCATTGATGTAACTGCTTCAAGTTAAATGGATCTTTCCCTTAGTGTCCTTCCTTATATTCCTGAAGTCCTAAAATCTAGACTCCACCTCCCAGTTGATGGTTATGGGTGGTAAGGGCCACCAATTGGAGGGCTCAAAGGATGGGTTGAGACATGATGGCTCATATGAGGAAAACATGTGCTTACTATTTAACTAGTTTATTATTGACTATGGTACTTTATAATATTAATCCATTGTTGATATAGTAATGCAACATGTTTTGTAGAATAATTGGTTAAATATTTTGACTGGAATCATTTACTACTACTTTAAGATTTATGTCTCTTCATTGAGTTGTATCATATGAAAGTAGTCACTAAAATTCTAAATTTTAGTTCTATTGATTAAATACTCTAACATATTTTAAATTTGCTCTATTAGATATTTAGATTGATTTTTTTTTTTTAGTTGTAGCATTATGTTTTAAATCATTGGATTGTGTTATAAATTTTAGTGACTATAAAATATGAATATGTTGAACCTAGATGTTCTTATTGCTGAGTATAAATTCTTATTAAAGCTTATACCATCTTTTAGTATATGATAGCTTGACACTTAAGGTGAACTAGTGAATGTACCTTCATATGTTTACTATATGTTTCAAATTAGGAATTAGTTAAGATTGATAAAAAAACAAATTTTATACCTTACTTAACAACTACCAACATGTTTAATCTTTCTTAAATTATCATTAATTATTAGTCATTGTTTTACTTGTGCAATTATTACATTGTTGTAAATTAAATTGTTCAGTCTACTTTTTTATTACAAAAGACTACGTACATGTGTATTTGTATAAGATGTTTTGACACTTAGTTCCAACTTCATTAATAGTTATTATACTACTTGTACAAGATTATTCTACCATTTTACTTTGGCTTGCATATTTTAGTAGGAAACTAATCTTTTGTTTTCATAATTAATAATATGATATTGAATGCATTTATATTGCATAAAAAAATGAAATGAATTAAAAAGAATTATTGTTTACAAGGTTATGTTTCAATTCAACCTTATGTTTAAAAGTATTAACAATTAGAACATAAATAATTAAATTGATAAACATAATAGGCTTAATACAGAGATTTTTAGAATATTTACTCAATGAATTATAAGACAAATTCATTATGTTTTATTTTCAGAAGGAGAACTCTATATTAATTTTTTTTAATTATTACTGAATCTAGGACAAGATAATTATAAATAATATTTATTTTATTTTGTCACAATGACCTGATTATGTCATTCTCCTTAAATGGTAACCTGGTTAAAGTAGCTATTTTATTCATGGGTTCTATGAAAATCATCTAAATTCCTCAGTTGAGATTTGATTTAGTTATAAGAATATTCCTAGTTATTGTTCCATCTTTAGTCCATATTCTTTTTATTCAACTAATGCATATAGAGATTTGAGTATCAATATGCATAGTGAGATATAATGGCAAAAATGTTGCCTTCATTAAATGCACTTTTTTAGAAAGATAATTAATATAATAAATCATGCTTAAGTTGATTAAATAGATTTTTTAGTAATTTTTTAATGACACAGAATAAAGTACAACAATTATTAACATTCCTATAAGAACATATTTCAAAAGCTAATGTATTTAACAAAGGATTATAGATTGTATAATTTTAAATGAAGTGGCAAAATTTTATTATTCTTATGATTATGACCAAGTGACATGTAAATAATACTAGAGAAATATAAATTTCTATAAGACTATTTACGAGATGGTCCAGTGAGAGTATAATGCCACTATAAGTTGTAAGTATCATATCTACTCATAAACAATATTGTCTTGGTAGGAATTATAAATTAATTAGTTAAAATGATAATTTATTTTAATAAGTGAAAGCATGAGGTATGATGAAGTCATAGCCATAGATCATGGTAAAATGGTTTAAAATCAGGGATAATACCATCAAGACCTTTCACATGTATCAAGTACATAAACATTCAATTGTATCTTAAGGGCGTATAGGTGTAGTTAAATTTCTAAAACCTATTCAAATAGTGTCATTACTTAGATATAACAAAATTTATGAATATAACTTAGAGTAAATTCTTGTCTGAATAACATTGATATAAGTATTTAACTTAGCTACCCCAAGCTCAAAGAAGGGAAAGTTGACTACCCTAGCCTATACCAAGTTTTTTTGGATGTCGAATGCTTAGGTAAGACAAGGACACTTAGGTGGTCCTATTGGGAATGTGTTTGATACCATGCAGTTCTAGATATATCGCTATGGATTGCATATCTATATACTCTAAATTGCATGTGTGTCTTGCTAGAGTAATAATATTCCCCATAGAATCTTCTAGGGATAATTACACCAACTAATGGTTTCATGCACGTAAACATGGTGATATGTTATGAAAAACCAAGTTTTAGGTCATAAACCATTTCACCTTCCACTATAAAGTCTAAAAGAAGGGATGCTCAAATTTTTAGGGAGTTTGTTTTATGAAGTAATTCTAGAGATTTTCAAATTTGATAGAGATGAAGGGGAAACTTGAGAATGGATTAAAATCAAGCTAGCATAGGTATTGTCTAACAAGTTATATGTAATATATTTAATTTTGATAAATGTTGGACATAGTAATTTGAACTTTGAAAATTACGCATTTTGTATCGAGAAAAAAATATTAATGGTTAAGTACATTATTCATTTTTTTTATAATGAATCATTTAGGTTTTATTGTTCATTTGTTTTAGGATAATTTTCATGTCATTATTTGCTATTTTTAATTATTTCAAATAATATTAGATAATTTTTTAAGGAAATAAGTAGTATATTAGATGATAGTTATTGGAAAGAAGTAAATCAACCATTTGTGGGGCTTAAGAAAAGTGTAAGAATTTTAAATAAAAAATAATACCAATAATCGATAACCAATCATTGAATATTTTTTTGTGATTAATATCAATTTTGAAAGCCAAAATGGAAGAAAATTGTTAATCTATATTTTAATTTTTATCTAAATCACATTTATCATGGTTGTCTATTTCTAACTTTCATTATAATAACTAATAACAAAAATAATGTTAAGAGATTTGATGCTTTCACAATCCATGAAGTAAATAGTAGTCAAATCTTTTGGAGAAAACTATGTGAAAAACTTTTGACCTTGATGTTTTGTTCCATTTTTTCATAAAGAATCAATTGACTAGAATAAATACCTTCATTATGTAGGTAGATAGATAAGATTTAGAAGATCTATTATCCATTTTTTCCTTATTTTCAATAATATATATTTTAATTATGACACCTGAATTCTCAATTTTTACAAATGAAGTTTTTTGGAAATAATTTACTTAGAATTTGATGTTATTTAATATCCATGCCTTTCTCCTACTTTAAGCACTAAAAATACAAAAATTAAAAACTTTAATTTTTTTATTGATGATAGATTTTGACCAGAGCATAGACCAGTATGGGACATAATTGAGGGCCTAGATCCCCATGTAATTTATTAACTACATGAATGCCACTTGTATACCATATGTATATATACTATTATGAACAATGGCTACCACCAACCTCCAGGATAACCAAAAACCATTAATGGCCCCAAGAATACAACCAATGACCACAACTAACCTCATATGTCTTTCCAAAGATTTGAACCTGGGTGGATTTTACAACAAAAAAACTAATTAACTAATTCACCCACATCTCAATGGCTAAATTTTTTAATTCTAAATACTATCAGGAAAGAATAATCTTTTCGATTTTAAATTTATGCATTATGCATTTGAAATTTTCTCACTCCATGTCATTTTAAATTTTATTTTATTATGTAATAATTAAAACCTCTATTTAAAACTTAAATTCATACACATTTTTTAAGTGATTAATATTAGTATTATATCAATTATATGTGCATCCATATATATATATATATATATATATATATATATATATATATATATATATATATATATATATATATATATTGTGAGCTATGAATTTGACTCAAGAGAGGATGGTTAGTATCATGTTAGTTTCAAAATGAAAATAAAATGAAAGAAAAATACTAACTGGCATAACATATCTAGTCTTAGACACTAAAGAGAGCTTAGTTAACAAACATGAATAAAACACACAATTAAAATGCAAAATAATTTTTTTTTACCTTTCTTGGATGCTCCAAAATGCTTGTTATAGTGGCTTTCTCGACTTGTGCTCATGAAGTCTGCATCAAAGAAGGCTTGGCTATCTCCTCTTCTTCTTGGCACTTTATGGATTTGGATTGGCTTGAAATCAATTTGGAATGGTAACACTAATTATAATGGCTTATTGAATATATTTGTTCATTATAACTTTGCACTAAAATAGCTTAAAATTTAATAGGCAAGGCCTCCTATTTATAGATTTTTAAGATTGCTCAGAATCAACTTGAACCATCCATCTTGAGATGAAGATGTGTGGTTGAGGATTAATTCAATTATTTGGAATTAAATATATAGGTATCCTCATCATGACATTGGAAAAAGAGGCATTAAAGAGGCATAGGAGACCATAATCCTGATATTTATGGCATTTATGGCCTAGGGATGTCTTTTCAATAAATGAGGTCCCCTGATGATGCAGACATTCAATATTCATTTCCAAAAATAAGTATTCAACAAGTTTCTATGGAATTCTTAATTAGGCAATAATTTTGTTTAATTAGCTCTTAAGCATGATTAAGCACTTTGAGCACAAATTACTCAAATTGATTAGAATGGCTTGTTATTAATCTAAAATTCAACTGGATTGAAATTAGAAGTTAATGTCAGATGTTTTTGATCCATTATCCCATTTAGGATGCTGTCAACATAAAATAACAAAGGCAAATGTCTCATGCAAGAGATTTGATAGAAAAGAGCAATCTAGAGTACCCAGATGCAAAATTGGCATTTTGACTTGAAATGATCTAGTCAAAGTTAGTTGGCTCATAAATTATATTGCCCCATTTGGTGATACCCTGGCCAAAATCAGCACTTGAATATGTCATTTTCAACTAATTTAATGCATTTTAGTGTTTTTAGGCTAAATTATGCACTTTAAGTGGAAATTGGTCAAAAGCCTGGTTAGAGGTCATTAGTGGCCAGATTTAGGTGTCTATAATTTACCCTTATTTGGGAAGATGTTGTAAACCATAGGCAAAACAACGTCTTCTCAAATAATGAGAGATGATCTGTATGCTAAAAATAAGATGATAGTTGAATAACAAAGCTCCAAATGGGTTTGGGAAGCCTATGATGATGCCCCCTTGAGGGAGTGGTTGTCATATTTGTTGATGGATAGTCCCTCAAAAATAAATAAGAAGAAAGGTGTAATTAACTCATGGTTGAGATTAATCTAAAAGAGAAAATGATTGCATGCATTAGTGTAAAAAGGATACTAATTTTACCAAAAGTGGTTATAATCAAGAATAAAAGTCAAAATAATGATTTGCCCATAGGTGGCTATAATCAATAAGAGGACCTAGATTGGATAAAGATGATTGTGCCCAAGTTAGGGATGATTAGCAAGCATAACTCAAGGATACAACCTAGAGTACAAATTAAAGATGAGTGGGTACACAGTGATGAAAGAGATGGATAGAAGAATAAGATTGATCAATGTGAATGATTTAGTTATACCTATCAATAAGGAGATGCTCATCTTGATTAATAATGATACAACTAGAATGGTAAATGGGTTGATTTGATCAAGTGTGGGATGGAAGGATTTGTCAAGGTGCCAAGGAGAAAATTTTGTAGCTCCATTGATTGTAGACCTTCTTGAAGCTAATTTTTGATGTATCATGTGATGGTAGGCTTCATGACAAAACACCATGAAGACTTGGAAAAAATATGCATAATGATTGACTCGCAATCCAATAAACACTAAAAAATAATACATGAATGGTAAAAACTATGATGACAATGTTGACATATGAATATGGATGGACTCAAGAATAATGTGCTTGAGGAATCACCCAATGAACACATATAGACTGAGTCGAGGAAATAGTGCTAAAAGGAAGCAACATGAAAATGAATAAACAAATAAACAAACAATAGAAAGATTGAAAATAAAAGTAAAAGAAAGCATCCTAACAATGACTTTCCCCAGTATGGTAGATTGAGGATAACTGATTAGGCTTAGACAGGATAAATATTTTTGGATTTTGAAATATTATGAATGTTTTTGTAATTTTGAGGTATCTTAACTAGTTAGAGAATGATAAGATACCTGCTCACAAAATAGCAAGAGCATTTGCTTAGGTTGCTCACAAAATGGTGAGAGAATATAGAAAGGGGGACTGAGGTGACCTCAACATGAATTGAGCATGACCTACATAGTCCTAAAATGACCTCAAGTCAAAGTAATACCATATACACAAAATATAGGTAAAAATTAACTAGGTCCTAATAAGTTCTCAAAACCAGTAATTGGTCAGTCAAATGAAAATAGTAATGGCAAGGTGATGTGAAAATGCATGATAAACAAGTGTTTCCCCTAGTTTGCCCATAGTTGGTTATAACTAGGATACAAAGATAGAGGTCAATGATACTAATTTTCTCATAGGTGGTTATAATTAATAGCAAGATTGGTGAGACACTGATTTGCCCATAGGTAATTATATTCAAGATCACATAAATAAACCTTGATAAGATGAAAGGTATCTTGCTAGATCAACTGTCACACTACTTTCATAGACTGCCATTATAAACATGAATTTGATAAGAGTTGAAACCTAATTAGAACCCCCCATAAAAGGTGCAAAAAGAACCAAGATCAAAATAGGATTGGGTAGGATGACTAAAAATAGGCTTTGGTCTAGATAGGAATGGAATGATAATATGTATAAAATGATAAGAGGGTTTACCTCGAAGTAAGAATGTGATTAGCTTGGTTATGCAATAATGGAAAAAGGATATGTAACAATGGAAATGGCATGGAAATTAAATGGTATGGTACATGTTTTTGGCCTGGGTGTGGTAAATGACATATGATTTTATTTTTCCTATTGAGATGGAGATGCACATCCTAATCAATAAATGATGAAAATAAAATACTTGATCATGTTAATTTCTATCCCACACCTCATCTGAAAAACTACTCTATCAATAACTCAATGCAAATTTAGAGTTTGAGAATGTTGTTGTGATCTTTATTAGTCATTGATTTTGATTCCTTCAAATGTCAAGACAAGGTATCTTTATATACCTTGGAAAAGAAAGTGTGACCATGGAATTTGAATCAAGAGAGGATGGTTAGTATCGTGTTAGTTTTAAAATGAAAACAAAATGAAAGAAACACATTAACTAGAATAACATCCCTAGGCCTAGACACTAGGGAGAGCTTAGTTAATAAACATGAATAAAACACTTAACTAAAATTCAAAATAAACCGTATTTTACCTTCCTTGGATGATCCAAAATGCTTTTTGTAGTGGCTTGCTTGGCTTGTGCTCATGAAGTCTTCATCAAAGGAGGCTTGGCTATCTCCTCTTTTCCTTGTCACCTTTTGGCTTTGACTTGGCTTGGAATCAATTTGGCATGGTAACACTAATTGTAATGTCTTCTTGAAGATATTTGTGCATTATAAATTTACATCAAAATATCTCACAAATGATGTGCATAGCCTCTCTATTTATAGATTTTGGAAAATGGCTAGAATCAACCTGAACCATCCATCTCAAGATTAAGATGTGTGGCTAATGATTAATCTAATTATGACATTAAAATTGATAAATAGGATCATCAATATTTGGGATAGAGGAAAAATTAAGAGGCATGGAGGGATTTGATGAGGCATGGGAAGCATGATTCCTGATATTTGTGGTATTTATGGCCTAGTGATATCTTCCTAAGAAATGAGGTCACCTGATGATGCAAATATTCAATATTCATTTTTAAAAATAAGTATTCATTGAGTTTCCATGGAATTCTAAATTAGGATCCAATTTGGTTCAATTATATCATAAGCATGATTACACACTTTGTGCACAAATTACTCAAATTAATCATAATTTCTTGTTATTAGTCTAAAATTTGACTAGATTGGAATTGGAAGTCAATGTTAGATGCATTGGATCTGTTATCCTATTTAGGATGTTACCAAAAACAAATAACAAAGGTATGTGTCTTGTGAAAGAGATTTGATATGAAATAGCAATCTAGATCACCTAGGTGAAAAATTGGCATTTTGACTCAGAGTGATCTGATCAAAGTTAACTGGCCCATAAATTACACTACCCCATTTAGGGATACCCTAGATAGAATCAACACTTGACTACATTAGGTTCAAAGATTTTAATGTTTTTTAGTGTTTTTATGCCAAATTATGTGCTTTTGGTAGAAATTAGTCAAAAGATTGATTAGAGATTATTGGTGGCCATATTTAGGTATCTATAGTTTGCCCCTATTTGGGAAGATGTTGTAAACTGTAGGCAAAGCAATTTCTTCTCAAATAATGAGAGATGGCTTGTATGTTAAAAATAAGATGATGGTTGAAGAACAAAGCTCCAAATGGGTTTGAAAATATTGTGATGATTCCCCCTTGAGGGAGTGGTCATCACATTTGTTGATAGATGTTCCCTCAAAAAGAAACAAGAAGAAAGGTAGAATTAATCTATTGTTGAGATTAATCCAAATGAGAAAATGCTTGCATGCATTGATGTAAAAAGGATACTAATTTGCCCAAAGATGGTTATAATAAAGAATAAAAGTCAAAATAATGATTTGCCCATAGGTGGTTATAATTATTAAGAGGACCTAGATTGGTTAAAGATGATTGTGCCCCAGTTAGGGATGATTAGCAAGCATAACTCAAGAATATAGCCTAGAATACAGATTAAATATGAGAAACTAGAAAGTGATGAAAGAGATGGATAGAAGAATAAGATTAATCAGTGTGAATGATTTAGCTATACCTGTCAATGAGGAGATGTTCATCTTGATAAACAATAATACAATTAGAATGGTCAATGAGTTGATTTGATCAAGGGTGGGATGGAAGGATTTCCCAAGGTGCCAAGGAGAAAATTTTGTGGCTCCATTGATTGTAGACCTTTTTGAAGCTAATTTTTTTTGTATCATGTGATGGTAGCCTTCATGATAGAACACCATGAATATTTGGCCAAAATATGTGTAAATACTAACTCTTAATCTAATAAACACTCAAAAATAATACATGAATGATAAAAACCATGATGACAATGTTGATGTATGAATATGGATGGACTCAAGAATAATGTGCTCAAGGAATCACCCAATGAACACATATAGACCAAGTTGAGGAAATAGTGCTGAAAGTAAACAAACATGAAAATGAATAAACAAAAAAATAAACAAATAATAAAAAGCCTAAAAATAAAAGCAAAAGAAAGCATCCTAACAATGACTTTACCCTAGTAGGGCAAATCGAGGATACCTGATTAGGATTAAACAGGATAAATATTTTTGGATTTTGAAATATTATGAATGTTTTTGGCATTTTGAGGTATCTTAAATCGTTATAGAATGACAAGATCTTGCTTGTAAAATGGTGAGAGCATTTGGATTAGGTTTCTTGAAAAATGGTAAGAATGTATAGAAAGGGGGACTGAGGTGACCTCAACATGAATTGAAAATGACCCACATAGTCCTAAAATGACTTCAAGTCATAGTAATTCCATCTACACAAAAGGTAGGGGAAAACCAACTAGGTCTCAATAAGTTCTCAAATCCAACAAATGGCCAGTCAAATGAAAATAATAATGGCAAGGTGATACGACAATGCATGATAAACAAGTGTTTCCCCTAGTTTTCCTATAGGAAGTTATAACTAGAATACAATGGAATAGGTTAGTTATAACAATTTGCTCATAGGTGGTTATAATTAGTAGCAAGACTGGTGAGACACTGATTTGTCCATAGGCAGTTATAATCAAGCTCACATAAACAAACCTTGATAAGATGAAAGATATATTTCTAGATCAACTGTCATACTACTTTCATAGACTGTTATTGTAAACATAAATTTGATAAGAGCTGAAACTTGATTGGAATCCCCCTATAAAAGGTGTAGGAAGAACCAAATGAACCAAGATCAAAATAGGATTGGGTAGGATGACTAAAAATAAACTTTGGTCTATATAGGAATAGAATGATAGGATGCATAAAATGGTAAGAGGTTTTTCCCCCAAGTGAGAAGGTGATTAGCTAGGATATGTGATAATGGAAAAAGGATATGTAATAATGGCTATGGCATGGTAATGAAATGACATGGTACATGTTTTTGGCTTGGGTGTGGTAAATGACATATGATTCTATTTTTCTTATTGAGATGGAGATATACATCCTAATCAATAAATTATACAAAAAAATACTCAATCATGTTAATTACTATCCCACACCTCATTTGAAAAGCTGGTTTGTCAAGAACTCAATGCAGATTTAGATTCTGAGAATGTTGTTGTGATCTTCATTGGTTGTTGATTTTGATTTTTTCAAACATTAAGACAAGGTATCTTTATATCCCCTATAAAGGAAAGTGCGACCATGGAATTTGACTCAATAGAGAATTTTTATTATCATGTTAGTTTCAAAATGAAAACAATTTAAAAGAAATAAGTTAACTAGCATAAAATCTCTAGGCCTAGACACTAGGGAGAACTTAGCTAACAAACATGAATAAAATATACAACTAAAATGCAAAATGAATCTTGTTTTACCTTCTTTGGATGCTCCAAAATGCTTATTATAGTGGCTTGTTTGACTTATGCTCATGAAGTCTTCATCAAAGGAGGCTTAGCTATCTCCTCTTCTCCTTGGCACCTTGTGGCTTTGGCTTGGCTTGGAATCAATTTAGCATGGTAACACTAATTACAATAGATTCTTGAAAATATTTATGCATTATAACTTGGCACCAAAATAGCTTAGAAATTATGTTCATAGCCTCTCTATTTATAGATTTTAGAAAATGGATAGAATCAATCTAAACTATCTATCTTAGGATTGAGATGTGTGGCTAAGGATTAATCCAATTGTGTAATTAAAATTGATAGATAGGCTCATCAATATTTAGGATAGAGGAATAATTAAGAGGCATGGAGGGATTTGATGAGGCATGGGAGCATGAATCTTGATATTTTTGGCATTTATGACCTAGGGATGTCTTCTCAAGAAATGAGGTCACTTGATGATGCAGATATTCAATATTCATTTCCAAAAAAAAGTACTCAACAAGTTTACATGGAATTATTAATTAGGATCCAATTTGGTTCAATTAGCTCTTAATCATGATTAAGCACTTTGTGCACAAATTACTCAAATTGATTAGAATACCTTGTTATTGGTCCAAAATTTGACTGGATTAGAATTAGAAGTCAATGTCAGATACATTGAATCTGTTATCCCATTTAGGATGTTACCAACAAAAAATAACAAAGGCATGTGTCTTGTGAAAGAGATTTGATAAGAAATAACAATCCAAAGCACCCAAGTGCAAAATTGGCATTTTTACTCAGAATTATCTGATCAAATTTAACTGTCCCATAAATTGTACTACCCCATTTAGGGATACCCTAGACAGAATCAACACTTGACTACATCAGTTTCAAAGATTTTAATGTGTTTTAGTGTTTTAAAGCCAAATTTTACACTTTGGGTGGAAATTGGTCAAAATTATAATTGGAGGTTATCGATGGCCTTATTTAGGTGTCTATAGTTTGCCCTTATTTGGGAAGATGTTGAAAACTATAAGCAAAACAATGTATCCTCAAATAATGAGAGATGGCCTATATGCTAAAAAGAAGATGATGGTTGAAGATCAAACCTCCAAATAGATTTGGAAAGCCTATGATGATGCTCCCTTGAGGGAGTAGTTGTCACATTTGTTGATGGATGGTCCCTCGAAAAGAAATAAGAAGAAAGGTAGAATTAACCTGTGGTTGAGATTAATTCAAATGAGAAAATGCTTGCATGCATTGATGTAAAAAATACACTAATTTTACCAAAGGCAGTTATAATCAGGAATAAAAGTCAAACTAATGATTTTCTCATAGGTGGTTATAATAATTAAGAGGACCTAGATTGGCTAAATATGATTGTGCCCTAGTTAGGGATGATTAGCAAGCACATCTCAAGGATATAACCTAGAATATAAATTAAAGATGAGCAAGTGTAAAGTGATGAAAGGGATATATAGAAGAATAAGATTGATCAGTGTGAATGATTCAATTGTACCTATCAATGAGGAGATGCTTATTTTGATTAAAAATGATACAACTAGAATGGTCAATGGGTTGATTTGATCGAGGGTGGGATGGAAGGATTTGCCAAGGTGCCAAAGAAAATTTTGTGGCTCCATTGATTGTAGACCTTCTTGAAGCTAATTTTTGATGTAGCATGTGACGGTAGGCTTCATGACAAAACACCATGAAGACTTGGGAAAAATATGCATAATGATTGACTCACAATCCAATAAACACTAAAAAATAATACATGAATGGTAAAAACTATGATGATAATGTTGAAATATGAATATGGATGGACTCAAGAATAATGTGCTTGAGGAATCACCCAATGAACACATATAGACTAAGTCGAGGAAATAGTGCTAAAATTAAGCAAACATGAAAATGAATAAACAAACAAACAAATAATAGAAATCCTAAAAACAAAAGCAAAATAAAGCATCCTAATAATGACTTTGCCTCAGTAGGGTAGATCGAGGATAACTGACTAGGCTTAAACAAGATAAATGTTTTTGGATTTTGAAATATTATGAATGTTTTTGGCATTTTGAGGTATCTTAACTTGTTAGAGAATGACAAGATACCTACTCATAAAATGGTGAGAGCATTTGGCTTAGGCTATTCACAAAATGGCAAGAGTGTATAGAAAAGGGGACTAAGGTGACCTCAACATGAATTGAACATAACCCACATATTCATAAAATGACCTCAAGTCATAGCAATTCCATCCACACAAAAGCTAGGGAAAAACCAACTAGGTCCCAAAAAGTTTTCAAATTTGACAAATAGCCAGTCAAATGAAAATAGTAATGGCATGGTGATGCAACAATGCATGATAAACAAGTGTCACCCCTAGTTTTCCCATTGGTGGTTATAACTAGGATACAATGGCATAGGTCAATGATAATAATTTTCCCATAGGTAGTTATAATTAGTATCAAGACTTTTGAGACACTAATTTTCCCATAGGCAGTTATAATCAAGCTCACATAAACAAACCTTCATAGGATGAAAGATATCTTGCTAGATCAGCTATCACATTACTTTCATAGACTGTCATTGTAAACATGAATTTGATAAGAGTTTAAACTTGATTAGAATACCCCTATAAAAGGTGTGAGAAGAACCAAATGAAGTAAGATAAAAATAGGATTGGGTAGGACAACTCAAAATAGGCTTTGGTCTAGATAGGAATGGAATGATAGGATTTATAAAATGGTAAGAGGGTTTACCCCCAAGTGAAAATGTGATTATCTAGGATATGAGATAATGGAAAAAGGATATGTAATAATGGAAATGGCATGGTAATGAAATGATATGGTACATGTTTTTAGATTGGGTATGGTAAATGACATGTGATTATATTTTTATTATCGAGATGGAGATGCACATCTTAATCAAAAAATGATTTAAATAGAATACTTGATCATGTTATTTGTTATCCCACACCTCATTTAAAAAGCTAATCTATCAAGAACTCAATGTAGATTTGGATTTTGAGAATATTATGATCTTCATTGGTCATTGATTTTGATTCTTTCAAACATCGAGACAAGGTATCTTTGTAGCCCCTACAAAGGAAAGTGTGAACATGGAATTTGACTCAATAAAGGATGGTTAGTATCATGTTAGTTTCAAAATGAAAATTAAATAAAAGAAACACACTAACTAGCATAACATCTCTAAGCCTAGACACTAGGGAGAGCTTAGTTAATAAACATGAATAAAACACAACTAAAATGCAAAAAAAACCTTCTTTTACCTTCCTTGGGTGCTCCAAAATGCTTGTTGTAGTGGCTTGCTTGACTTTTGTTCATGAATTCTTCATCAAAGGAGGCTTGGTTATCTCCTCTTCTCCTTGGCACCTTGTGGCTTTGGCTTGGCTTGGAATAAATTTGGCATGGTAACACTAATTGTAATAGATTCTTGAAGATATTTGTTCATTATAAATTTTCACCAAAATAACTTAGAAATGATGTTCATAGCCTCTCTATTTATAGATTTTGGAAAATGGATAGAATCAATCTGAACCATCCATCTTATAATTAAGATGTGTGGCTAAGGATTAATCCAATTATATAATTAAAATTGATAAATAAGATCATCAATATTTAGGATAGAGGAATAATTAAGAGGCATGGAGGGCTTTGATGAGGCATGAGAGGCATGGATCTTGATATTTATGGTATTTATGGCCTAGGGATGTCTTCCCAAGAAATGAGGTCATCTGATGATGCATATATTAAATATTCATTTCTAAAAATAAGTATTCAACAAGTTTTTATGGAATTATTAATTATGCTCCAATTTGGTTCAATTAGCTCTTAAACATGATTAAGTAATTTGTGCATAAATTACTCAAATTAATTATATTGCCTTGTTATTGGTCCAAAATTTGACTAGATTGGAATTAGAAGTCAATGCCAGATACGTTAGATCCATTATCCCATTTAGGATGTTACCAACAAAAAATACCAAAGGCACATTTCTTATGCAAGAGATTTGATAGAAAATAGCAATCCAGAGGACCTAAGTGTAAAATTGGCATTTTGACTTAGAATGATCTGATCAAAGTTAACTAGCCCATAAATTGTATTTCCCCATTTAGGAATAACCTAGACATAATCAACACTTGACTATATCAGGTTCAAAGCTTTTAATGTTTTTAGTGTTTTTAAGCCAAATTGTGTACTTTGAGTGGAAATTGGTCAAAATCCTGATTAGAGGTTATCGGTGGCCATATTTAGGTGTTTATAATTTTTCCCTATTTGGGAAGATGTTACAAATCATAAGCAAAACAATGTCATCTCAAATAATCACAGATGGCCTGTATGCCAAAAAGAAGATGATGGTTCAAGAATAAATCTCTTAATGGGTTTGGGAAGCCTATGATGATGCCCCCTTGAGGGAGTGGTGATCACATTTGTTTATGGATGGTCCCTTGAAAGAAACAAGAAAAAAGGTGGAATTAACTCGTGGTTGAGATTAATCTAAATGAAAAAATGCTTGCATGCATTCATGTAGAAAGGATAATGATTTTCCCAAAGGTGGTTATAATTAGGAATAAAAGTAAAAATAATGTTTTGCCTATAGGTGGTTATAATCATTAAGAGGACCTAGATTGGATAAAGATGATTGTGCCCCAGTTAGGGATGATTAACAATCATAACTCAAGGATATAACTTGGAATACAAATTAAAGATGAGCAGGTGTAAAGTGATGAAAGAGATAGATAGAAGAATAAGATTGATTAGTGTGAATGATTTAGTTGTTACTATCAATGAGGAGATGCTTGTTCTGATTAAAAATGATACAACTAGAATGGTCAATGGGTTGATTTGATCAAGGGTGGGATGGAAGGATTTGCCAAGGTGCCAAGGAGGAAATTTTGTAGCTCCATTAATTATAGACCTTCTTGAAGCTAATTTTTTTTGTAGCATGTGATGGTAGGCTTCATGATAGAACACCATGAAGACTTGGCCAAAATATGCATAAGGACTGACTCCTAATCCAATAAACACTCAAAAATAATACACCAATGATAAAAACCATGATGAAAATATTGGCGTATGATATAGATGGACTCAAGAATAATATGCTTGAGGAATCACCCAATGAACACATATATACTGAGTCGAGGCAATAGTGTTGAAAGTAAACAAATGGGAAAATGAATAAACAAATAAACAAACATAAAAATAAACAAACAAACAAATAATAGAAAGCCTAAAAATAAAAGCAAAATAAAGCATCCTAACAATGACTTTTCCCCAATAGGGTAGATCAAAGATAATTGACTAGGCTTAGACAGGAAAAATATTTTTAGATTTTGAAATAATATGAATGTTTTTAGCATTTTGAGGTATCTTAACTTGTTAGAGAATGACAAGATACCTGCTTGTAAAATGATGAGAGCATTTGGCGTAGGTTGCTCACAAAATGGCAATAACATATAAAAAAGGGGGACTAAGGTGACCTAAACATAAATTGAGCATGACCCACATAGTCTTAAAATGACCTCAAGTCATAGTAATTCCATCCACACAAAAGGCAAGGAAAAACCAGCTAGGTCCCAACAAGTTCTCAAATCTAGAAAATGGTTAGTCAAATGAAAATAATAATGGCAAGGTGATGTGGCAATGCATGATAAAAAAGTGTTGACCCTAGTTTACCCATAGGTGGTTATAACTAGGATACAAAAACATAGGTCAATGATACTAATTTTCCCATAGGTAGTTATAATTACTAGCAAGACTGGTGAGACATTGATTTTCCCATAGGCAGTTATAATTAAGCTCTCAAACAAACCTTGATAAGATGAAATATATCTTGCCAGATCAACTGTCACACTAATTTCATAGACTATTATTATAAACATGAATTTGATAAGAATTGAAACCTAATTATAATCCCCCCATAAAAGGTGTAGGAAGAACCAAATGAACCAAGATCAAAACAAGATTGAGTAGGATGACTAAAAATAAGCTTTGGTCTAGATAGAAATAGAATGATAGGATGTATAAAATGGTAAGAGGGTTTGCCCCCAAGTAAGAAGGTGATTAGCTAGGATATGTGATAATGGTAAAAGGATATGTAATAATGGCAATGGCATGGCAATGAAATGGTATGGTACATGTTTTTGGCTTGGGTGTAATAAATGGCATATGATTCTATTTTTCCTATTGAAGTGGAGATGCACACCCTGATCAAAAAATGATATAAGTAGAATAATCAATCATGTTAATTGTTACCCCCCACTCCTCATCTAAATATTTACTCTGTCAAGAACTAGTTATGGATTTGGATGTCGATAATACTTTTATGATCTTCATTGGTCATTGATTTTGATTCCTTTAAACATCGAGACAAGGTATCTTTGTAGCCTCTACAAATGAATGTATGACCATGGATGGTAAACAAAGACAAATAATGGATGGTACATTTGATTTTAAAATAGAATGGTAGATGATAATGGAATGTGGATTAGTTTGAAAATAAATGAATATCAGGATGTTCAGTCACACATAATGTTGATGATGCCAGATTCAACATAACTTTGGTTATGGCAGGGTTGAAGACTTGTTCTCTTAATATGACCACCAGATTTTTTTATTGTTTGATCTTGAGAGTAGATACCATCTAATTAGGCTATAGATAGGAAGATATTTTTATTTGATCTTTGATTTTATCTTCATCAAGTAGTGAAGAACTTTTGTGCTCAGCTATTGGTGCCTCAAAGAGGTTGTCATCAATGAAGTTGTATTGATTGTCTCGTAGTGCCTCTAAGAAGGTTTCACTAATGAACATTAGATTTTGACTTTGATTGTCTTATAGCACTTTCAAAAAAAAATTGCTAGAAGATGCTAAGTTTTGACTTTGATTGTCCCCTAGCACCTCCAAAAAGGTTTCACTAGGAGAGTGTTCTTCTACTATATGAATGTGGTCTTGGCCTCTTTGTTCTTCTTCAACTACTATGTTGCCATGGATGCAGTTCAACAAAGTGTGATTTCATTAACCCTAATCAACACTTATGGGAGATGGAATGCCAATGATATGGTTATTTTGGTTGATGGTAATGGCTTATGGATTAGTAATGGAATGGGGAGAGGCTACACAATCCTTATAGAAGATACTAGGATAACTTGTGTTGAAGCTAAAGTACTCATCCTTAAAAACCATAGAAGGATCATAAATGCATTCAAATTGATCTAAAAGGCATTCATAACCAATGTTGTAACAACCATGAACAAATTCTTCTTTTTAATCTAATTTTAACTCAAGGGACTCTGAATCTGATGTTGAGATTGATGTTGATTCAGATTTTGATGGTAAATCCAATGTCAGTTCAAGAATAGAACCTAACTCTAACTATGATTCTTCATCTAATGGGTACTCTATTATAATGATGTCCTATTAAATGTTTGGTTTTGGACAAGTAATGGCCTGTGATGGCATAATGGGCTCTATAAAAACTAGTTTGTTAGAGTAGGACTCCTCTAGGATGAAAAAAAGTTCAAGAGACAACTCTTTAGAGATTGGCTTATCAATAGGAGGCTCTTGAAAAATAGGCACATGGTCAAGGTAATTATTTGCCCAAAGGTGGTTATATTCATTAAGAAGTGACTTGACAAAGATTGGCTTGTCAATGTGAGACTCCTTGACAACTAGTATAGGATTAATAGGTGAGTCATCACAAGTTGACTTATCATAAGTGGTTGGTTCAGCAAAAACATATTAGATTGGTTGGTTGTCTTGGCCTTAGTTTCCAATGAGTTGGAAAATATAAATTTTGAACATAGCTTGGTCTTTCAATGATTGGATCATTTTAAGTTTGAATGGGATTTATTCTGGATGAGGAATGACATACAGTTGGATAATGGTAGGGCATTGGGGAGTATGATTGATTGTAAGAGCCAAAGGATAAATTCCTAAAATGGTAATGATAGGGTAGTATGGATCTTGGTTACTCACATATGCCAAAGGATTAGTTCTTGGAATGATGAAAGGGAATTATGGAGCTTGATTTCTCACACAAGCCAAAGGATGAGGTCCTGGTATGGGAATGGTGTGACATTGTGGTCTTAGAATAGAAATGGTATGATGTGGTGGAGATTACTCACATAAGCTAAATCAGCCAAGTCTTCCTCATAAACTATATCATCCTAATCATGAGTTGGCTCATATGTTAGTTCTTGACTATGTTCCATGTAGTGATTATCGTAAAGAGGGTATGGATCCGTATCCCAAACAACATTATCTATAGTTGGGTCTTCAAAGTCCTCTTCACAAGCCTCTTCATGCCAATCAAGGTCTCAATTTGGATTTTATGATTTTTTACTATGTTTCCCATATGGAGCATTATAGGGAGAATAATAAAACTCCTTAGAAAATCTTTCTCTATAGGGGTTCTTAGTGGGATTTTATGTGACCATTCTATCATAAGTTAGATTATGTGTGACTCCACCATAGGTGTAGCTAGACATATCCACATAAATGATGAAAGATCCAAAAATAAAAAGTCTTAGAGTTTTACAAACTTTGAAAAACTATCCAAAGGACAAATAGTTCAAACTTGGTCAAAGGGGTAGAGCTATATCTTCAATATACTCTAAAAGTGGAGATGTATCTCCAAAATAATTTATGGTAAGACTTGAAATAAAATAGTCTAACATCAAATGTCTAATGTCAAATGTCATACACATAAAAGGTCAAGCATTTGAATAAAAACCAACTTGTCAAATTTCTAGGTCAAAGTTTTCCAAACAAGGTCTAAACTATGAAAGGTAAAGTTGAGTTACTAGGTCTTTTATTTAAATGTAGAGTCAAAAGATAGGCTCAAAAAAATAGGCATATGCTAGGACTTTTGGCCAAATGGTGTCAAAATCTAGACTTGAAACAAAGGTTGATATGATTTGATTTAATCTAAAAAGTTTGGAAATAACTTTGACATAGACCTAGCACACATAATCAAACATAAAAATGATCAATTGACATAAGGCATAAGACAAAAGACTCTTTGAAGAAAGACTATGTTTTCCAAAATAAAGGCACAAACAATGATAAGGATATGTACTAAACAAACAAACCATCAATAGCTTTTAAATTTGGGTAATCAATTAACCAAAGTTATGCAACCCAAAAGAGAAATATCTATGTATCAACCCCATGAATTGAAGCTTAAACAAAAAAATCAATGTTTGGAACCAAACTTAACAAGGTTAATTGAAAACTCAACTTTAAAAACTATGATTTGACCAAACAAACTAGACAAGATTAGACATCATGAAGGTGCATAAATAAGGTTTAAATGGTTGATTTGACATGGTTTGAAATAATTATTTTTGATACAAGATGAAACAAGTCTTGAAACAAATTGAGCAGCCTAACAATGTAAGCATGCTCGAATGATGTGGTCAATGTTATGTTTGCAAAGACTCAAAGGAAAAAATGGTTTGACATGATTTGGGTAGTGTAACACTACCTTAATCAAATTAAATACATGGTTTTGACATGGTTTATGAATAAATAAACAAGTTTTAGTCTCAAAACATACCAAGCAAAAATGACCAAAATACACTAAGTATAATTGTCCAAATCCTAGCAAGGGTATGGAAATATGGGGTTGACTAAACTAGCAAGATTTCAAATATTCTAGGGGAATAAGTTGCATAATGACTTTCAAATCAAACAATGCAAAAGATAAGCACAAAAATTGGGTGACCGAGGCATTGGCTAGTTGTAAAAAGGTCTAGTCCTTTTTACAACCACTACATCCTACTGTTCACTCAATATAGTGCAATGTCCAAATGTAGATACATCTCGTGTGCAAATCAGAAGAATTGAATTCAATGCCAGGAGGTGAAACCCTGAGTCAAAGCTTCCCTAAAGAACTCATGGGAATTAATGATGTCCCCATCACAAGCCAAGATATAATGAAATAAAATACATAAAAAGAAAGACTTTAGGGTCATTTTCAAGGTCACCCAAACTTTAATGAGTTTTTGGGGAGTGTTTTAGATGGAATTATTTCTAAGCCTTGGATTAGGATTTTTGTAATAGGAATGGCACTTTTGATTCTAAATGTTCCCTAAAGGGGACAAATGAAAGAGCATACACATAACACCCCTCTCTTTTCTAAACAAAATTAGATCAAACAAATATTGAAGACAAAAATGACAAGTGTGTCCAATTTTAAGCCCAAATGAAAGATTTTGTGGTGTTTATTTGACCCCTTGGTCTTAATTTTTAACTTTGAAAGCTAACTAAAAGATTTAAGCAATGACACCCTAAATGATTTTTATTTAAGCACCAAAATGAAAATTTTGATTCATTTTAAAACAACCTAAAAGAAGTTTTAAAGGATCTATTTAAGCATGCTTTGATGATTTTTTAAGTAAAACCTGCAAAAAAAATGTTAGCAAGATGTTTAACTTATAATCACTTTTGAAGATGAAACAACCAACCTAGAAAAATGAGCTCAAGATTGTGTAAAAAAACACAGTGACCGTCATCAGTTATACTAACTGGCGATGGTAAATTTTATGCAGATCGATGATGGTTTTACAAATGGGTGATGTTTATTTAGACTAAAATTGGTTTTACTAATGCTAACCGATGATGGTTTTACTCAATTAGTGACAGTTACTGTGTAAACCTGTGACAAAGAAAAAAATGGCAAAACAAAGTTAGAAAATCAAATTTCAAACATTTTAATGATCCAAATGAAGATTTTAAAGTTGCATAATGATTTTCTTCATGTGTGGGATGTGTTAGGTCCCATCAGGTATGTCATTATGTGAGAAAATAATTTGACTCAAGAGAGGATGGTTAGTATCGTGTTAGTTTCAAAATGAAAACAAAATGAAAGAAACACATTAACTAGCATAACATCTATAGGCCTAGACACTAGGGAGAGATTAGTTAATAAACATGAATAAAACATACAACTAAAATTCAAAATAAATCTTCTTTTACCTTCCTTGGATACTCCAAAATGCTTGTTGTAGTGGCTTGCTCAGCTTGTGCTCATGAAGTCTTCATCAAAGAAGGCTTGGCTATCTCCTCTTCTCTTTGGCACCTTATGGCTTTGGCTTGGCTTGAAATCAATTTGGCATGGTAACACTAATTTCAATGTATTCTTGAAGATAATTTTTCATTATAACTTTTCACCAAAATAACTTAGAAATAATGTTCATGGCCTCTCTATTTTTAGATTTTAGAAAATGGCTAGAATCAACCTAAACTATCCATCTCAGGATTGAGATGTGTGGCTAAGGATTAATCCAATTACGCAATTAAAATTGATAAATAGGCTCATCAATATTTGGGATAGAGGAACAATTAAGAGGAATGGAGGGCTTTGATGAGGTATGTGAGGTATGAATCCTGATATTTATGGCATTTATGGCCTAGGGATGTCTTCCCAAGAAATGAGGTCACCTGATGATTTAGATATTCAATATTCATTTATAAAAATAAGTATTCAATAAGTTTCCATAGAATTCTTAATTAGGCTCCAATTTGGTTCAATTAGTTCTTAAGCATGATTAAGCACTTTGTGCACAAATTACTCAAATTGATCAGAATACCTTGTTATTGATCCAAAATTTGACTAGATTGGAATTGAAAGTCAATGTTAGATGCATTGGATCCGTTATTACGTAAGAGATTTGATAGGAAATAGTAATCCAGAGCACCTAAGTGCAAAATTAACATTTTGACTCGGAATGATCAGATCAAAGTTAGTTGGCCCATAAATTGCACTGCCCCATTTAGGGATACCCTAGATAGAATCAACACTTGACTACACCAGGTGAAAAGTTTTAAATGTGTTTTAGTGTTTTTAAACCAAATTGTGTGCTTTAGGTGGAAATTGGTCAAAATCCCAATTGGAAGTTATCAGTGGCCATATTTAGGTGTCTACATTAATATGATTGTAATAACAATTTCATATCCAATGAAATGTATTATATAAATTTAAAGTGCAATTATATCATTTAATATCTATTTTTAAGTTAATAGTATTCATTTTTTCACATATAATTATTATATATTTTTATGTTATGTTAATTATTAAAAAAATTAAAAATATGAAAACTTCTATTTTGATTATAAATAAAATTCAAATACTTTGTGTAGATATATAATAATAATATTTTTAATATTTTGATATTGAATTAATTGAAATATTAGAGTTCATTGTTTGAGGGTTGTCTATGTATTTTTATATATAAAAAATGGGTAGTTGACTATTCATGATCCATCTCACACTAATCACATTCACCTAGCCCCACTTCTTTTTAGTTTATCTACATATCTAAAATGCTCGAGTTTTTGCAATGAGAAACAAGGCTACATGCAGTTTTTTTTTGACTTTGCATTCTTCTTTTTCCAACTGTTTGAGAATGGGAGGCTACCTATTATTTGTCTCTATTTCATTTAAGATAGTATTTTTTCAAAAAATAGCCGTTATTTTTCACGTTATTATTCATCCATACCTATTTATTGGGTTATCTACATATCCACAATGTTTGAGTTTTTGTAATGGGAATTACGAATAAATGTAATCTTGGATTCAATTTTTCATTCTTCTTTCACCAAATATTTGAGAATGGGTGGCAACATGTTATTTTTATGTATTTTATTTAAAATAATGATTTTCTTATTTAACTATGCCCATTTATTTGGTTACATGCATAGCCATAATGCTTGATTTTTCTTAACAAGAATAAGGGCTACATGTATTTATTAAATTTAAATTTATATTCTTATTTTTATAACATATTGATAATGGGTAGTTCAAATATATAATTTATAATTTGTTTTATATCTTTTCATTATTCTATCCTTATATATTTTAGAATGGGTGGCTACCCATTCCAGTTCTATCTTTCCTTTAATACAATGGTTTATTAAAAAAAAATTCTTTTATTGTCTCTTTTTTATTTGAGATAAAGGATTGTCAAAAAAAAATAGTATTTCTTCTTCATATTATTATTTATTTGGGATATTTTTTTAGGTTACCTACAGATCCAAAATGATTTGGTTTTTGTATTAAGAGTAAGGGTTACATGTAGTTCTCATATTTAACTTTGCATTATTCTTCTAACAACTTTTTGAGAATGGGCGGCCTCTTGTTCTAGGTCTATATTTAATTTAAGATATCAATCAATTTATTATTCCATTTGAGTTTATTTTAAGTCTTTTTTATTAAGTTACTACATGCCTTTCCTATATTAAAAACATGGACAATGGTTTTTAGGAAATGAAGACATGCAAAAAATGATTAAAAAAAACTCGCTAGACATTAAAAGAAGATGCATAAACTGAGAATTATGTGTTGGAGAATATAATTTCTCCTTCACATTCTTAGTTATCTTAGACAATTTATTTGGGTTCCTTTCATATCCAAAATGTTTGAGTTTATATAATTTGAATCAAGATTATATGTAGTTATTGTATTCAACTTTTAATTATTATTTTATTGATTTTTTGAGAATGGGTGGTCCAAAAATAATATTTCTCCTTTGTTATAGGCCTTTTCATTATTCTTTATCTATATTTTTTATAATGGAAAGCCACTTGTTTTAAGTCTATATTTAATTTAATATAATGTTTTAATTTTTAAAAGTAGTCATTTTATTTCATTGTCTCTTTTTCATCTAATTTACAAGATAGTAAAAATATAACCTTTATCCTTCATGATAATATTTTTACATGCTTTTTTTTGGGTTTACTACATATTTAAAATGATCTTGTTTCACAGTTGGAGTTGGGATTAAATGCAGTTCTTGGATTCAAATTTAAATTACTCTTTCCTCAAATATTTAAAAGTTGGTAAATCCCTGTTCCTTTAAGATATTTTTTATGTTAAATGGTTAGCCATCCTTTTTCTTTCACACTTTTATTCACTCAGACCCATTTTTTGGGGTTGTTTAAATTAATTTATCTCCATGGAAAAAACAGTTTTTTATAAAATTAATGGTATCCCATTTTAGGTTCAAACAATAATGTCAAATGTCCAAAGCTGGGTAACTATCTGAGCCTTTATACAATAACAAGAATGTATTTTAAACCATTATCCCAATTTTAACCAAGTTACTAATGGTAATACATGATACTAAAGTCCATATGTAATATAAATCTAAGTCAAATTAAATAGCGATCCACTTTCTTGATGGAGTTCCTCATTTATACATCAACACTAGGATGTGAAATACTCTTCTATAAGGATATAAACCATTCTACTTATCTTGATGTAATTATTACCATTATCCATATGTTAAATCAATAATGATAACATAATACATCACTACATTCATTGAGATAAAGTGAAAGTAAAAAAAACTCACCTTTGGTAGGGTTATCAAATATTTATGCATAAGAATACTACAAACAACTACTAGTGAAATATTTCATTGGGTATCCAAAACATAAAGTTCATAATTTTTTATGAAAACATGCACCAAAGAAGGATTACAATAATAACCCAATATTATGTCATCAACTTTTCCCTTTAGGACAAAAACATAGACAAACCATTTAAGAGTGGGTGACCACTTATCCTTAAAACACGGAAAAATGAGTATTAAGATTATTAAAATTATAAAAATTAATATGATTAACATACTTGAGATTATTTATTTCAAAGGACTTGGAGTGAAGAACTTAATTTAGACAAAGTAAAGAAAAGTTTAGGTAATATATTAATATTATCATATTTGAGACTGTATTTTGTCTAGGGACCAATAAAATAGGTGGCCACCCATTTTAAAAAAGTTAGTCTTTTCAAAAAAATTATAATGGAATGTTTCCCTTTTTCACATTTATTTTTAACATATATTTTTTATCCTTATTCAATTCATCACTCAAAATACATAAGACATCACTAAAGTTTACCCTATCTTATATGTCCTAAACATAGCTTACAATTGAATTACATGATATTCAATTTTTTCATACTCAACACGATATTTTCAATATTAGTTATCAATTATAAATTCCTCAGCTTTTATACATTTGAGAAATCACATTTACAAAATGAAATTTATTCTAACATGGTGGGTGTAAGATAAAAATGTGAATTTTATTTTATAAGTATTTATGTAACTTTATAAATTTATATGTAAGGGAGATAATGTCAATACATTTATCTTCCTATTTTTTTTTATCACCATTTAAATAAATAAATAAACAATTTAAACATTATTACCTTATTAGTCCTTCTAAATTATATGAGTGTTGGTATATTTTAGTCATGTCTAATGGGAAATAATGACATTAGATTCTTATTTCTAATTAGGTAAGGTACCATCCAATTATATTTCATAGATATTAACTTGCATTCCAATGATCATCTTTCAAAAAAACCTTATTTTTAATGTTCACCTAAAAATATAATTAATTTTTTTTTGGAATTTTAGGGATAACACTCCAATGTGACCTCTTACCAAAGCATTTACAACTTTTTTATTTGATAAGGTAAATAAGTAGGTTTTACAAGGATCCTGCAAACTAATAATTAAACCAGTAGTAAATCAAAGTAAGCCCCAAGGGTTGAAAAACATACTACACTTAAAATAAAAGAAACAACAACAAAAATCTAAAGCAGAAGACCAAACAAAATTAATATAAAAGTGTAATTACTCAAGGGGTGCAGTGTCCTCCATGAGTCCTTTGTTGGGATCCTTGTCCTCTTGATTATCCTTCAGATTTTCCTTGGTAATTATTACCCAAGTATTTATACTCAATCCTTCAGTAGTGTCCTTCAATAAGATCATCATTAGTTTCTTTTGGGGCTCCTTCTTTGGGTTGTTCTTAGGGGGGTTAGCCATAGTGAGTGGTTTGGGGTAGGGTTTGGGAGTGAGTTGAACCACCACCTTTTTATCTTTATGCCTACGGGGGATATCATATGCCTCACTCATCTATGTGAAATCCTATAACATGTTCCTGGATTCTCTGTTAGTTGAGTTCCATTCCCTGATCAAGGAACCCAGACCTAAACCTGCTTTGTGAAGTTTTTCATTGAATTCCTCCAAACATATTTTGTTTTCAAAAAAAAAAATTCAAGATGGCCTTTCCTTTCCCTAAATATTCTTCCACATCATCCTATTCAAGGATTATTTGTTTAGGTTTATTCATAATGAGCTAGAGGGTGATGTCCTCATAGAGGCTTTTAGTATTCAAGCTTGTAATTGAAGGACTGGGAGGAGGCTAGGGAGGATCTAATGTGGGGTTTTTATCAGGGGAGTCATCCTCCATTAAATACCCCCTCAATAGAGATTATTTACTATGCATGGTCTCCCCATGCTTGATTAGCACAAATATGAGCCCTTGATGAATGTTGGCATTTAGTTCATTAGTTTGGAAAGCTAGGGAAGTGTTCTCAAGGGATTTTAGTAGGAAATATGACAAGCTGATTCTAAAGCCTTGGAAATGATTTAATAACTGAAAATGATGTAATAAAATGAGTTTTAATTTACCTTATAATGTTAAGTACTTCATAATTTGAAGGTAAATATCTAGTCAGTGCTTCGGTAGGTCCATTCTTAGGAACCCCTTTTAATCCATTTTTAGGATCTCATTCATCTAAAATAATTTTTACATTAGTTACATATTTTTGGATTGGTCCTTGAAAGTGTTTGAGCCTTCACACAACATCCCTATAACCTCTATAATAAACACCTCTATAACAGTGATTCTAATGCCTCTAATTTCATATTTCTTTTATTCCAAGCTAAGACAAAGTCTTTGACTAGGTCTGCATCATGGCCAATGATGCATTGTATGTATTCAATAAGCCCAACCTTATGCATATTCCTCCATACATTCTTATTATCCTAAACCTTTGTGTATGACAATAGCTCTAGCCTATCCTTGTCCCCTCCCATGTTGTACAAGCCATATTTTAAATTGTTTGAATGGTGAAAAAGATCCACCTTCTCCTAGTTATGTCTACTATTATTGATGCATTTAGGGAATAATAGAAGTTCCCTCTCCTATCTCAAGGCATTAAAGTCTCATGCATATTGATGATGATTTAGAATGAGTATGGAGGCATGATGAATAGGAAGTGAGTTTTGCACATGTGTCCAACTGCACTACGTATTAGGATATGATTACTTTATTTTGAATGGCCTTACTGACATGTGATGGGATGTGGATATTTTCATGCTAGATAGATAAAAAGGAGAGATTGACCCCAACATTGGAAATTAAATCTACCACCCCATTTCCTTCATGGTAAGTATGAATGATAGAAGGATTCCCTATGTTGTGAAGTATTCCCCTGACATCATCAATGAAATAGTTTATGGTGTGTGAGGGGATGGTATTTCCAAACAAAGTGTTGAGGATGTTTAGGGAATCACCTTCTATGATTGATCTATCCACTTTGAGTTGGGAAGCTATTTAAATTCCCCAAAGTGCCGCTTTTGCTTCTACCACATGATTGGTCTAGGTCCCCATCAACCATCTTCCTAAAAGAGTTTTTAATCACCTCTCCACTACCTATATGATCTAAAAATTGAAAATTCAAGTGTAGCACATTCAAATAACACACTATTACATTTAAAAGATCTATTATTTCTAAAATTTTCCATTTAATTTTTAATAATGAAATAAAAACCAGAATTAAAATAAATAGTAAAGAAAATCAAAAGAATTCACCAACAAATTGATAACAGAGTTCAGCTTCAATAGCCTACATCCCTGAGTCCATTCAAAGTGAGGACCATTTCCATTAATTTTGTGCAAAAAATGGCTTACAAAATCAATACAAGTCTTCAATTCTCCTGTTCTAGTCTTTGCCTACCTATAAATATATCTCTTAGACCTATCATTAATGGCCCAAGGCCGTATAAGGCATAAATAAATCTCTAACCTTCTTAATTATCTTACACAGTCAGCTAAATAATACCCTTCAAATGGAATTTCACTCCCTTTATATCACTTACAAGCCCATGGCTCAAGTGGTCAAGGCTTATCAATTTTGCACGATAGGTTCAAAGGTAGAGTCTTTCAGCCTTCCCTTTGGTGCTTGGTCTTATCTTTATCTCACATTTGTTGTGGGAGAAGAGATTTCATACTTTTTAAAGGTTGGCGGCCTCCTTTATGAGTGTTGATGTACCTTTTAAGGAGACTTAGGTGCTAATCTTAGCTTAAGCCTATACTTAGGCTGACATTGGAGAATTATGGGTTAGCACATGGTCTTTACATGGCATGATGGGTTGGTGTGGAGGATTTGGTTTGCTTGTGACTCTTTACAAAGATTTAAATATATATCCCACATTGATGGGGTTTTTACAAACTTTATAACTTAAATACAATGTCACAAATAATGATACATGAAGATTAGGAGGCCAAGGCACCCCTCCACAAGAGTGTGCCAACCCTCGCTGAGGGCCCCCAATGAGCAAATAGTAGGGCCCACAGATCCTCATATGACCACCTATCAAAGACCAGAGGATATCAACAAACCAAACACTAAACCAATTATTTTTGCACAAATTTAGATTTCCATGTGTCAAATGATTTTTGGAACACTTGGCGTATTTGAACAATGCCACGTCACTTTTTGACACTCGTTATACCCTTGTCACAAGAAAACTTTAGCAAGCTATATCTCAAGCATCTAGACTCTATTTTGTGTTCTAGAAATTTTTTTAGAAATCTCTCAATGAATTCTTTGATGTGCAAGTGGTTTGACCAAAAATTGAAGACTTGAAAAATGGAACAGTACATGGATCCGCTTGGATCACTTCTCCCCATTGGGAACTTTTGGACCTCTAAAAGTTGAAATTAAGTGGTAATAAGGTGAAGGTATTTCTCCCTCACCCTTCTAGCTTTCATCCATTTGGCCTTGTTTAGGTGCATCCATTTTAGACCAACATGAAGATACTCAACATCACCTCTTCATGAAGTCCACACATTCTTGTCAAGAATAATATCTTATTGCAATTTTGTTAGATATTTAGGAGCAAAATCATCAACAGAAGGAATGGATACACTTTCATCATCATCAATTATCATTGGAGGCTCATAAAATTTTAGATTTTCCACATTTACAATTGAATAAATCTGCATGTAAGATGGTAAATCTAACCAAAAAGCATTTGTGCCAATTTTTTATGTAATCTGAAAAGGACCATACCAAATTGGTTTCAACTTTTTACCTTCACCTATCAGTATTTACTTACTGATGTGAAACCATACCATATCACCTACAATAAATTGGTGATCAATATGATGTTTGTCATCTCTGGCTTCATACTTGGCTTGACTTTTCTCCAATTGAGTACAAATAGTCTGATGTATGAGCTATATTTGTTCAATGAACTTCTTAGCTTGAATGGCTTATTTTGGTTCACCAACAGCTATATCCTATCCATAACAAACATCTAGAGGATATTTAGGCAAGTATCCATAACAAAATTCAAATGGAGATTTCATAGTAGAAGAATGAAGTGCCCAATTATATGCATGTTGTATGTAACACAATTATTCATCCCATAACTTTGGATGTTTATTGCTATAACCCCTAAGCAAATGTACCATAGTGTGGTTCACAACCTCTATTTTCCCATCAGTTTGTAGATGAAATGCAATGCTCTTTTTTAATTTAGCATCCATTAGTCCCCACAAAGTTGACCAAAACTCCCCAATGAATCGAGAATCCTGATTATAAATTATTAAAGTAGGTAACCCAAAATAAACCCATACATGTTTAAATAATAAGTGTGCAATGCCTTCACCAATAATTTGCTTAGTAAAAGGAATCAAAACACACATCTTGCTAAATCTATCCACAACCACATATAAATAGTCATGTTTTTTTTGTGTCATAAGCAAACCCCCCTCAAAATCCATGGAGATACTTTCCTATGGGTGAGTAGGAATAGGTTGAGTAGTATAAAGTCCTAGTTTCCTGTTACTAGGTTTTCTTGTGGCACAAAGAGTACACCCCTTAATATATTTGTCAACATGTTCCTGCATACGAGGCTAGTAACAATACATTTTCAAATGTGCAACCGTTTTAGCAACTCCAAAATGACCAGAAATAAGAGAAGTATGTGCTTCTCTAATCATGTGCACCCTCTCATTTTGGGGAATACATAGTTTACCCAAATGATACAAAAGATCATTATATACATGATTGTCCAATTCTTCTACTTGTCTACTACTCATCAAGTCTTTATATACATCCTAAAAATCAAGATCATTAACATACTATTCTTTATAGCTTTCATGAGACAAAGAACCATGTTGTAAAAGAATAGATGTAACAACTATAGGAGGCCTAGATAGCATATCTACAACCTTATTTTGAATACCTTTTTTATACTTAATCACAAGATGAAATTGTTGTAAGAAACCCATCCAACAAAAATGTCTAGACTATTGTAGCTTGGTTTGTGATTGGAGATATTGTAAAGGCTGATGATCTGCATGTATTATTATTTCTTTGCCCATTAAATAATGTTTCCATTTTTTAACACTTTGAACCAATGCATACAATTCATTATCATAATTTGGATATTTTCTTACTACACTTGTTAAGGTTTCATAATGATAACAAATTGGTTTCTTACCTTGCATTAAAATAGCTCCCATAGCATATTCACTTGCATCCATCTCGATATCAAATGGTTGTTGTATATCAAGAAGTGCCAAGACTGGAGTAGTAATTATCTTTTATTTCAAAGTGTCAAAGGCCTTTTGATGCTTTCCTCCCCACTAAAAGACCTATTTCACACTTGTCAAATAATGCAAAGGTGATGCAATATATGAAAATTGAGCAATAAACTTTCTCCAAAATTGTACTGCACCAAGAAAACTTATAACCTTAGTTGTATTAGTGGGTGTAGGCAAGTTAACAATGACTACCACTTTTAAAGGATAAATTTTCAATTTACCATGTCATATAATGTAACCCAAGTATATCAAAGAGGTTTTTCCAAACACACATTTTGACATTTTTAAATAAAGTTTTTCCCTTCGTAATGCATCCATGACTTTCCTAATGTGGATCACATGATCTTCCCAAGACTTTCTAAAAATAAATATATCATCTAAGAAAACTATAAAAAAATCATCAAAGAACTATCTAAAAACATCATTCATCAATCTCATGAATGTATCTGGGGCATTACTAATCTATAAACTGAAAATGCAAGTGTGGCAAATTCGAACAACTCACTTTTGCATTTAAAAAATCTTTCTATTTTCTGACTTTTTCTTTAAATTTTGAATAAAGAAATTATAACCATAATTAAAAATGAAGATCAAAATTATAAAACAGTAGATAAAAATTAGAAGAAATCACCAGCAAATTGATAACAGAGTTTAGCTTCAATAGCCTATGTCTCTGGGTCTGTTCGAAGTGAGGATCGTTCTCATTAATTTTGTGCAACAAATGACTTCCAAAATCAATAAAAGTCTTCAATTCACCTTATCTAATCTCTATTTGCCTATAAATATATTTTTTAGACATGAAAATAATGGCCCAAGGCCATACAAAGCAATAACAAGTCTTTAACCTTCTTAAATCTCTTTACACACTCGACTTTCTGTTTATTCAAGTAGATTTTCATCCCTTTTATAACACTTCAACCTTCGTGGCTGAAGTGGTCAAAGCATTAACCTTTTGTGCCATAGGTGTAGGGTTAAAAACTATTGGCCACCTTTCTAGGCACTTAGGATGAGTGAAAAGGTCAGCCTCCTCCTTTCTAGGCGCGCTTTGACTTTGTTTTGTCCCACATTTGATGGGAATTCAATTTTCAATGCTTAAAATAGATGAGTTTATTCCCTTTTCAAATTCCTAAGACTTAGGAGCCAACTTAGGCCACTATTTAGACTTGGTCTTATCATGATTGGTGGGATGATGTGGTGGGTGACATGGTAGCTCATGCAAGTTGGCCTTTGGCACCTTGTTTAAACGTTTGAAAATTTCAAATAACATGTGAATAAAAAGACACCAAAATAGTTTTTTTTTTACACCTAATTATTTTGCCACTTGTCAAATGGCTATTGGTCCACTTGGCATATTTTCATAGTGCCACATCACTTTTGACACCCATTTTTTTACCTATCGTAAGATTTCTTCAATGAGCTATATCTTGAGCGTCTGGACTCCATTTTTTGTTTCGAAAGAAGTGATAGAAATCTCTCGATGAATTCTATAATGTGTAAATGATTCAAACAAAATTTGAAGACTTTTAAAAATAGAATGGTAAATGGATCCACCTAGATCATTCCTCCCCATTGGGAACTTTTGGACCTCTGAAAGTTGAAATTAATTGGTAATGAGGTGAGGGTAATTTTCCCTCACCTTTTTGACTTCCATCCATCTAGCCTTGCTTGGGTGCATCCCTTTGAGACCAACACAAAGATATTCAACATTACCTCTTCATGAAGTCTGCATATTCCTATCAAGTATAGTATCTTCCTGCAATTCTGTTAGATATTCAGGAGAAAAATCATCAATGGAAGGAATGAATACACTTTCATCATGATCAATTATCATTGGAGGCTCATACAATTTTAGATTTTCCACATTTACAACTGAATAAATATGCATGTAAGATGGTAAATCTAATCAGAAAGCATTTGTGCCAATTTTTTTTGTAATCCAAAAAGGACCATACTAGATTGGTTTCAACTTTTTACCTTCGCCTATCAGTCTTTACTTACTAATGTGGAGCCATACCATATCACCTACAACAAATTGGTGATCAATACAATGTTTTTCATGCCTGGCTTTGTACTTGGCTTGACTTTTCTCCAATTGAGTATGAACAGTCTGATGTATGAGCTGTATTTGTTCAATGAACTTCTTGGCTCGAATGGCTTCTTTTGGTTCACCAACCGCTACATCTTGTCCATAACAAACATCTAGAGGAGATTTAGGCAAGTATCCATAACAAACTTCAAATGGAAATTTCATAATAGAAGAATGAAGTGCCCAGTTATATGCATGTTGGATGTAACACAATTTTTCATCCCATAACTTTGGATGTTTATTGCTATAACCCCTAATCAAATGTACCACAGTGCAGTTCACAACCTCTATTTGTCCGTCAGTTTGTGGATGAAATGTAGTGCTCTTTTTTAATTTAGTGTCTATTAGTCCCCACAAAGTTGACCAAAAATCCCCAATAAATAGAGAATCTTGATAAAAAATAATTGAAGTAGGCAAACCAAAATGAACCTATACATGTTTAAAGAACAAATGTGCAGTGCCTTCGCTAGTAATTTGCTTAGTGGAAGGAATCAAAACACACATTTTGCTAAATCTATCCACAACCACGTATAAATAGTCATTTTTTCTTTGTGTCATAGGCAACCCCCCCACAAAATCCATGGAGATACTTTCCCAGGGGTGAGTAGGAACAGGTAGAGGAGTATAAAGTCCCAGTTTCCTATTACTAGGTTTACTTGTGGCACAAAGGGTACATCCCTTTATATATTTAGCAACATTTTCCTGCATACAAGGCCAGTAACAATACATTTTCAAATGTGCAACCATTTTATCAACTCCAAAATAACCAGAAATAAGAGAAGTATGTGCTTCTCTAATCATGTGCACCCTCTCATTTTGAGGAATACATAGTTTACCCAAATGATACAAAATATCATTGTGTACATGATAGTCCAATTCTTCTACTTGTCTACTACTCATCAAGTCTTTATAAACATCCTAAAAATCAAGATCATTCACATATTGTTCTTTATAACTTTCATGAGACAAAGAACCATGTTGTAAAAATATAGATGCAACAACCATAGGAGGCCTAGATGGCATATCTGCAACCTTATTCTGAATACCTTTTTTATACTTGATCACAAGATAAAATTGTTGTAAGAAACCCATCCAACAAAAATGTCTAGACTGTTGTAGTTTGGTTTGTGATTAGAGATACTATAAGGGCTGATGATCTATATGTATTATTGTTTCTTTGCCCATTAAATAATGTTTCCATTTTTTAACACTTTGAACCAATGCATACAATTCCTTATCATAAGTTGGATATTTTCTTACTGCACTTGTAAAGGTTTCAAAATGATAACAAACTAGTTTCTTACCTTGCATTAAAATAGCTCCCATAGCATACTCACTTGCATCCATTTCGATCTCAAATGGTTGTTGTATATCAGGAAGTGCCAAGATTGGAGCAATACTTATCTTTTCTTTCAAAGTGTCGAAGGCTTTTTGATGTTTGCCTCCCCACTGAAAGACCTATTTCACACTTGTCAAAGAATGCAAAGGTGATGTAATATATGAAAATTGAGCAATAAACTTTCACCAAAACTGTACTGCACCAAAAAGAACTTCTAACCTCAGTTGTGTTAGTAGGTGTAGGCCAATTAATAATGACTGCCACTTTTACAGGATCAATTTTCAATTTACCATGTCCTACAATGTAACCCAAGTATATCAAAGAGGTCTTGCCAAATTCACATTTTGACATTTTTAGATAAAGTTTTTCCCTTCGTAATGCATCCATGACTTTCTTAATGTGGATCACATGCTCTTCCCAAGAATTGCTGAAAATAAATATATCATCTAAGTAAACTATAACAAAATCATCAAGGAACTGTCTAAAAACATCATTCATCAATCTCATGAATGTAGCTAGGGCATTACACATCCCGAAAGACATAACAAGCCATTCAAACAATCCCTATTTTGTTTTGAATGCGGTTTTCCACACATCACTTTCATTTATTCTTACTTGATGATATCCACTTCTCAAATCTAGCTTAGTGAAATAAATAGCATGTTTTAATTGATCCAACAAATCATCAATACGAGGAAGAGGGTAATGATTCTTAATAGTAATTTTGTTTAAAGCACGAAAATCAACACACATTCACCAAGTGCCATCTTTCTTTCGCACCAAAATAATTGGCGAACCAATAGGAGATGAACTTGGATGAATAACACCTCTATCCAATAGATCCATTGCCTATTTTTTGATTTCCTCATTTTTCACCACTGATAACCTGTACATGCCAATGTTAGGGAGAGGAGAATCTTGCAATAGCTGAATTTCATGTTGAACTCCCTTTTAGGGGGTAAGCCCTTAGGATCCTAAAATACATCATCATAAGTATAAATGATTTCAACCAATTCATTCTTGTGTCTAGGATCACACTTTTCCAAAGCTTGAGAATATTCTTTTTCCTTAGACTTAATCAACATGAGACAAAAAGTCTTGCTTGAATTAACTAGTCTTTTCATTTTCCCTATTGTAACCAAGGAAAGACTTGTTCTAATGTGATGTGCACTAACTATATATTCAATGCCATCCTTAACAATCAAGTACTTATTCTCCTCTCTATAAAAGATTTCTTTTCTATCATAAAGATATGGGCTTCCCAAAACAATCCCACATATGTCCAATGGAACAACATCCAACTCAACCTCATCTACGAACTTGGATGTGATGGCAAACCTTAGTCTACAAGTTTGTGAGACTTGTAGCTTCGCATTGTCACACATCCAACCTAGTGGATAAGGATTCAAGATGGGGATTGGTTTGTAAGCCTAACTTCTTGACAACCTCTTCAGAAATTAAATTTGCTTGTGAACCACTATCAAATAGAGTGTCAATCTTAGTATGTTTTGAAACAACTCTAATGTGGAACAATTCATTTATTTTCTTATCAACATGCACAAAATTTATTTAGAAGAAGATGCATCATTTGATGACTTAGTGATATAAACTGAAAGAGAAAAATCGTTATGTAATCCCATAGCTGTAATCTTAGTTTCATCACCTGAATCTGAACCTAAGTCTTGAACCATAACATTACCCTTCTTTTCTTTCTTTTGATACCTCTTAGGTCTTAACACAAGATGTAGTTTCCAACACTTAGACTCATCATGATTTTTCTTGTAATGAATACAAAATGGTTTTCCTTCTTTTTTAACAGTATAAGTGGATTTCTATTTCCCCTTTCCTGATGAACTTTCCCCTTTGGATTGCTTAACATTAGATTGCTTACTTTTTACTTTAGGAAAAGATTCTTTTAATTGTTTTCCTCTAGCCTCTAAATGAGTGGCTTGAACACATACTGCATCTAAATTAGTGGGATTGAACATAAGAATCATATGTCTTAAGTAACTATGCAGCCCACCTATATATTTTAGCAGTGTTTCTTGTGTGTATAGAGGAACATTCAAAAGTAAAGCTTTTTTCCTAAATTCTTGTGTATAATCTTGAACATTTTGGCCTTTTCCTTGTTTGAAACTTTGACAATCCATCATGGCTTGTTGCATATAGCCTAAAGGATAGAATTACTTTTTGAGTTCTTTAATAAATTCATTCCAAGTAGAAATCGAGTTACCTTTTTGAAGCTCGGCTTCTTTCAACTTACTCTCCCACCAGATGAGAGCTGTGCCTCCCATACAAAGAGTAGCCAGATGAATTTTTGACTCATCCCCTACAATATTTTGGACCCTATAATAAACTTTAATCTGCTTGAACTAATTATCCAACTTTTAAGCATTAACTTCACCATTAAACACTGGTAATTCAAACTTAATATCCAATTTTAGTGAAGGGAGATATTCCAGAGTTTTTTTACCATCATTTGATGAAGAAGGTTTTTTAGTTTCTTTACCTTTTTATTCTCATGAATCACCTTATTTTTCATTCTCAGATTTCCTTTGTTTCTCATGGTATAGTTCCTCAACCATGCTTCTCATGTCCATGAAGGCTCGGCAGAAAGCTTATTCGGATTCCATCTCTTCTTTAGCATTCTTGAAGCATGCCTTGAACCAATCTTTGGATTATACTCAATGAGTTTTCCTTCACCCTTTTGGGATTTAGACCTTGTTAACATACACTAGCAATTACTGTTAAATAACAACCGCTCTAATACCAAAAATTTGATCTATAAACTGAAAATGCAAGTGTGGAAAATTTGAACAACTCACTTTTGCATTTAAAAAATCTTTCTATTTTCTGACTTTTTCTTTAAATTTTGAGTAAATAAATTATAACCAAAATTAAAAATGAAGATCAAAATTATAAAATAACAGATACAAATCAGAAGAAATCACTAGCAAATTGATAATGGAGTTCGGCTTCAATAGCCTATGTCTCTGGGTCCATTCGAAGTGAGGACCGTTCTCATTAGTTTTGTGCAAAAAATGGCTTACAAAATCAATACAAGTCTTCAATTCACCTTCTTTGATCTTTGTTTGCCTATAAATATATTTCTCAGACCTGAAAATAATGGCCCAAGGCAGTACAAAGCAATAACAAGTCTCTAACCTTCTTAAATCTCTTTACACAGTCGACTTTCTATCTATTTAAGTAGATTTTCATCCCTTTTATAACACTTCAACCTCCATGGCTGAAGTGGTCAAAGCATTAACCTTTTGTGCCATAGGTGCAAGGTTTAAAACTGCTAGCCACCTTTCTAGGTGTTTGGGATGAGTGAAAAGGTCAGCCTCCTCCTTTCTAGGTGCGCTTTGACTTTGTTTTGTCCCACATTTATTGGGAATTCAGTTTTCAATGCTTAAAATAGATGAGTTTGTTCCCTTTTCAAATGCCTAAGACTTAGGTGCCAACTTAGGCTACCGCTTAGACTTGGTCTTACCATGATTGGTGGGATGATGTGGCAGCTCGTGCAAGTTGGCCTTTGGCACCTTGTTTAAATGTTTGAAAATTTTAAATAACATGTGAATAAAAAGACACCAAAATAATTTTTTTTTGCACCTAATTATTTTACCACATGTTAAATGGCTATTGGTCCACTTGGCATATTTCCACAGTGCCACGTCACTTTTGACACCCCTTTTTTTACCTGTCACAAGATTTCTTCAACTAGCTATATCTTGAGCATCCAGACTCCATTTTTCATTCCAGCAGAAGCGCTAGAAAGCTCTTAATGAATTATATTATGTGAAAATGATTTGAACATAATTTTAATACTTTTAAAAATATAATGGTACATGGATCCACCTAGATCAATTACACAACCCAAAAGGCATAACAAGCCATTCAAACAATCCCTATTTTGTTTTAAAGGTAGTTTTCCACACATCACCTTCATTAATTCTTACTTGATGATATCCAATTCTCAAATCTAACTTAGTGAAATAATTATCATGTTTTAATTGATCCAAAAAATATCAATACAAGGAATACGGTAACGATTCTTAATAGTAATTTTGTTTAAATCATGAAAATCAACACACATTCACCAAGTTCCATCTTTCTTTGGCACCAAAATAATTGGCAAACCAACAGGAGATGAAATTGGATGAATAATACCTCTATCCAATAGATTCATTACCTATTTTTTGATTTCCTCATTTTCCACTACTGATAACCTGTACATGCCAATGTTAGGGAGAGGAGAATCCTGCAATAGCTGAATTTCATGTTGAACTCCCCTTTTAGGGGGCAAACCCTTAGGATCCTAAAATACATCATCATAAGTAGAAATGATTTCAACCAATTCATTCTTGTGTTTAGGATCACAATTTTCCAAAGCCTAAGAATATTCTTTTTCCTTAGACTTAATCAACATGAGACAAAAAGGCTTGCTTGAATTAACTAGTCTTTTCATTTGCCCTATTGTAACCAAGGAAAGACTTGTTTTAATGTGATGTGCTCTAACTATATATTCAATGCCATCCTTAACAAGCAAGTACTTATTCTCCTCTCTATAAAAGATTGCTTTTCTATCATAAATATATGGGCTTCCCAAAACAATCCCACATATGTCCAAAGGGACAACATCCAACTTAACCTCATCTATAAACTTGGATGTGATGGCAAACCTCAGTCTACAAGTTTGTGAGACTTGTAGCTTCACATTCTCACACACCCAACCTAGTGAATAAGGCTTTGGATGGGGATTGGTTTGTAAGCCTAACTTCTTAACAACCTCTTTAGAAATTAAATTTACTTGTGAACCACTATCAAATAGAGTGTTAATCTTAGTATGTTTTGAAACAACTCTAACGTGGAACAATTCATTTCTTTTCTTATCAATATGTACAAAATTTTGTTTAGAAGAAGATGCATCATTTGATGACTTAGTGCTAGAAACTGAAAGAGAAGAATCATTATGTAATCCCATGGCTATGATCTTAGTTTCATCCCCTGAATCTAAACCTAAATCCTGAACCATAGCATTAGTATTCTTTTCCTTCTTTTGAAACCTTTTAAGCCTTAACTCAGGGTGTAGTTTCCAACACTTAGACTCATCATGATTTTTCTTGCAATGATTACAAAATGGTTTTCCTTCTTTTTTAATAGTAAAAGTGTATTTTTGTTTACCCTTTCCTGATGAACTTTCCCTTTTGGATTTCTTAACTTTATATTGCTTACTTTTAACTTTAGGAAAAGATTCTTTTGATTGTTTTCCTTTAGCCTCTAAATGAGTGGCTTGAACACATACTGCATCTAAATTAGTGGGATTGAACATAAGAATCATATTTCTTACGTAACTATGTATCCCACCTATATATTTTAGTAGTTTTTCTTATGTGTAAAGAGGAACATTCAAAAGTAAAGATTTTCTCCTAAATTCTTATGTATAATCTTGAACATTTTGGCCTTTTCCTTGTATAAAACTTTCCCAATCCATCATGGCTTGTTGCATATAGCCTAAAGGATAAAATTACTTTCTGAGTTCTTCAAAAAATTCATTCCAAGTAGAAATTGAGTTACCTTTTTGAATCTTGTCTTCTTTCAACTTACTGTCCCACCAGATGAGAGTTGTGCCTCCCATACGAAGAGTAGCCAAATGAATTTTTGACTCATCCCCTATAATCTTTTGGACCCTACAATAAACTTCAATCTGCTTGATGCAATTATCCAACTTTTTAGCATTAACTTTGTGATTAAACATTGGTAATTCAAACTTAATATGCAATTTTAGTGAAGGGAGATATTTCATAGTTTTTTTACCATCATTTGATGAGGAAGGTTTTTTGGTTTCTTTACCTTTCAATTCTTGCGAATCACCTTTCTCATTCTCTAATTTCCTTTGTTTATCATGGTATAGTTCCTTAACCATGCTTCTCATCTCCATGAAAGCTCAGTGGAAAGCTTGTTCAGATTCCATCTCTTTTTCAGCCATCCCTAAAGCATGCCTTGAGCTAATCTCCATATTATACTCATGAGTTTTCCTTCACCCTTTTTGGATTTAAACCTTTTCAACATACACTAGCAACCACTGTTAAATAACAACTACTCTGATACCAAAAATCTAATCTGAAAACTAAAAATGCAAGTGTAGCACATTTGAATAACACACTATTGAATTTAAAAGATCTACTATTTCTCAACGTTTTTGTTTAATTTTTAATAATGAAATAAAAACTAGAATTAAAATAAATAGAAGATAAAATCATAAGAATTCACCAGCAAATTGATAATGGAGTTCGGCTTTAATAGTCTATGTCTCCAGGTCTGTTCAAAGTGAGGACCATTTCCATTAATTTTGTGCAAAAAATGGCTTACAAAATCAATACAAGTCTTCAATTCTCCTATTCTAGTCTCTGCCTACCTATAAATATATCTATTAGACCTATCATTAATGGCCCAAGACCGTATAAGGCATAAATAAATTTCTAACCTTCTTAATTCTCTTACACAGTCAGTTGAATAATACCCTTCAAATGTAAGTTCACTCGCTTTATAGCACTTACAAGCCCATGGTTCAAGCAGTCAAGGTTTATCAATTTTTCACAATAGGTGCAAAGGTCAAGTCCTTCGGCCTTCCCTTTAGCACTTTGGTCTTATCTTTATCCCACATTTTTTGTGGGAGAAGAGATTGCATAATTTTTAAAGGTTGGCGGCCTCCTTTATGAGTGCCGACATCCCTTTTGAAGGAGACTTAGGTACTAAGCTTAGCTTAAGCCTATACTTAGGCTGATGTTGGAGAATTGTGGGTTAGCATGTGGTATTTGCATGGCATGATCGATTGGCATGGTAGATTTGGTTTGATTGTAACTATTTACAAATCTTTAAATATATATCCCACATTTATGGCATTTCTACAGACTTTGTAACTTAAATATAATGTCATAAATAATGATACATGAAGATTAGGAGGCCAAGGCACCCCTCCATAAGAGTGTACTGACCCTCGTTGAGGGCCCCTAGTGAACAAATAGTGAGGCCTATAGGTCCTCATATGACCACTTGTCAAACACTGGAGGCTATCAACAAACCAAACACCAAACCAATTTTTTTTACACAAATTCAGATTGCCATGTGTCAAATGATTATTGGACCACTTGGCATATTTGAACAATGCCATGTCACTTTTCGACACTCATTATTCCCCTATTATAATAAAACTTTAACAAGCTATATCTCAATCATCTGGAATCCATTTTGCATTCTAGAAAAAGTGCCAAAAATCTCTCATTGAATTCTTCGATGTGGAAGTGGTTTGACTAGAAATTGAAGACTTGAAAAATGGAATGGTACATGGATCCACCTAGATCACTATAGGTCTTGGATTGCCTTTTGATACTCCATAAAAATTTAATTTCATCAAATCTCCCATTGTGGGATTCCACTTAACTTGTTTTCTTAAGTTTATTTTATTTGGGGAGGCTATGTTCTACTACAAGTTCCATTTTTGAAGATAGTCTATTCATCCATAAAACCCAAATTTTTGTCTTTAGGGGGAATTCCCTTTGTTTCTTGATACTAGCTTGACTTAGATGAGAAAAAAATGCTTTAGTATTGTGTTTTTTAGAGAAAATACCATCATTATGGACCTTCTAAATATCCCAAAACTAGTTTGGGAGGGCTCTATGCTAGGGAAAAGAGGGGGAGGGTAGTTTCTAGGGGGCTTCCATTAGGTGATGAGATCTAAAATGGTATTTAGTTTGATCCATGACAGATTAAATTTATCCAAAATCTAATCCAATATGCATGAGTTAAAGGAGAAGGTCAAGAAATTATGATGGATTGAGTCCTCTGATATTCTACATAGGGTACATCTGTTGGGTAGGATAAGTCCTTGTTTGGCAAGATTGTCCATTATGAGAAATTTATCTTGACCTATCAACTAGAAAAATAGATTTATCTTGGGTGTGAGGTGCTTGATCCAAAGGAACTTACAGTGCTCCCATTCTCTCTCTAAACTTAGATCAATAAGGTATCTAAAAGTAACCATTTAGTTCCCACTATCTTTAGTCGACCAAAGGCAATAATCATCCTTAGGGAAGATAGGAACATAAATCTGACTAAGTGAAATGTTGAGATCTTGGATAACTTGAGTGTATTTAGCATTTTTACTTTTGATGGATAGATCTTTCCAAGTTTTTGAACCATTGACCCATTCCTAGTAATCTTTCATTATTACCCCATCTTTCCTTAAAAGTATGGAAAATATTAGCCTATTTGCCTTGAGAAATAAGGGGGAAGTTAGAAATCTAGGAGTCATCCCAAAAGTCAATTTTCTCCCCATTTCTAATTCGTCATTTGATGATTTTTCTTAATAGATCCTTACAACTAGTAATGGCCTTACAAATGGTAGACCTATTGGTAGGGACTTATTCCCAAAGAAATTAATCTTCCTCATTTCCTTCTAGATATTTGGCTTTGACAATATTGGTCCACTATTTTTATTCTTTCAGTATTTTCCAACCCATTTTGGTAAGGAGAGAATGATTCATGTTTTTTATCCTTTTGAGGCCAAGCCCTTCATTAGCCTTTGGAAGGCATTTTTTCCCATAAAACTCGATGAAATTTGAAGCGATCCTTAGTACCTCTCCATAGAAAATTTATTTGAATTTTTTCTATCTTATATTTCACTTTTCTAGGCACTCAAAAGACTGACATGAAATAAATAGGGATGTTTGGGTTCAAGTTTTGAGCAGTTGAAATTTGCCAACTTGAGTGAGTAAATGGCCAATCGATCCAACCAACTTCCTTTGTATTTTGTCAATGAGTGGATTTCAAAATTTAGGAACCATTTTACCATCAAATAGCGGTATACCCAAGTAGTTTGATGGAAGACAACTCACTTGGCACTCCAAAATGGTTACAAATTTCTTCTTCAGTAAAACTAGGGTGTTGATAAATAAGATGGAGCTCTTTCAAAAGTTAATGAATTTTTTAGAGACTTTATCATAGTTTTTGAGAATTAATTTGAGATAATAAGCTTCTTTAACCAAGGTTTCCCCAAGGAGGATAATATCATCAACAAATTGCTCATGAGTAATGGGGTTAGTGTTATAGGCCACCTTGATGAATTTAATAAAACCTTGTGCCTAAGCCTTCTATAGGCTCCTCCCTAGTGTTTCTACCAATATGATGAAAACATAGAGAGATAGGGGACCCCCCTATATTAACCCTCTATAAGTATAAAAATATCCTTTAGGGATGTTGTTTATCAATATGGAAAATTTTGGCATTGATATGCAACTAGGGTGATTTTTCTAACCTCTGCATTAAAACTCAGTCTCTTAAGAAATTTGATGAGAAATATCCATGAGACTTGATCATAATCTTTATTCATGTTGAGTTTGACAATCATACCTTGCCTTGAATAATTAGAGATAGATTGGATAGTCTCATGCATTGTGATGATACCATCAGTAATTTGTCTTCCTGAGATTAAATCTCCTTGTTGTTCCCCGATCACTTTGTCCAATAGAGGTTTAGTTATTTTCACCAATAATACCAAGTAAATCTTGTATATGGAGTTGCATAAGCTTATGGGTCAAAAATATTAAAGGTTTTTCACCCCAAGTTTATTTGTTATAAGGACCAAAAAGGTGTTATTCATTTCTTTTAGGATGGATCCTATACAAAATAATTCACTCACAACTACTTCAACTTCTAAGAGAATGATGTCGCAAAATTTTTGAAAGAAGAAGGGGGAAATACATAAATACTAGGGAACTTGAATCCTTCCATCACAAAGACTATCCCTTTGACTTCTTCAGTTGAAGAAAATTTAAGGAGAACAACATTATGTGATGGGGTAATGACTTTGTTAAATTTACTCAAAGTAGTTTCTTTGATAAAATCATCAAAGGATCCATCTTATGTTAGATTTTTTTTGAAAAATTAGATTATACGATAATTTATCTCATCTTATTCATTACTAAGACTATTGTTCTCCATTACAAGTTTATTGATTATGTTAGCGTTCCTCTGTATTGAGGTAGATTGATGAAAGAATCTAGTGTTTATGTCTCCTTCCTTCAACTAAAAACATCTAGACTTTTTTTACCAATATGCCTCTTCCTTAGCCTCAAGATTATGAAACTAGCTTAGAAGTTCCTTTTCCTTGAGGATTAAAGACACGTTCTTTCCCTAAATAGCCATTAATTCTTCTATATTTATCATTTACTACTCAATATCCTTCTTCTGAATGAAAATATTCCCAAAAATTTCTTTATTCCATTTTTAAAGTTTCTTCTTTAGAAAGTTCAATTTATTTACTAGGATGTACATATCAGAACTTGAGAAAGGTTCTTTCCAACATTGGATTTAGTTAGATCTAGATGATATAGACACATAATCTATAACTTAAAAGGAATATTCTTTGGCTTTGAATTTTTTTCCCCCTCGAACACCAATGGATTGTGATCAAAACCAATTATAGGGAGGGAGGTTAGAGAGATATAAAAATTAAGATCCCAATTAAGATAAATAAGGAAATGATCAAGATGAACCTGGATATGATTATCTCCCAACCTTATATTTGTCCAAGTGAAGGGGTTGCCTTTGATATCCACATTTACTAAGCTAGCTTCTATGAGGAAGTCATTAAGGTCAGACATGCTTTCTATGAAATCCATTATCCCTCCCTTTTTTCCCTAGGAGAGAGTGGAGTATTTGAGTCTCCTCCATGATCCAATTCCACTGCTCGTAGGTTTTCTAAAAGGATATAAGGTCTTCCCATTATTTTCCCCTTGCATTTTTGGAATTGGGTGCATAGATGTTAGAAAAAATCCATTCTTCTGTACTAGCTATGTATTTGAAAAGGATGGACACCTATTCTTTAGTTTCCATTAGTAGAACCCCTTCTAAAATATCCAAATTTGTGAATACTATTAAGCCTCTCGAGGCACCCTTAGAACTAGAAGCTATAAAATTGACCTTTTTCCAAATCTTATCAAAACACATTCCCAAGCCTCTTAAGACATTTTAGTTTATTGAATAAGCATAATGATAGGATAATTTATTTTCCTAAGATAGATGAGGGTCTTCTACTTTCTAGGGTTATTTAAACCCCTGACATTCCACTTGAGGAACTTCATTTCCTAAGTATAGTAAGGTGAATTTTAAGGGTTTGTTGAGAACCCTTGGCCATTTCCTTTGTTGTTTCATTTTTTTGAGAAACCAGACTAGGATATCTTTCTTGAGGTTTAGGGAACACCCCTAAATATATTTTATTTCTCCCTTTCCTTGTCTTGTATTGAAGTTTGAACCCTTCCTCTTGATTTGCTTTTGGGGAGGGTGAGTTTCTAGTAGAATATTATCCCTTAGCTTTGGATAATGACATGGGAGCATTTTGGGAGTGTAGAAACCCTTCCATTGAGTTAAACTGATCCATCTTGGTGCTTAATTCAATAAATAAAGGACTTATACTATCTAGGGATTGTGTCAAGTTAGGAATGTTAACCTGGTTGGGCTTCTAGCTAGAGCCCTTCAATATTACCTCTTGAAGGGGTGAAACATGAATATTGGCCTACACTAGGATATTTTTTTTTAGGTGTGGATAATAAGGCCTCCTTAGAATCGCCATCAAAATACATTAGGAGACTTGATAGAGAAGTAGTCAAATTGAGAAGAGCATTCACCATTTCACTTGGAGTGGATCATTAGAGATGAGTAATAACCACCAGTTTTATACCAACAAGAGATGCCCATAGGGAGGGGAAATTTAGTTGAGCCATATTAGCCTGGGGAATGCTTTTTATGAGTGGGGGTTATCCATACTATGGGGGAGCTATGTCATACTAGGGTAAAACATTGTGCCCTAACTTACCATTTAGAGCAATGAATTTATCATTGTTCATGTTATATTTTGGGGGACCTAAAGAGGACACTCTTGGTGCATCATTATTATTTATTTTGCCATCCATTTTTATTGAGTTTTATTTATGCTCTAAATGAGGATACATTTTATAAACCTAGGATTGCTTAAGAGTGATCAAAAATTGAGTCTTCTTAAGATAGTATTTCTATGAATGGCTAGGAATGATACATTTGGGGCAAAGGATAACCTGATTATCATACTTGATCTACTGAGTCCATTCACCATATTTATATTTAATGTTTATCAATGAAGTAGGGGTTTTTTAGTGGGAAAAAAAACATGAAACCTAACCACTGCCATCATCCTTCTAGATAGGGTGACCAAATCAATGGCAATAGGCTATCCCAATGCCCTGAATATGCCCTAATCACTTCTAGATTTAAATATTCTAAAGGAATCTCCAAAAGGAGAACCCACATTAGGATGTTGTCCATAGTTGAGCTACATAGATTAGTACCCACCTTCCAACTCCTAACACTGATGCTATATTTTCCCATGAACCATAAACCTTTAAATAAGACCCTAAAACAATCTTCTTGGTTTATGAGATTAACTAAAAATAAGCTCCTTACCAAGGTCATAACCTCTATTTGACCTTTAGGTTTCCATTTAAAATTGGCCCATCTTTTGAAGGATTTAATGTTAGGCTTAAAACCATTCACCCTAGCTAGGATGTACTTTGCCAAATCCACATCTAGTTTTTCCACCAAGGAATCAGGAATGGAGACACATACTTAATTATTCTCAATTGATGAGATGATGTGGAGATATGATAAATCCTAATCGATCTGGCACTTACCAAGCACATAGTCTAACCAAGACAAGGGGTGCATGGGAAGAGTGCATCTCTTGAGGCCTAGGTTTCTAGCTAGTCTTAGTGTGAGTGGACACATTATGGACCCCTGACAAAACTAGGTCCATGACATTCTTGAGATTCTCTTGGATCCTATCACTTAGCGCTATGTTGAAATCTAAATCAACTCCATTGCTTTAATTTTGTTTCCCAATCACTACTTCCTCCTCTTCGTTGATCCTCTAGTGTTTTTGCCCAATGTCAAATTCAAATTACTAAGACCTTTTGCCTCTTCACCACCATCTCTACTCACCATCGATTTTACATATTTTTTAGATCATTTATAGATTAAATAGATTTTAAAATATAATTTAAAGAAATCAATTATTTTTTAAATAATTTTGTAATACTATTATTGGCTGATACTATTTTAAGTATGGATTCCACAACCTTTTTCAATCTAACACTTAACTATTCTCTAACAACATTAGGTAGATGTTGTTCTAGGAATTAAGACATCCATTAAAAAATTCAACCACATTGTAAATAATTTATAATCCAAAAGTATTACAACATAATAATATGTACAAATTATATATCAAAAAATAATATAAGGTTTATATACTTATACCTATTGTACCTTATTTTGGATTAGTTTGTGTAAACATGATATTAATTTTGAATATTTAGATTGTTTAAGTTATGTCTAAATTAAGAAAATATAAATGCTACAAGTATATGGTTAATTATACTTTAATTTTTTATGGAAAACATTAATATTAATATTTTACTTAGCTTGTTACTGATATTTTGGTTTGAGACTATATGTAAGTGGAATAAAGGATATAAATTTATTATTTGGACCTACCTAGACCTGTCCCTAACTTTTTTTTATCATAGATCACTATGCTTACATGTAAACCAAAATTTTGTGTAATATGGAAAGGTTATTAATGTATGAAATTATAAAAATTTGTCTCCTTCACTTTGAAACCCTAACCCACTTTCAACAATAGGTTTCATGAATAGAAGGAAATGAAATATGAGTTGAGTTGACCCCAACCACCCCTCGCTAAGTGGCTAAGTATTTCATATATTTATAAAAAATTTAATGTGGATCAAACTAAATATAATTCTTCTATGTGTGAAATATTTTATGTTTAGTATGGATGCAACATGTAATCTAGATTTTAAAACTTGACAATGGGAAAAAATACCTTATTTTAGGTGTTTTAGACTTGTCTAAGGTCTGCTCCTTATGACTTATTTAATAGTTTTGATATTTATGGAAATCCTTCTCAATGTGCAAGTGGTTTTTTATTGAGTAGATATAGGTTTCCATGATACTTTTTACATGGGTAATAAGCTTAGAATATTATATATAAATAGATGACTCTTTGGATAAATTCTCACACCAATAACATACAAAAAATATGATCCATATCATAAGGATTATTCGAATTTTTGAAATGAAAATTTCAAAGTAGACAAATAGATCTGACATAGGTGGACAACATTAGAATCTAATTTTTTTGAGTCCTACTAGAGGATTTAAGGATGTAAAAAATAATGATTTGATGATCAAGAGATAATAAAATTATGATAATAAATATATTTAGCACAAACTATGAAATTATTTTAGGTGCCTGATAAAAAGTTGGGAAATACAAGCCCTTAGAAGGAAAATGGATAGGAAAACATTGTGTGAAATATCCATGTGTGCACAAGTCATATAGGGTAAAAATAGGTTAAGACTAACATTTTTAAAATTTTTAATACCATATTTATGTTTCTATAAATTCCCCCATTTTATTATAGTATTAAAAATAATAGAGTAAAAATATAAAGAGTGCCTATCTTAGTGTGTAACTACACTTTATATTTGGGTGAAGGCTCCAAATGTCTAGCTTACTCTATGCAAACTCAAAATAAAACATGAATAAATCAATTTACATATATGATATGAAATTTAAAGTAAAATAGATCAATGAAATATTTTAACTTTTAACAGTAAGGAAGGATTACACCTATAAGTAAGTGAATTATATTTCCATCTAAAGCCTTAGATATTGGGGTAATTATTACCTAATAAAGAATGTCATGGGGTGATTATGCCTCAAGGTGAGTGTCATTGTTAAAACCATGGGTTTGGAAGATAAATGCAATAACTCTCATGAATAATGAGTAGTTTTAGGCCCTTAAGCAACATATAATCTTAAACACACTACTCATTTAAATGACATTGATCCTCAAGTTGGAAAGGTGAATCCCCATAATAAACTCATATATGTAAATATGAATAGAATGATTCAACTATTAGAGACATGTTTTATATTAAAAATGGTACCTCAAATTCCTTTAGTTCTAAATTTAAAATAGAAAAGTGCATGCATGGAAAAAATCCATGCCCCATAATCTAATCAACTATTCCAATATAATATAGATTTTCATAAGTCTTTATGTCACTCTACCTTGAATATAATAAATATGATAATGTGTCACCTATGTACATGTAACATGTTTGCATATGATCCAAAATATATATATCAATATGTAAATATCTATCCCATAATCTAAACCAAACTAATAGTATGACTAGATCTGAACCCTCTAAATCATGTAATATATCCCAAAATCTAAACTATTTGTGTATGGAGGCTTCATTCTCTACGATAATCCCACGAATATTCCACCTTTTTAAGGTGAGGAATTTAGATTGAAAATTACTCACCATAAAATAATAGATTTAAATACATCATGCTATATATATATATATATATATATATATATATATATATATATATATATATATATATATATATAATATCCTAACATGTAGAGAATATGTCATCATATTATGATTAGAACATCAAAGCATATATGAAACATGTATCCTAAGGCATAAAATTATCACACACACACACACACACACACACACACACACACACACACACACACATCATTTTATGTTGAGGTTGTGGTGTCATGATCCATATCACACAAATTTATATTTTTATGTAGTGCCATGATTTATATCATGCACCTTACTCGGTGTCTTATTATTTAGTGTGTGTGTATATGATGATTACTATTGAATGCCTTATATATGTGTGTGTGTGTGTGTGTGTGTGTGTGTGTGTGTGTGTGTGTGTGTGTTAGGTTGTGGAACTAAAAGGTTCAACTATGCAGACAAAGAGAAGGTTACTGAAGTTCCAGAAGTACCGACGTCGGTAGTATGACCGACATTGGTCATTATGAATGCAGAAGGAAACCGGCATCGGTAGGGAGTCGGTCGATGTCAGTCAGCACCAGTTAGATAGGGACCAACGTTGATCACCTGTGTGTTCCAGAATTGTTCGTTGCATGAATAGTTAGTTTGTTAAATTGAGTGTTTGCATGTAAAGGCTATTTCGAGTCTTGAGCTGCGTGTCTATTATTAGTAAACTAAGAGTCTAATTTATTGTTTAAAGTTTGGGATCTATTTATAGACCCATTGGCATGTATTGTAATTATGAGCTAAGAAGGAAAGCAAGGAAGATCCTTCCATTGTAAGATCATTGAGTTGTAGGTTGTTACAAGCTCATAGGAGATCTACATGTGTAAGTATGGTCTGTTGAATTACAGGTTGCACGTTCATGGGAGATCTACTTGAAGTACTTTAGAGTGCTTGGTACTGGCAGGGTTATTACTCACTGGTTGGAGAGGTGAACACCAATTTTGTGTGTGAGTTGTGTGTTGGGACCATTTTTGGTAGGAGAGTGAACTTTTGAAGAAGAATTACTGTACACTTGAGGTGTAGGAAGCCTCTGTAAGGTGGAAGAGTGTGGCATCTCTTTATTGTATTCTTTTCTGTATGAGTATTAATACAAGATAGTGTATTGTCTCTCATATTCTGTGTTATTTGTGAATTCTAGTTACTTGTTACTTCTGGATAATTCCACATGTTTAATTGCTTGTATTTGGTAATCATATTGTGCTCTTTCTGAGGAGAAAGATCCTAAAAAGTGGGTTTAGAACAGGTGTGTTTGTTCTTGGATTCCTAGACAATTGGTATCAGAGCTTTTGGTTGGGATACTAACAGGTTGGATTAGATCTAGTTAGTGTGTGTTGATTATAGGTTACTCACAGGGGTTTCTATTTGAGTGGGAGTAGAGCAATGGCAGAAGATAGTAAGCTACGAATGGAGAAATTTAATGGCAAGAACTATCAATTATGGAGGATGTAGATTGAAGATTATCTGTATCAAAAAGATTTGTACTTACCATTGGGTGGGGTTGATTGCAAGCCCCGAGATATGAAGGATGAAGAATGGGAGGTTCTTGATTAGAAGGCTCTGGGATCTATAAGGTTGAGTCTTGCATCGTCTATGATTTCCAACTTATCACACGCTAAGACAATGGTAGAGTTGATAGAATCTTTGGCAAATTTATATGAAAAACCCTCAACTTCAAATAAGGTATTTCTTATGAAGTAATTATTTAATTTGAAAATGTTGGAAGGTGGATCAGTACATAGTCATCTTAGTGATTTCCATGGTTTGGTAAACCAGTTAAATTCAGTCAATATTGTTTTTGATGATGAAATTAAGGCTCTCTTAATCTTATGCTCATTACCTAAAAGTTGGGAAAGTTTGGTAATGGCAGTTAGCAATACTGCATCTGCTTCAAAAATCTTAAAAGTGGATGATGTTGTGAGTGTGATCTTGAATGAAGAGATACGCAAGAAAAGCACAAGTGAATCATCAGGGAATGCTTTGAGTCTTGAAGGCAGAGGAAGGCAAAGAGAGAAGATAGAGCGTGGGAGATCAAGGTCAAAGATAGGTAGGAGATCCAAGTCCAAGTATGGCAGAATAACTTGCTAGAAATGTGGAAAGCAAGGGCACTTAAAGAGAGATTGTAGGTCAGGTGAAGATCAGCATGAAAGACATGAAGAAGAAGCAGATGTTGTAGATTATGTTGCACAGGATTCTCTGGTATGTTCCTTAGATAAAGTAGAATCTTGGGTTTTAGATTCTAATGCCTCTTTTCATGCATACCCAAATAGAGAATTTTTTCATGAGTATGTCCATGGAGACTTTGGAGAAATTTGTTTAGGGGATGGTAAGCCTTGTCAGATGGTTGGCAAAGGGAAAGTGAAGCTAAAATTGCAGATAGGTAACACATGGGTGTTGAAGGAGGTCATGCATGTCCCAATTCTGGAGTGGAATTTGATTTTTGTAAGAAGTTTGGGTGATGAGGGTTACACATTAACTCTCATAGTAGACTCTTGGAAAGTTACCAAGGGTGCACTTATTATAGCAAGAGGTAAGAAAGTAGGTACACTTTATATATCTACTTATATTACTGATTCTCTTTCTGGGTTATCTACTTCAGCTGTAGATTCGAAGATGTGGCTTAATAGGCTTGGTCACATGAATAAGAAGGAGATGCATGTTCTTGAGTCAAAGGGTATGCTTTCAGATTTGAAAAGCATGAATCAAGATTTCTGTATGCAGAAGAAGAAGGTGACGTTTCTTGAGGAATCTGATGTTCGTGACAAGAGTAGGAAAGCCTTGGTTTTCAAGGAGAAGGTGATGGATAGAGTTTAGCATAAGGGGTAGAAGAATTCTGAGCAGAGCAAGGTTGATTTGGACAAGGGTTTGATCCAAAAGGAGCTTACGGGTAGAAGTCAGTTCTCACATGAAAAACATAGAGACTGACGTCGGCTAGAAAACTAACGTCAGTATCTAGACAGGGACCGATGTTAGCTATGTGTAGCTCAACGTCGGTGGCTCAGGGGTAGATAAACACCAGTGTTGGTAAGGAGGAACCAACATCAGCGATGAGGTAGTTGCAAGGAATTGACATCAGTCGAGTGCAGACTGAGATGTGACTGGCATCAGTCACTGAGATAGATTTTGGGTAGATAGCAAGCTATCAAGGAGTCTCAAGCACCCATATGAAAGAATTAAAGGGTAAGTAAGCCTCAAATTCATCATTTCCCTTCTTTACACTACTTATTGCTCACTTATGGTAAAGAACCAGGAAGTTTTTAAAGAAGCAGAGCAGGTAAATCCAGGAAATAATGGGAGCTTGGCATGGATGAAGGATGTGATTCCTTGGAGAAGAACCAAATGGGAGTTTTGGGTGGAGTTTCCAGCTGGAAGAAAGCACTGAGAGACGAATGGATGTTTAGGATGAAGAAGAGCAAGAATAGATACGTGAGACAGAAGGAAAGGGTATATGGTCTTGAATAAGCTGCAGGGCAATGGAGGTTTGATCATTGTGTTTCTCTTTACCAGGTTGGATAATATTAGCTATATTATCTTGTTACTATATGATGTGCTTGTTACAAGGTTACATATACAGGGAGTTGTTGAACTAAAGGTAAAGCTAGTTTAGAGGTTTGTCATGAGGAATCTAGGAGCAACAAGATTCTTTGGCATGAGTGTGTTCTAGGGACATGGAAGGTCACAGGTTGACTCTGTTTTAGGATGATTATGTGAGACTAGTTAGCACACTGATGGTTGGACAATTCATAGAACAATGTCTTGATTCACATAATGAGGTTAAGTGCATGGTATGTACTAGACCTGAGTTTTCCCAAGCAGTGGGAGTTGTCACAAGTTTGGAGCTAATCTGGGAAAGAAGCATTGGAGGGCAGTTTAATGGATTCTTAGAGGGACCAGCAGTAGGTGCACATGCTATGCAGGGTCAAGTTCTTTTCTACATGGTTTGTAGATGTGGATGTGGCAGGTGATTTGGATGACAAGTGTTACGCCATAGGATTTGTGGTGGTTGGTCTTCAAGAGTGATCTTGAAGAGGGATATAGAGCCAAGGGAACAAACTAGATGGTGTACAGGTATAGGTACAGTTGCAACTATTTATCTCCAAGTGGGAGATTTTTAGGATGTGGAGCTAAAAGCTTTAACTATGTAGATGAAGAGGAGGTTGTTGAAGTTCCAAACATACTGGCATTAGCAGTATGACTGACATCAGTCATAATGAATGCAGAAGGCAACTGACATTAGTATGGAGTCGGCTGACATCAGTCAACACCAGTTAGATAGGGACTGACGTCGGTCGCCTGTGTGTTCCAGAATTGTTCGTTGCACGAATAGTTAGTTTGTTGAACTGAGTGTTTGCATGTAAAGGCTATTTCAAGTCTTGAGTTGCATGTCTATTATTAGTAAACTAAGATTCTAAGTTATTGTTTAAAGTCTGGGATCTATTTATAGACCCATTGGCATGTATTGTAATTATGAGCTAATAAGGAAAGCAAGGGAGATCCTTCCATTATAAGATCATTGAGTTGCAGGTTGTTGCAAGCTCATAGGAGATCTACATGTGTAAGTATGGTTTGTTGAATTGCAGGTTGCAGGTTCATGGGAGATCTACTTGAAGTACTTTAGAGTGCTTGGTACTGGTAGGGTTATTACTGACTGGTTGGAGAGGTGAACACCAATTCTGTGTGTGAGTTGTGTGTTGGGACCATTTTTGGTAGGAGAGTGAACTTTTGAAGAAGAATTATTGTACACTTGAGGTGTGGGAAGCCTCTGTAAGGTGGAAGAGTGTGGTGTCTCTTTATTGAATTCTTTTTTGTATGAGTATTAATACAAGATAGTGTATTGTCTCTCATATTCTGTGCTATTTGTGAATTCTAGTTACTTGTTACTTTTGGATAATTCTGCATGTTTAATTGCTTGTATTTGGTAATCATATTGTGCTCTTTCTGAGGAGCAAGATCCTAACAAGTGGGATCAGAACAGGTGTGTTTGTTCTTGGATTCCCCGACAATATATATATATATATATATATATATATATATATATATATATATATATATATATATATATATATATAAGGCATTCAATAGTAATCATCATATACACACACACAAAATAATAAGACACCGAGTAAGGTGCATGATATAAATCATGGCACTACATAAAAATATAAATGTGTGTGATATGGATCATGACACCACAACCTCAACATAAAATTATATATGTATCCACTCATAAACACATAATTCCATGGCCATGGTTAAAATAATAAAATCACACATAATAAATTTTAATGTCATGTAGAATAAGAAGAACACATAATACACTCAATGAATACAAAATGTGAAACAATGAAAGAGGTACCCATAATGATAAATAAATGATAAAATATGAACAATCAATGCCACATAACAAGGGAAGGGCCACACAAATAAAGAGTCATATAATGATACACTAATGATTAAATTTCACACAATAAGGAAATATCCACACAAAGAGAGAGTCATACAAAGATACACTCAATCAATAAATGTCACATAAGAAGGAAATATTCACATAAATAATAATAAATGATTATCTTATGTGAAATTAAATAACAACAATGAATCATATAACAAGTCAAGATAATCTACACCATCAATTCATGTTAATGTCATATCATAGAAAAGTAACATGTCCATGAAATGTAACACTATAGAGAATATAAGATATATAAATTCATGTACAAGTAATAAATGTAGATTACATGATAAAATGTAAATGTCATACAAATATATATAACTTGTAATGATATGAACTATCTAATGAGACACCCCCAATTTTGGCATAGACCCTAGCTGTAGGAATGCCCCAAATCCATACATCTATACATCATGTATAACTTGTGTGTCCTCTATCTCACTCATATATACAATAAAAGTCACATGCATATGGCAAAGGATATTTAATCTACAAAATATGTGATAAATAACTTAAATCAATGCAATAACTAGAGAAACGAATGATGTTTAGGCCCTGATGTTTTTTTTCATATTTTAATTTTTGAATAATTTGACATGCATATTTATATTCAAGTAAGGAAAAGTGTCTAGGATTAAAAAATATAATAATTTTAGGGACCTAAAAAATATGTAACATATTTTAAGTCATAGTGTCTACTAAGTGTAGCAACATAGTAATTTGGAGGAAGTGATGGTAACATACCCTCACTATACATGTAAATCATGACATCATCACTCAAGGGAGTATGCAGATATTAGAGTATGTGTTCCTACAATGGTAAATAATTATTACATGTTCTCATGTCATTATATGTGTTCATAAATTTATGTTATCATATAAGCTCAATGTAATCCCTAGCACTAGAAACATAGACAGTAAATGTTTAGAGGTATGAAAGTAATATGTCAAAAAGAATGTGCACTAGGATTGGATTGTGGTAAATGATGCATAATTATAGGATATATGTCATATATGTCTATATTAGTATAAATAAATCAAAAGGAAATGGTCTAAATGGGAACAAAACATAATAATTGTAAATGGAGTGGCTAGAAAAATGAAGAATGAAAGAGATATATATGAACATGTATGTCAATATAAAAGAATATAATGGATGATAAATAAAAAAACATGAATAATATATGTGTAATGGGTTATGTCCACATTATTAGGATTTGTGTATGTAGGCTATGTATTGAATGTGTAAGTGGTCACATGTCATGATCATTTCATCCCATATGTATTTGTATCTTAATTTGAGAGGTGATCTCATGATATATTATATACATAATTATCATCATAAATCATAGGATATTTTTTAAATTATGAGTAACGCTAGTGACCATAATATCTTATGGAATCCACTATATAGTAGAAGCATGTGTTTATGTTTATTTTTAAAAATTCAGGATTGTTTATAACACTAGCTTAGGATGTGATGGAGTGGATAATGGTTTCCATCAATATATAATAAAACTTTGATATATTGGGTATTAAATAACAAATCATATATGAAAATAAATTAATTTCCTATAAACCACATGTGTATAATGAACATAAATAGTTTATATAACTGATTGTGGTTAGGACAGGGGTGGAGGATAAATGCTTATAGTTGATTAAAATATTCCTATCAAATACCTATAACTATAACCTCTATATTATTATGCATATACTTAAAACACATATATACTAAATATGGTGCTGAACTAAGATTATGTATCAAAGGATGTCCTAAAAACATGTTAAATTACCTTGTATTAGGTAGAACTAATAATAAATTAGAAAATACAATAGGGCTACCTTAAGTGGTATCATAATGCTCCCAAAAGGGTTTCGTCTCTTTCCATCAAATAATTTAACTATATTGGTTGTATCCATAAAATATTCTTGTGTATAACTAATATTATTAAGGAGTTTCATAGTGAAAATGTTTTCACTTGAACCATTGTCTACCATGACACTATGTATAGGCTATGAGTTAATGTATGTACATACAAACAATTATACATGTAAATAAAATCATCATCCACAATATTGTTGTCATCAAATGTAAATAATTTCATTGTAAAGATATTCTTGTGAGTTTACTAATTATACCATACAAATGTATTCCCATATATCTATAGAGGAAGATGTGTATTTTAAGTCATATGCACCTCAATATTAATCTTAGTTTCTATTTACACATGGTTGGAAAAGGGACCAAAAAATATTTTAAACTTTGCATTCCCATTAAGTTTTACTAATGAGTCATTCTTAGGTGTAAAAATATCATTAAGTTCAATATTTTTATCATCAATGAGATAATAAACCTTATGTCTTAACAAAAAGAATCTATTTGTAGATCTATGGTAATCAAAACATGCATTGTTTTTATATCTCTTACATATATTCCTACTCATACCAACCTAATTTTATGGAAGGAGAGATATACAATTTTACTCAAGTAACTTTTTAAATATATTATGAGGAGGTTTAGGTAATCATGAAATTTTCCTCCATTGTGGATTGGATAGGACAAACTGATTAGTAGGGTGAGACACTTCATTAACTATTACTTTTCCCTCATTCTTAGTATCATTTATTTTTTCCTTGTAACTTTGTTTTATTTTAAAAATTGTTATTTGAATTATTTGAAGAATTGACCACATAATTTATATTATTTATATATATGATCTTGACTTCTTGATCCATATTTAAGTGGCATAAATCATTAAATGATTGGAATATCTTGAACATACTGGACTCATGGAGAGGGGAAATAAATTTTTTATTGAATATATATTTTAAATCATTAATAGACATAATATTTTCCATATTATAAAGCATGGTATTTTAATGAAGCACATAATTAATGATTGGATCATTAGATCCTTGCTTAAACTTTTTAATTTGGGCAAAAGATAATTTCTCATTGATATTAATTGAAAAATATTATATAAATTAATCAACCAAAGTATTACATTAATGAAACAATCAAAATGGGAGGTCATAAAATCAATGTAAATCATATTAATTAATTCTTCACAATAGTAAATTAGTCAACAACTTGTCATTATAGGCATAGTCCAAACATGTTCCATGCAAAGATATTAAGTGTTGCTTTTGATCACTTTGCCATCATATAATGCAAACTTAAGATCTACAAAATGTTTAGGTAAGGGATATCAATAAATAACTCTTTGGGCCACTTCCCATTCACTAACATGCAAAATGTATAATTGACCCATAAGGATGATTTTAATTTGAAAAATTACTATTGTAAGGCATGTAGATAGATACAAAAAAATTGGATGGATATATAATTTAGAACCATTTGAAAATTACTAGAGGAGTCTAGGAAACATGAAATAATGATATGATGATCAAGAGATAATCTAGTTATGATAATACATAGATTAGGCACACACTATGGTATTATTATACATGCTTGATATAGAATTAGGAAGGTCGGGCCTATTAAAGGAAAATGGAAAGGAGAGAATGATGTACTAGAGCCATATGTGTACACATAATCCCTTTAAGGTAAAGATAGGTCAAGATTGAGATTGTCAAGTATATAAATTATTATATGTATGTGTCTATAATACCTATATTCATAAATTATTACCATGAGAGGTGTTATGAACAACGGATATTTCTTGAGGACAACACTTTTCCCACTAAGGCACTAATATAGATAATACTATTGATTAAGATGGACATTTATAATTGAAAGATATTAATCCCATAAGTTGTATAGGATTTTCAAGAGGTTATCTAAAAATTCTTATAGGTCTATTAATAACCTATCCAAGCATGGATAATTAATTTTTAAACTAAATATTACATTGATCAATATATTATTCTAATACTTTTATTTATGACCACAACATATCCCTTTAGTTTAAAAATACATTCAAAACTATAGACCTCACGTAAATTTTTTTTGAAAGTTAGTGTGTACGAATGATAATTATATTAATAGTTGGAATAATTTTAATTGAATTTAAAATAGATATATCATGGGGATACCATTCAAATATAATTTATTTAGACAAATGGTATTTGTAAAATTTTGTCAATATAATTATAAGTATATGGTAAATTAGAAATTGTTAGCACATTTTTAAGTTAGTACTATACATAGCAAATATTTGGTTTTCAAAACAATCAAACCTATTTTTTCCTATCACTCAAGCATTCATTAAATATTCAAAGTGCATAAAAAAATACTTCAATCATCAATGAGGATTCAATGGACACCAAATTATTATGTACAACATTACCCTCTTCTCCTTAAAAATCATACATCTACAATTAATGGATTAACCATTGATGGGATGGTTAGATCATCTCATATATTAGGATAATTAGTTTTTCTTCCTCTTTATCACTGGGAATAATGTTGGCATTGATCATCATGAATTCATTCCAAGGTTATTATAATGGGAATATTGTTAAAAAAATGCATGGGAAACTTTGAGTCACTTATTCAACCCCTAATATTCCATTTTTGGGTAGAGTATTCTCTCCTCCATTTTAGCTTTAAATTATTCAAATATAGGATCAAAGTACATGGTAAAAATAACATAAATAAATAGGGATATAAAATTTGGCTTATTATCTCTAGGAAACCTTCAAAATTTGGGGATGTATAAAAACATAAATTTTTTGATTTAGTCTTATTGTTTTAAAAAATGATATACATATGTAGGACATTCTTAACATTAAATAAAATACTATGAGATGCTAAAATTATAATAGGGAATCCATAATTTATTTGATCAAATTATATTAATGCATGCATAATTATAAAATAAGTCTCTATAAACCATAAAGGAAACAAAACCCCAAAACTTTCTATTTTTTTCCTTCCCTCGTAGTTGTATACAAGGGAGGTTATCTAGAATAAAACTCTCTAAACCATAAAGGAAACAAAACTATATATATATATATTACTTCATTCATAGTTTTTATTTAAGGGAACCTTCTATGTGTATAAAATCATGCATTTCATATTCAAATGAAAAAAAAAATGCAAATAGATAGAACCATGATGAGAACAAATAATTATGTTTCCTTTCTTTTGATTTATCAATGAGCTAGAGAGAAAACTCAATTAAAGGATAGAAATGGCCATGAAAGAAAGAAAAAATTCACCTTTCCCTCTTTTAAAACTCAAAACCAAGATGAAAAATTAATATATAAACCCGATAGATTATAATTATTTATTTTTCAAATTTCCAAGTAAAAAATGATCTAGAAAACATTGAACCAAAAGTGGCATGTACATCAAATAATAAATTGAGTGCATTGTTATATTTATAATAAGAAATCAAGTGCATTATTATAGAATTTTGAGACTAATTGAAACTTGAGGATGATATTTTTAAAATTATTCATGTATCCTAGGCTCTTTAATTACTACAACCATCATGGAAATCGCAACTAGGTGGAACTATCAAGGTGTTTATATGAAAGGAGGATACAACCAATTTTCAATGTAATATAAAAATAGGGAATCATCTATTATGAAATATAATGAAGGATAAATGTTTTCCATAGATAGAAATACATAAAAGTCTTAACAATGTACCACTTATCCTAATATCAACATAACTAGTTTTGTGTCAAAACAAAGAACTAGTTTACAAAAACTACTAATGGTTTATACATAAATTGTGTAGTTAGATGAAAAGGGTATAATGTACCCAATAAATATGTTGGTTTTTTTCTCATTGGAATTAGTGATTGAACTAGCTTACAAAGTATCTAGATCACTTTAGCAAACCTCCATAGGAGTTACAATTCCCATACTATAATAGTAGATGATTATTATCACATTTACTACCTTGGAAAACTTTATGTGATAGGGAAATCAAATGATCACTACACACATACACAAAGGAGAGTTTTAATACATGATTCACTCATACAGTGAGCACCAAGACAAAATACAATGGGTGTTATGTCTTGCAGTCAATACAATGAAATTAGATTCATAAACCAAAGAGTTGTTCCACCTTGCTCTGACCTAGTGTTGATTCTAAATTAATCAATAAGTACATTAACCTCAATATGTATTTGTAAATTAATTAAGGAATTAGTATTAATTATAGGAAAGAAAGATAAAAATAGTTTCACAAGGATAAATATCTGACAATAACCTATAGATCCACTATTTTGGCACATAAAAGCTATATACTAAAACAAAACAAGTGGGTGATAACCTATTATGGTAGATTTAGAGAATTTTTTATGAGATAATCAAAATAATTGATAAATTAATACCAAGTGTTATCATATGCCTCTTAAATATTATTAAACAATCCTAGAAATGAGACTAATCATAAACCCTTGCATGACAACAATAAGAGTTCATATATTGTAAAATATATGTAATGTGTATTTTTAACAACAAACATATCACTATAATAAAAGGTAACCCAAAATACTACTAAAAAACAAAATTATATTGTCAATTATCCATTAATTTACACTTTTTAATAAAATACACTACTATAATAAACTACATACACCAAAATTTATCACAAACCCCTTATTGTCATGTTTTATTTCAAATTTGGCTTATTTTGAAATATTTTAGAGTTTAAATCATTTTTAAGAGGGTCTCGACCCCATATGACTTTAATTTTGATCCACAAAACCTAAAAATCATCTTGATACTTATATATAAGGTATTTATTAGTATATTTGAATTATTTATCACATTTTATCTTGCACTACTCAAAGATTGAGTCTAGTCTTCTGACAAACTCCTAGATATATATTCCCATAATGGACAAGCCTATAGCCCTATACGATTACTCATTTTATATTTTTGGGTCATTTTTCCTATTGTGCATGAAATTATGTTATAACCCTTCCAATTTCAATATTTAAAAGCCATCTATAAAACATAAGTCACTCTATAATCATCCTATAAATACAAGCTCTTATCCAATCCACTTGCATGATCAAATATCTAAGGAAGAAGTATATATTTAGGAGAGAATCAATAGAGAGATCATATGTTGTAATAAGGGCCAAGTATTATTATATATATTATCCATTTAAGTTTTCTTCAAAATATTACAAATTTGAGACACTTATCCATGTTAGTCTATATACAAATTCACTTATGCCAAAGGAGGGTAAGATTGTACTTATTTAACATGTCTTGGACATAATTAGCTTAAAAAATGAATACTTACAATTTATTTTAATATATTTCCATGCCAATGAATTACTTATTAATTCCAAGATAATTCATACAAAATTATTATTTCATAGCTTCCTTGAATCTATCCAACATCTCCATAGAGCTACCTATAAATATCAACTCATCTACATAGAGATAAGCATATAACACATTAGAACCTGATGCTTGTATGTAAAGAGTTGGTTAATTGTTACTTATTAAAATTTAATGAAGAAATAAAAAACTATAAATTCTTGAGTACCAAGATCTTGGAGCTTGATTAAACCCATAAATATCCTTCTTCAACTTACATACCCAAAACTCTTTACCCTTTACCTCAAAAGCTTTTGGCCACCCACATATACCTATTCTTCCATCAATCAATTTAAGAATGAAATTTTTACATAAATTTAATAATTTTATATAATTAATGATAAAATATATTAAAAATTAGTCTTATAGTATCTTTTCATGCCATAGGTGCATAGGTTTTGTCATAGTCAACCCCATATGTTTGTGCAAGCCCTTTTGTAACTAGTCTAGCTTTTATCTTATCAACAATACTTCCACTCTTGACTTAGGTATTATAGAATCAATTGATTCTAATGAAATATTTATTTTCATGGTTCCCTTTCCTTCAAATTATATGGAATTTTCATCCCCCAATTGCACTTGGTTTTTGAAGGTGTCGTGTTACTTATTGAAACCATCTTTGTGACTTGTCATGTGATTTGAGAAACCCGAATCAAGATATCACCAATTTTTTTCTTCCTCTATCCCACATTAAATGTAATATAAAAATATAAATACTCTTTAATCTCACTTTGTTTATCTTGAAAATCCTTTTTTTTACTCTCTTTATTCACTTGATTCTTAGCTACTAATATCCTACAATATTTTATAATGTGTCATGTTTTTTTATAGTAATGACAAGTAAATTATTTATTAATTTTACATGTGAAGTTAGCTTCAAATTTACCTTTGAGTTTGAGTTTTTTAACTCCATTTGTTTTTATTTTTATTTTTCTCTTTGGTCATTGAAACCTTTGCCTTAGTTTCAAGTGCTTGTTCTTGATATTTTGTGTATAGTCTCATATTAGCTTCATGGGAAAAGGGATAAATAATAAACACTAATAGTGTTCACATGCTTACAATCTTTAATATTGATCCTTAAATGTCTCAAAATTATCCTTAATTTATCCCTATACTGTATAGTTTCTCCATAGACCCTCATTCTATGCACTAAGTCATTTATCCTTATGAAAAATTCTCTAACTCCCTCATTATCTGAAACTATAAAATATAAAAAATTAATTTAAAGAGTTTATATGTTTTCTTATCTTACCTTATTATTAATTTTATGGTATATTCCATGCCTCATGGGTGCATTTTTGAAACCAACATTATTGGATAAATTCTTGGGTCTATGGCACTTTGGAGATAGAAGAAATCTTGTACATCCTTCTTTTAATCATATTTTTTTATTCTTTTTGATCTTGAGTAAATTTATTCTAATATTGAGGTGGTGTGTACCCATGGAGAGTATTATCTCAAACTTATTTTCATACAATAATTATCTTTAATTGATCTCTAAAATATTCAAAGTTGTCACCTTTAAAGATTAGAATATTCATGAAATCAAAATTCACTAAAGCCATTAATTTTCCTGATAATGGCTTAAAACCTTATAAACCTTTATTTAAAAATGATCCTGATAATGGCTTAAAACCTTATAAACCTTTATTTAAAAATGATATAATATCAAATGAATATTTTGAGTGTATGGAGGGAGTGAAAATCATCTTTGATTTTCTCTAAAATTGAAGGCATATGTCAACCAATCTGTCCAAGAACTAGTTGTTAATATAATAGTTTTATAAGTGTGACTGTTGACAAAAATTGCATTGAATAACTTAAAATTATAACACATATTATTTGTGGTTTTCATTTTTGAACACAAACAATAAAATAAAATCTTAACCTAATAAAAAAAGTGTTTTGAACAATAACTATTTCACCACACGTGAGCATAATCTTTTATTAATAAATAATGCTAAAATAAGCATATTACAAGATAACTTGCATGACAACTTATGTATAGAAAAAAAAACAAAGTGAAAACTAATTTAAGACATTTAATTAATAACTAAGTAAACTAAAAATATAATCTTAAAAATAGACTCTAAGATAACTAAAATTTGACTCAATAAAACAAGTTTGACTCAATGATAAGATAAGGTAAATATGCAAGAAGTAGGGAAAATTTTAGTGGTTTATATTAAAAAAATTTGGAGGTCACTAGGAAAATAAGTTTTGAAATGGTGGTGAATAAATTTGGAAGGTGTATAATAGTGTAGGTGAATTATGAAGTGGCACTTGGTGAATGCAATTTGAGTAGGAATAACATCCAAAGATCCAGTAGGAACAACACTATACAGTCATCTGACTATACTATGTAGTCACTCAAATTCATTATATATCCACTTAATTATATTATTTATTTCCTTTACTACATGATGAAACTGATTGAATACATGATGCCAAATGTAGTTACTGAATTGCATGATACAACTACCCAACTACATAATGCAACCATTTGACTACATCATGCAGTCATCCAATTATAAGATGTACTCACTTGAATGCATCATCCATTCATCCATCTAAATGATAAAAATAGTTTATTTCTTTGGCTATCCCCCTAAAATCACCTATATAATGCATCTATGTTATCATCTAACACCTAGTTATAGTCACCTAATTATTGGTTGTAAAATATTGATAGTAGATACCAGTGCTTGAGATATTTTAATGTATTTAAAGAGTGAATACCATTAGTTTAGAAAGTTTAATATATTAAATATAGTGTAAAATGCCCCTGGATTGTATTTTTTGGTACCAATGATGTACATTTATAAGAGAAAAATATTTTAAAAAGTAGGTGAGCCGACCCTTAAATTTAAATTTAACCCTAAAATTTAGGTGATCTCATGTTGTTGGCTATGGCACAAAATCACCGAATACCAAATTTAAAAAATCTAATATTCATTAAATAATGAATATTATCCACTTAAAAAATCCATGGCAAGAAACATTTCTTAGAAAGTAAACAACATATGCACAATAGACAAGATAGGCATCACAAATCCATATAAAATATGAAATTGAATAAAATAACTTTAATTTTAGTTAAATAAACTATAAAAAGTGTTCTCCAAATATTTTGGGTGAATGGGTAAGGATTTAATTTTAATTAAGTACACATTCAATGAACTACACTCTAACTTGGACTTCTAACTATTTTTTAGAAAGCTCCTAGAAAGTGTTAAAAATTAACAAAAAACTAATATAGGACATAACTATATTAATTAGGTCTCCTAAACTTTTAAAAAACCAAATAAAATTTAACATTAATAATCAAGTTCCCATATTTTCATCATACTTAACATCCATGAGAGAGAACCCTTTTAAATAAAAACATAGTGGAGTTATAGCTGGTCATTTTGGGTATGATAAAACCTTGGCATAACTGAATAACAAATAATATTTCACATGAATTGGTATGGGTGTTAATATTTTTTTTTTATGTGTATAATTTTACAGCATGTTATATTAATAAAGTCAGAATCTTCATTTGTATCAACCTTTGCTGATTGTAGATAGACCATGGGATACATTGAGTATGGAATTTGTTCTTGGATTTCCAAGAACACAATAAGGAAATGGTTCCATAAAATTTTGTATTTTTGATATGTTTTATAATATGGATCACTTTTTATCATGAAATAATAATAGTGATTCCACCCATATTTTGAATCTGTTCTTTCAATAAATTATCAGATTGTATGGGTTGCAAAGAAATATTATATCAGATAGAGATTAAAATTTTATTGGTCACTTTTGGAGGATGTTATGGAATAATTTGGGCATGATATTAGAATTTATTTTATCATATCACCCTCAAATATATATGAAAATAAATGTTTTAAATTGGAGTCTTAGTAATCTACTGAGATGTTTAGTTGGTGGCAAACCTAAATAATGGGATTTTATTTTAGCACAAGTTGAGTTTACCTACAAATATTTAGTTCACTAAAGTATAGATTTGATTCATTTTAAAATAGTGTATAGGATAAACCCTATAGGTGTAGGTGAGTTGATAATAACAATTTATATTATTAGGATAAGTGTGAAAGTTGAATACTACAATCAAGCTATGCACAATGTGTATTAGGTAGTCAAGGGAAGACTTGAAGAGAGTGATGGAAAATAAAAGAAACATGATGATATGTGAATAATAGAATTTAATTTTGATGTTGGGGACTCAGTTTTGGCACATTTGTGTAAGGAGAGGTTTTCTAAAGGTGATTACAAAAAACTCAAGTGGAATAATATTAAAATTTTCAATATTTTTATGAAGTTATTAGTTAATGCATATGAGATTGAGTTATTAGATGGAGTAGGTATTTCACCTATCTTCAATGTGGTGTATTTTTACTCATATATTCAGGAAAAAACAAGTGACATCATGGATTTTTTAGTCAAGGATTGGGGAGAGAATTAACCACAAATATCCAAAGAGAATATAGAATCCATTATAGTCATTCTATTTAGAAAGAAGAGAAGAGGTAACGAGTAATATGAGTACTTCACCAAGTGGAATCATAAAGAAGTTGAAGATGTGACTTGGATGAATGCATTTGAATTTAAAAATCATGGTATAACTATTGATTAGTTCACAATAGGCTCATGAGAGGGATTTCATGGTACTTTTCATGACCATGGTGTCTGATACATGATCATCCATGGTGGATTGGCTACCTTACATGACTCAAAAACATAGTGATGTGTGTTATCTTGGTTTTTATTTCTTTTTGGTGTGGTTTTTTGGATTTGAATTTTTTGAGTTTATATTTTATTTCTATTTATGCACTTCTAGATAGATCAAGTTTTTGAAATCAATATTTTTTTAACACTTAGCATAAAAAGTTGATTTAGTCACCCAAAACTCAAGTTAAAGGAACCCCAATTTGGTATAGGGGTGCTCATAGTGCCCATCAGGATAAAATGTTTGACATTGTCTAAGGGTTCTCATTGGTGTTCTCTATGGTAACTTGATCCCATATACCAATTAGATAGGTGATTGTTTTTACATTTCCTACAATGATAGTCAGAGTTCAAATCCTGACTAGGTATTGGAAGGGTATTAAAATGCACACAATTTTAATCAAGGACTAAAATGCTGATGGCATAAAAAATCTTGATGGTGTCTACTGAATGTCTTAAAAGTTACCTATAACATCCAAGAAACCTAAAAGGGTATATAAAAATTAGTTTAAATTATATTTCATTCTTGAAAGATTCAAAATATATATTTTAAGTTATCTCAAGGAGATATAATGTCAAGAGTCAATTGGGAATGTGAATGGTTAGTGCATTACCTCCTTAAAGGAAAATTGGTGTTTTTTATTAGGGGGATGTA
>JARHVA010007726.1:137500-310000 GCA_037957365.1 Torreya grandis | reverse complement strand
ATGTCATTCATCCCACTCACATACTATGAAATGCATGTGTTTATTAAAAGGATATGCCATCTACCAAACATGTGATAAATAACATATGTAAATAGTGTAATCTAGTAATAATGTCATGCTTAGTCAATTAAGGCCAAGTACAATGAAATAAAAAATATAAGAATGGGAAGGATATAGATAGTCCAAAACATGTGTGAAGGCATAATGTGCACTAGACATGATAGCATGGAAATGTTGAGGAAGTGAAATAAAATAATTACCCCACTCTTTATGTGTATCACAACAATGTAGCTCAATAATTTATGTGGAGATAAGGACTTTCACTCCACCAGTAGGAAAGAATTGATGTGTGCTTATGTGATATGTAGATATAGATGTGTATGATCATGTAATCTCAATGGAAGCCAAAAATGATCTCTAATTAGTTAATATTTAAGAGTGATAAAGTATAATTACATAAAGGAGGTGCACTATAATCATTTTAATATAAGTTTCCTATATGTTTGGATCAAGATAACAATCAAGATGTGAAGGCTAAGTTCAAAAAAATTATAAGGGATATAATAATGATCAAGGCCAGAACATATGTGCATTATAAGAGGATATCAAAGGATTATCCAATGATAAATCATGAATAAACTATGTAAAATGATATGTGTTGTATCCATTTAAAATATCTAATGTGGAGATCATGTATTTGGTGGTATCAATGTATTATTATATTGATGAAATATATCAAATATATATGATGTATTTATATATGTATTGGAATATAAATCTAAATTTTTATAGTGATTACGTGTTGTGTAATACTCCTCATCATTATCATGCTAAGTTTCTCACGCATATGTTGATTATTTTTAATAATTACAATGGAATTTAAATTTTGATTATCATCCAGTTGTAATCTTGACTCTTATTAAGGTGTATAAATCTGAATAATATGTTTATCCATAATATCTTATATTTAAGTCTTAATTTGAAAAAAAAAATCATATAATGTCCTATAATTTGATGGTAGTCATAGTATGTATTTCTATAATAGTCATTTGGTGTATACTTATTTAGATAAAATTATTGTGAAGGGAAAAGAGTGATAATATTTCCCTCAAGTAACTTATGTAATAATATATGATGAAGTAATGGTAATCTATAAAATTTCATCTTTGGTGGAGGTAACAATTGAAGTCAATTTTTTGGTTATGATACTACATTTACTGACATATTTGATGTGCTATTATGAACTATCTTGATATGTAAAGTTATAAATTATGGTAAATCATAGTATTTGAAAGCATCATTTTCTATTAAATATGTATATAGATGTCCATCATGTGTAAATGTGACACACATATGTAATGTAGATGGTATTAATTTCATAGTATGCATCCAAAGGTTAGCTCAAGATTAGTTTGTAATGTGTATCATGAAGTGTAACTTATAGTAGTTAATGCATCCAAATTTGTTCTAGTGTCCCATCCATTGAGATTGGGCCAAATGGTGGTCATAGCCCATGATCTAATTTAGTAATGATGTGATATTATATTTTCATATCAACCCTTAATGCATGAAAGAATCATATGTTTCAAACATTTACAATTGAGTTATCATAAATAATGACTCATTTGATGAGCCTATGTAATATTATAACCTACATACATAGTACATCATATTGGCCCACTGCATACATGATACATGCATTATTTTGTAATTTTATCTTGACGGAGTTATTCTGAAGAGAATAATATTTTAGAGTATTAGACATATGTGTATCTTAAGATTAAATATGAGATTCTTATATTTATTTTTAAAAATGTATATGAGTACGCATCTTTGAATTCATAATGTCCTTGTTATTTTATAAATCTTCTATTTATATAAGTCCTTGTCATCATTTTTGAGAGGATGTTTTAATTGTGCTTGTTCTAAAAACCCTTATCCTACATATCCAAGTTTTTAAAAATATATTAATCCAAGTTTTATTGGGTCAAATTTGTGTCATTTTTTCTATAAAAATTTTTATTACCAAGTGTTTACGTATTGAGAGCCAAATATTCAATATCCTTTTGAAGAGATTAAATTTTACCTTGCATAACTATGTTATATATAGTATTTATTAAATCATGGTCATACAAAATATGCCCCATGCCTTTTGGGATAGTGGAAATATGAACCTCCTTATAGGGAAAGTAGTTATCACCACCTTGAGTAGAAGTGGAATAAAAAATAGAAGAATCTATAATAGGTGAGTAGTTAGGGTTTTGGGGATATTTATGGATATAAAGTGAAAACAATAGAATACTGAAGAATATAAGTATTACCCCTAAAATCAAAGGGAACATAAATGAAAAAAAATCAAGTCGAAGATACTCTTAGGCTAAAATTTGAAACAGTAAGTGAGATTAGGTTTGAAACAACTTGAGAAATATATAGGCTCACCAATATTTTTTACTCTAATTTGGTTTTATAAACCCTAATATGATATAAAATAGTACATGAATTTATATTATAGTATATTTGATTCAAGGATACATTTGAATGGAAAATATTCAACTTACTTCCAATGATTTGACAAGTGTCATATGATAAATATAATAAGTATAACAAAGTGATGGTTATTTAATTTTTTTGACTATCTAATTGAATATGACTATTTTTTAATATTAGAAAATATATTGAAGTAGCCTTATCATTTTTACAATTTAGGAACTAAATTTTTATTTACTTAAGGTTGGTTTTGTTAGATCTAGGTCAGTATCAACTTTCAATATTGAATTGTAGTGGTCAGTAGTGACATGCCAAAATATGGGTATATGATCATACGATCACCTATACCTATCTATAAAATATAAATATGTGCTATATTTAAACCATGATGATTCAAAAAACTTTGGAAATAACTTAATTCACATTAAAACCATAAGTGTGATTGTGAGGGATAAAAAACTACAAATACTAGGAAGGTGTAATGGGTTAAGATGACCTTAATCACCCTAGTTGATGATTGAATATTTCCTATGCATCTAATACTCAAAGGAGGGAAATAAAACCACATGTAGTCTCCCACTAATGTGATTGTGCAATTGTGCTCCTTTGATATACTAATGTAACTAATGGTTTAGAATTTATACTTGAAGATGTTTTCTTTGAATTTGATTTATTATGCTTTAGACTTTGGTTGCGAATGATCATAGTGACTAATTTTAAATTTGGAAATAATAGGACAAATTCATTAAATGTATAATAGTTTATAGATGTGTACTAGATAAGTCTCAACTCACTTATCAAATAAGGCCTTAATTTATATATATGAGTTTAATTGGGTAAATTCTCATGCCATTGACACACTAGGTATGTGGGTTGACCTTAAGGAATTTTTTTATTTTGAAAAATATTTTTACTAGAAGAAGGTTGGTAACATCAGGTGCAAGTTAGTATTGATTGGAAATAGTGGCCTTGTTTGACATTATTGACTTGTGCATAGGAGGACTAAACTAAATTTTTGGGGATGTCCATGCAATATAATATGTAGGTTTGAAATAGATAGTGAGGTTTTTGTATGTGTGTAACAACATAATGGAAGGATAAAATTGATAAGGTATCATGTAGGTGTGAGACAATGGTGGGTTAGGACCAAATTTATGCACACAAGTCATGCATGGTAAATGAATGTCAAGTTTATTTAATTTACAAGTACTTAATAACATATTTTAGTATTTATGATAGGATATTTAAAAATATTCTAAATACAATGGGTGATCATGAAGATGAAATTATATATGCATTTAAATACACCATATGGCATTTGATTCTAAAAGACCTTCTAAATCCTGATGAGGTTTTTTTATAATTAATAAATAGATGAAAGAAATGATTTATTAACTAAATTAAATAATGAGGATCCATCCTCAATTTATAACACTTTTTATTTTATTAGAGGATATTTATATTCTAACAGTGATAGAGATTTTTTTTTGTTTTCTATAAATATTATTTACTTTATGAATAAATCATAAATGAAGATTATAAGGATTGAAAAGTGATATTAGAGGACACACAATTTTGGACTTCTATAATGATCAAGAATGAGAACAAAATAAGTGTGGTTGCAATAACAAATAATGAGATACAACTCTTGGGAATCATCGATGAGTTTCTCCTTCAAGAGGGGATGCCCCAAAGGTCCTAAACTATTTGTAGATATAGCACAGAGGATCTATCAATATGTTCACATCCAAAAAAGAAAATAGAACATACATATTTTAAGACACCAAAACACATAAATAATGAAGAGTGTGTGCATTTTCAAGATGAGATTGATTTTACATACGGAAAATGAGCCAAATGGATAAAATCATTGATTTTATTCTTGTGGATGGTTTTTATTGTTTTAAAACTAATCTCAGTGAAAAACATCATTAAAAAGGATGCTATTTATCTTTACCAATCAATTAGTTTGTATAGTAATCACTCTAAATTAGTTACTAGGATTTTTGTTTTTAAAAAAAATAAGACACCTCATGTATCACCCTACATGGATTAATTTGAAGTTATGTATGTGTTTTATTTTTTTAAATAGTTTTTTTAATCATAGGGTAACTAAAATAGAGGATGAATTTCAAAAGAGATTTTTTTTTAAAAGGAAGTAGATGAGTGGAATTGTTTTATCTCAGTATTCAATTTAAAATGTATTCATAAGGATGGGTGAGTTACAAAGCTTTGTAGGTTGATATGGAGACTAATTCACTAATTTCAAGTATCATTTCCATGAAGAAAATTCTTCAAAAGATTAAAAACTCCTTGAAATTATTTATGAATAGGATTGCTCCCAAATTTGTTAATATGTAAGTGATTTTCAATATTTCAAATATTGTCATGTTGAATCCATTCCCAATTGATGCAAGGATCCTAAACTTGATGCTTAGCGTGCAATTTTCCCCTGAGAGTTGCCAAAAAATTCAATGAAAATACCCTTGAGGATAATTTCATTCTTTAATGAATATATGATTCATATGAGTTATTCATTATAATGATTCTTAAACCTCCTTCTTAACAATATATTAGTAATTTAAAACCTCTCAATTTTCCATGTTTTAAATAATATCTTTAGTGGATCCCATTTTACTCATAGTCATTATGCTCAATAAATATCAAATTCAAAATTGATAAGCTAGTCTTTGTGTGTGTGTGTGTGTGTGTGTGTGTGTGTGTGTGTCGATGGATGGATCCTACCCATGCTTAGGCTCATGATTTTATTATTTTCCTTAGGTAATTTTATTATTTTAAATACCATATTTTTCCTTAATACAATGAAAAGAAGCTTAATGAGGATTTATAACTATTAGATCATCTTTGATCTAACAACATGAGCCTTTTAAATAAAATGTGTGTGACATCAATACCTATAAATGCCTCATGTTTATGATTTTCCAAAGTTTATCATGATATTAAACCAATATATATTGAAAATTCAATGCTGTAAGGATAAATGTGTGTAGGGTGTAACTTCACAAAGTAGGGTGAAAAGTAAAAAGGATATGGGGAAATTATGTGCCGAGTTTGAATATTTATATAGGATCACTATAGATATCTCATGATTTTGACCATATTTATATAAACAAAATTATATATTTTTCAAATATTAAGGATGAAACTAACTTTAATAAATGGGTAACGTCATTGGATGAGCTTTCTAACAATGCCCAAAATTTCTCCAATTAAGAATGAATAAGAGGCAAAGAAGCACAAGGAAATTAGCCTATATGTTTGCAATCTCTATGTATTATGTTATAAACATCCATTTCATTTTATCTTTATCTTATTGGAAATATATTTAATATATATTTCATGTTATTTTTTATTTAAATGAACTAGATGCATGCATTGCGCTTCAATAGTAAAAAAAATTAAAAGCTTTCTTGGAGCCATTTTTATTTCTTCACAGAGAAAATTAAAAACCTCCCACTAACTCTAAACAACCTAATTTAATGGTTTAATACATCAAAATATCTACTAACTTAAAAATATGAATGGAATAATTTTAAGGATGATTGATCCACTAAATTCATAAAGTGGGTGAGTTTTAAATTCAAATACTACAAAGATAATAAGGGTCTATCTACTCAATTAAATGAAGTGACATAAATAGATGAAGATAAATAAGTTAATCCATATTACAGAATTTATGAGAAGATATAGTACTCTCAGCTATAGTCTTGATCCTAAATAACTACATAAGCAAAATGGGATTACTATAGAATCTTGAGGAAGCATGCACATTACAACATCTCTCCTAATTTTATAATTGGTAGCTGTAAACATTCAATTTATATTTAAATATCCTTTATCTCCTCGTTATATAATGGCATATCTACCTCATTGTAAGAAAATGATTTCTTGGATTATTTAAATCCTTTTATTATAAAAAATTGGTATATACTCTTTTACTATTTTTTTTTATAGTTTTTCCTCGAGAATTATAATGAAATAGAATTTATTCTCTATGAATTTTATTGCAATTGATAAAATCAATCATCATTTTAATTTTTCATCTTTATAATTTATTATTGATACTATAATCTCATAATATATGATCTTATCTCTTGTATTATGCTACTTAATATCAAGCTCACTTTTATTTCTTACATATTTAAATAGCTTTGTGTTTGTTCAAAACACAATCAATCCATCTTATTCTTGTCCATTGCTTATTTTATTTTATTTATGTTTCCCCTTTTACTTTTCAATATTTATTTATGCATTAGAATAGGGATAAAACTATCTCTACAAATTGTCTTACAAGAGCAATCTAAGACTAGTAAGTGTTTCAACTTATTTTGGTCATAATGATCTAAAGAATTATAAAACTATTGAAATTCATGTTTCATAAGATATATCATATACCATAAAAATATGAATGTCAAAAATGATTAATTTCAATTTAATAAATATATAAATTACAAAGGGAAAAGCCACTTAGATGATATACCATTATGATATGCTCACTGCCTATGTATAATCATCTAAAATAGTCTAAAATGGCTATGTGATCACTCAAATTAGAATATTTAATGTCACAATATACCATTATGTTACTAGTGAATTCTTAGACACATATATAACCAAATATGTCTAATTTTTTTAATCAAAATTTTCCATGTGTAATTTTTCAATTTGTTCAACCACATATTATTGTGCTTACCTATCAAGACAATTTTTGAGTGATTTATTATCCTCATTCCTATGCATAAATTATATTTTTTTCATTATTTAATTGATTCCATAGCTACACTTTCAACACTTTCTTAACTTATAAAAAAATGCTATAAATATGGTTTGGATATCCTTAACCATATCTCATTGAATGGTTGAGCATTATCTACATTCCAATTCTATAAAGAGGGCCCAAATTGCATGTAGTTCTCCCACCTATGTGTATGTATGATCAATAATGTTTTGTATAGAATGTAATGCATAAATTTGGATTTAAAAACTTAAAAAAATGTAAATTTGACCTCATGTTAGTGTATTTAAACTTTTATTTTGAATTGTTCCTTTAAGGATTTTTTAATTTGTATGCTTTTAGATAATGCCTCAAGTATGTGAAACTAAATTTATCAAGGTGAAAGTAGTTTTCAAGTAGTGACCAAGTGAATAATACCTTAGGATTATCTTATATATATAAATGACTCTTTGGGTAATTTCCCACCATAATTGACAGTGAAATTTGCATACCAACCCAAAGAGGGGTTTTAAATTTGAAAAATATTTGTTTAAGGAACATGGGACATTATCTTTAAAGACATAAACTATCAGTAACCAACAACATCTGAATGTTTCCAACACTATCTATGAAGGAATAAATAGTGATATGGAATATGTAAATAATATTCTTAGGTTAATAATGCATTTTGGCATAGACTAGGGAGATCATGTACATGAATGGTAGAAAATTTGGAAGGCCAAGTCCATAGATAGTTGAATGTATAAAACAATATGTGATAAAAATTCATATGTGCATGCATAAGTCATGTATGTCAAACATAGGTCAAATTTTATGTTTCCAAGTTTCTAATACTTTTTTTTGTCTAAAAATGCCTCCATTTTATTATAGTATTAGAATACTAGATCAAAGGGATAAAAGAGATAAATTTAGTAATAATGGTTAATTGAATTTGATGTTAACAAATATTACCCAAATATATAGTTTATTATATGTAAAATATGTAATTAAATGTGTATAAATGAATTTCCACTCATGATTAAAAATATGAAACATTTCATAAAATTTTAATAATTAAAATTGAAAATTCAAGAATGAATACACTTGTGGGTATGTGAACCAAGTTTGCCACTTAAGTCATTATAATATGGGGTGATTATACCCTAAGGATATGCCATTATTAATAACATGGGGTGTAAATATAAATTTGTGAACCCTCATTAGATACTGAGAAGTGCTAGTAGTTGAGCGTTGCAAAAACCTAAACTACACTACTCAAAATATCATCATAACTATTTGGTGGAACATTTTATTAGGTTTGTATGCAAAGGTGGATACTCATACCAAAATCATATGTAAAATATGAAACCCCACATCAAGTTTTGTATGCAATTATAAAAATATGAATCAACCATTGCATATGTATTTTAGATTCAAAGTGTTTACATATTACCATCGTTCCCCATTAATATAAATATAAAATTTCATGCATGAAAAAAATTCGTGCCCTAAATTATTATTGATATTTACCTCAATGTGATAAATAATACATTAATATATATGTCACTCTATCCAATATGACAAATTTGATAACCTAGTAAATTTGACCCATGTAGCCTAATAAATTTGTTTAATCTGATCCATGTAATATATCTCACCATGACATAGAATATGTCACATATTCCTCATAATCCTATAAAATTTCCAGCATGTGCTTCACATATGTGTCAATTTTTCCCAATATGAATCATAATTTTACCATGTTGAATCATAATTTGTCTTGTAATCTAAATTATCCATCTATTAAAGTCTAAATCATTATCACCCACCCTCTAATATGCCCTTTTTTTTAGGTAAGTGATGAATTGTTTGAATAAATCATATCAAAATAAAAGAGTTTTACACATCATGTTATATAAATAGATGCAATAATGTAAAATATTTTCACTAACATGATAATAATATGCCATCATATAAATATTTAAACATTTGCACCCATATGAAACATGTAACCTAAGGCATATAAGCATCATGTCAATTAAATAAATAAAATATTCACATAGTAATAATCACTAATCAATAATACATATATAAAATACATGATAGGAATCGTGACATTGCACATAATATAAGAATGTGTGATATCAGTCACAACACCATAGGTTCATCACTCATAAAATAACAACACACATATGCACATAATGCCATGATGATGACACACATAATCACTAAATACATTACCCAAATCTAAATAAACTCAAACCTAACATAGGTAACATGTCCATGACATAGACTAGATAATCCTTAACATAATTGATGTAATACATGACAACACACAATTATGCACTCATATAAACATGCAAGATAACAAGTAATGTAACACACATCAATGGTCATACATATAAATTGTAATATAATGAACTCAAATAATCCTACAATGAAATACACAATTAATGATCACACCATCTAACATGCAACAATAATCACCCATAGAGAACACACTGTCATGCTCATCAATCATCATACAATGTAATACATAATCAATATTCATAACATTTAACAATCATCAACATCAAACATGCATATAATAATATAGGTTAGTCTACACAATCAATCCATGCCATCATATCATATATAAATCCATAATATCCATATAGAATGTAATCTTGAATGTTTCACATAAGAAAAAGTTATGTATAATTATTCTACGTAACTCAATATGATAAATGGATTGGTCATAGAAATATATATCCTATATAAGTGTACCAAGATGCCTTTAGTATAAGCATCCCAAAAATTTAGAAAAGTATCCCATGGATATAAATAATTTCCATGTATAATATGTAACTTATATGTCTTGTATCCTACTCATGCATTCCATGAAAATCATGTGCATGAAAAATTGATATATACTATACCATGTATATTATTGGGATCATGTATGATCCCAAAGTTTATTAATTGGTTTGTTTATTTTTTATTTTTTTATGCTCAGGTTATTTTCCCATTATTTAGTTTTATAACCAATTTATTCTCTCGTATGCTTTTAAAGCTTATCTTCATACAAAAATAAAATGGATGTTTACATTGAATATATTATTGTTTTCCTCCATTTTTGATCTATCAGTGGTATCAGAGCCATGTAGGAGGAAGAAAGAGATTATTTATAGTCATGTAAAATTAAATATTAAAGAAACATAAGTTCTTATTTTCACTCTAAAAAAATCAAATAATATGGCATTTGAGAGGAGGCATAAATGGTGGCTTAGATGAGTGACCTAATTTCGAGGAAGGCCCTTACCCATTTTTAGAAGTACGTACAAAGTGTCCTTCATACTGTTGGGGATCAACCAACAATGGATTACACTTATGAAAGCAATCAATGCGGAAATAAATCAGATAGATAAGTAACTGAAATGATAAATAGCACAGAACAAGATATACAAGAAAACACCCTGAAAACTTGTATTAAAAACTCTTTACAATAGGAATACAAATGAAGAACTTTGTTCTTCCACACCTCTCTCAGATGCACACAAGATCTCTCACTAGATCTCTATTCCTCAAGAGCTCTCACTAAAAGTACAGTCCTTCAAACATTCACAATGTTCTACTAGTACTCAATTACACTCTCATACACTTCATCATCTTCATACAATAGCTTAGAAGATCTCTCCTACATATAGAAATAGGAAACTTAAGCATGCTCTTACAACAAACAGTTAAGCCTCTTCAACAAGGGCTCTAAAAATAACATTGCTAACAATAGAGACGCGAGCATGAGTCTACAACTCAAACTCATCATGCAAACACTCGCTTCTGTCCTCGGAAATAGCTCTCTGGACACGCAGGTAACCGACGTCGGTTCCTGTCTGTTCGCCTGTGACCGTCGCCGACCGACCATACTGCCGACGTCGGCGCCTCTGAACTGCAACTGACCGACGTCGGTCGCTCCTGACCGACGCCGGCGTCTGTGTAGACCCGAACTTGTTTGTCTATGCTCCATGGTGAAGCTTTTAGCTCCACATACCTAACAATCTCCCACTTGGAGATAAACCAGCTGCACCAATACCTGTACAGCAAGATCTTCTAGCTCCTCCATCTTCAACTCAATCGTGAAGACCAACAGAAGTTGAATGAAGATTCAACTTCTCCTTAGTAACCGGCTTTGTTAGCATATCCGCAGGATTCATGTCTGTATGGATCTTCTCCAGCTTCAACTCACCATCTTCCAATACCTGCCGTATGAAGTGGTACCTTAGCTGTATGTGTTTGGTTCTAGAATGAAAAGCTGAGTTCTTTGCCAAATGGATTGCGCTTTGACTGTCACTATGCAATCTGCAACTCCCATGCTCCCTTCCAAGCTCTTCCATGAACCGTGTCATCCATAGCATCTCCTTGCCAGCTTCTGTAGCTGCAATGTATTCTGCTTCTGTAGTTGACAAGGCTACAACCTTCTGCAACTTAGAAATCCAACTAACTGCCGTTCCACCTACAGTAAAAACATAACCTGTAGTGCTCCTCCTGCCATCCAAATCCCCTGCCATATCTAAATCTACATAGCCATGTAGAGATGTATCTGAACCTCCATAGCATAAGTGTCTGCTGCTGGTTCCTCTCAGATATCTAAGGATCCATTGTACTGCTTTCCAATGTTCCTTTCCTGGATTGGCCATATACCTGCTTACTACTCCCACTGCTTGGGCAATATCTGGTCTAGTACACACCATTGCATACATCAAACTTCCTACCGCGGAAGAATATGGAACCTTGTTCATGTACTCTACCTCATCATGTGAATTGGGACATTGTTCTTTACTTAACTTGAAATGTCCTGCCAAAGGTGTGCTTACCGGTTTCGCATCCTGCATGTTGAACCGTTTCAACACCTTGTCCACATAATCTTCTTGAGACAATATCAACCTGTGATTTTCTCTGTCTCTCTTAATGCTCATGCCAAGGATCTTCTTAGCTGCTCCCAAATCCTTCATGGCAAACGTTTGAGCTAACTTCTCCTTAAGCTCTGAGATGTCCTGCATGTGAGACCCTGCAACCAGCATGTCATCTACATACAACAATAGAATAATGTATCTACTGTTATCAAATCTCTTAAAGTATACACAATGGTCTGATTGACACCTACTGAAACCATGCTCAGTCATAAACCTGTCAAATTTCAAGTACCATTGCCTTGGAGCTTGCTTGAGGCCATACAAGCTTTTCTTTAACCTGCACACTAGTTTCTCCTTACCCTTGACCTCGAAACCTTCTGGCTGTTCCATGTAAATTTCCTCATCTAAATCTCCATGAAGAAATGCTGTTTTAACATCTAGTTGCTCGAGATGCAAATCCTCAAAAGCAACCAAAGATAGTACAACCCTTATAGAAGTCATCTTAACAACTGGAGAAAAAATTTCGCCAAAGTCAATACCTGGCTTTTGTGCAAACCCTTTTACAACCAATCTGGCCTTGTATCTCATCTGACCATCCTCACCTTCCTTCAACCTGTAAGTCCACCTGTTCTTCAGTGTTCTCTTACCAGCTGGCAATTCAACCAAATCCCATGTTTGGTTCTCTCTTAAGGACTCCATCTCCTCAATCATGCCATGCTCCCACTTACTCCTGGACTCCACCTATAAAGCTTCTTCAAAACTTTCTGGTTCTCCACCATCGGTTAGCAATAAATAATATAAAGAAGGAGAGTATCTAATCGGAGGCTTACTTACCCTTTCAGACCTCCTGATTGGTGTCTTGGACTCGTTTTCCACAATCTGTCCACCCAAATTTTCTGACAGTGACCGACCTCGGCCACCTGTAGACCTGTTACTGGCCGACGCCGGTTCCTCCTGGCCGACGCCGGTGCCTGGTCTGTCGACGTCGGTCTCTGTATGACCGACATCGGTTTCTGTACTACCGACGCCAGTGCCAAACCTGCCGACGTCGGTCTCTGTGTTTTCCTGTAAATGATTATTTCTTTTTCCCGCGAGCTCATTTTGGACCATAACTTCGTCCAACTCATTATTGCTCTGCCCAACTTGATCTAGCTTCCTTGTCTGATCAATGTACATCACCCTTTCATTGAAAACAACATCACGGCTCCTGATTACCTTGTTAGTTCCTAGATTCCAAAATCTGAAACCAAAATCATCTGAGCCATAGCCTATAAACGTGCACCTCATAGACTTAGCATCAAGCTTCTTTCTATTTTCCTTATCTATGTGCACAAAGGCTTCACAACCAAAAACTTTGAGATATGAGAGATCAATCTTTTTACCTGTCCATGCCTCTTCTGGAATTCCACCATCCAGAGCTGTAGAGGGTCCTCTGTTGATCAGGTACACTGCGGTGTCAACTGCTTCTGCCCAAAACTCTAAGGGCAACCCTGCATGCAATCTCATACATCTTGCACGCTCCATAATAGTCCTGTTCATCCTTTCAGTAATACCATTCTGCTGAGGTGTCCTTCGAACCGTCCTTTGTCTACGGATCCCATTTATGTAACAATACAATTTGAACTTAAGACTGCAGAACTCACCACCATTATCGGATCTCAAGCACTTTAATCTTTTGCCTGTTTCATTCTCAACCATGGCTTTCCATATCTTAAAAGTCTCAAAAACATCAGATTTCTTTTTAATACAGTAGATCCATACCTTTCTTGTGGCGTCATCTATGAATGTAACATAGTACTGTGATCCGCCAATAGAGGCTACATGAGCCGGTCCCCACACGTCTGTGTGAACAAGCTGCAACTTCTGCCTTTTCTTAGTAGACCCAGTCTTTAGAAAACTAACCCTTTTCTGTTTTCCAAACACACAATGCTCACAAAATTCTAGATCCATACTTTTCAAATCTGAAAGCATACCTTTAGACTTCAGGATAGACATCCCCTTCTCACTCATGTGGCGAAGCCTTGAGTGCCACAATTTAGCATCCACATCTGAAGTAGATAAAACTGAAGGAGATTTGTTAGTAATACAATTACACAAATAGAGAGTACCTTCTCTCTTACCTCTGGCCATAACAAGTGCACCCTTGGTCACTTTCCAAGAATCTGCTGTGAGAGTTACTGTACAACCCTCATCACCAAGCTTACCTGCAGAAATCAGATTTCTCTTCAAACTAGGAACATGCATCACATCCCTCAACACCCATGTGTTGCCATTCTGCATCTTTAGCTGCACTTTACCTTTGCCAATAATCTTGCAAGGCTCATCATCCCCCAAGTATACTATTCCAAAATCTCCATGGACATAGTCACTGAAATATTCTCTGTTAGGGGTAGCATGGAAAGACGCACCAGAATCTAATACCCAAGATTCTATGTTATTATGCAAAGAGAAAATAAGAGCATCTTGTGCAATACCTGCAACCTTTGTCTCTTCCTTTCCTTCGTGCTGATTGTCCTCCTTAGGCTTTGACCAGCAATCTCTGCTTATGTGCCCCAACTTTCCACAGTTCCAGCATTGTGGCCTTCTGCCATTCCTGGATTTGGATCTGCCTCTTCCCTTAGACTTAGATCTTGATCTCCTCTTGCTCCTTTCTTTTTGCCTTCCTCTGCTCTCGAAATTTAAAGCGTTCCCGGATGTCCCAGAAGTCTCTTCTGTGCTTTTCCTGCGTATTTCCTCATTCAAAATAACACTAACCACATCCTCTACTTTTAAAATATTCGAAGCAGAAGCAGTATTAGAAACTGCCATTACCAAGCCATGCCAGCTTTCAGGCAAAGAACATAAAATTAAAAGAGCCTTTATTTCATCTTCAAATGAAATATTAACAGAACTTAACTGATTAACAATACCATGGAAATCATTCAGGTGATTAGAAACAGATCCACCTTCTTGCATATGCAAATTAAACAACTGCTTCATTAAATATACCTTATTTGAAGCAGAGGGTTTTTCATACAAATTAGCTAACGTGGTCATTAACTCTACCGTAGTTTTTGCCTGTGACAAATTGGATATCACAGTGGAGGCCAGACTCAGTCTTATAGAACCAAGAGCCTTTCTGTCAAGAACTTCCCATTCTTCATCCTCCATGTCCTTGGGTTTCTTTGCTATCCCACCTAACGGTAAGTAAAGATCCTTCTGATACAGATAGTCCTCTATCTGCATTCTCCAGTGCTGATAGTTCTTGCCATTAAACTTTTCCATTCTCAACTTACTTTCCTCTGCCATTGCTTCTCCCACTCAAACAGAAATCCCTGTGAGCAACCTGTAATCCGAACACACTACACAGATCTGAACCACCTGTTAGTGAACCTGAGCTCTGATACCACTTGTTGGGGATCAACCAACAATGGATTACACTTATGAAAGCAATCAATGCGGAAATAAATCAGATAGATAAGTAACTGAAATGATAAATAGCACAGAACAAGATATACAAGAAAACACCCTGAAAACTTGTATTAAAAACTCTTTACAATAGGAATACAAATGAAGAACTTTGTTCTTCCACACCTCTCTCAGATGCACACAAGATCTCTCACTAGATCTCTATTCCTCAAGAGCTCTCACTAAAAGTACAGTCCTTCAAACATTCACAATGTTCTACTAGTACTCAATTACACTCTCATACACTTCATCATCTTCATACAATAGCTTAGAAGATCTCTCCTACATATAGAAATAGGAAACTTAAGCATGCTCTTACAACAAACAGTTAAGCCTCTTCAACAAGGGCTCTAAAAATAACATTGCTAACAATAGAGACGCGAGCATGAGTCTACAACTCAAACTCATCATGCAAACACTCGCTTCTGTCCTCGGAAATAGCTCTCTGGACACGCAGGTAACCGACGTCGGTTCCTGTCTGTTCGCCTGTGACCGTCGCCGGCCGACCATACTGCCGACGTCGGCGCCTCTGAACTACAACTGACCGACGTCGGTCGCTCCTGACCAACGCCGGCGTCTGTGTAGACCCGAACTTGTTTGTCTATGCTCCATGGTGAAGCTTTTAGCTCCACATACCTAACACATACAGATCAAGTAAAATGACACACTATCATTTTGCACATGACTACATTTGTGAAGTGAAGAAGTAGATGCATGTGTGCTTTGATTTTATTAATTTGGATCATCACTTTAGGGATTATTTGAATGATTTTTAGTTGCCTCCCTAATTTAAAGAGTGGAATCACCATTTCAATAATAGTAATGGTGGAGGAGTGAGTGTTAATCTAGAAGAGGTATTTTGGTATTTTATTTTAAACTTTTATATAAGTTTAAATGAATTTTTTGACTCCATATTTGATCAACATGCCATATCAATGGTTGAATCAAAGAAATAAATAAGAAGATATTGAAATCATAGAAAATTGAAAGAGCATTGAAGTCTTAAACATGGAAACATAAACTATAAAAATATAAAATAGATTAAAATTTGCATAGAAATGAATTAGATTGGAGTGAAATCATATGACATCCTAGAAGAAAATTATTTTCCAAAACCTCTCAAACCTCACTCTGCATGGGCCCATCAAAGGAAAAGGCATATTATTTTATTTTAAATGCATAGTCAATAATAAGGTATACTATTTTATCTCATTTCAAGTCTTGAAATGTTATGTATTCCATTTGAGAGAGTACAAAACTTGTTGAATGATTATACACTATGTGCATTGCTCATGCATTCACTACCCTATCTGCAACTTCCATCAACACCTATAAGAGATTAAAATGTTAGAATGGGAGCCTTGACATATATTTAAAATCCTTTAGGGTGGATTGGTTTCATTGGGAGGCCTTGATAATGTCTAAACATGGTTATAAGGTCACATGTCATGCATACTACCCATAGTCTCATTCACTATCTACACATGGAAATGTCCACATACAAGTGGCACTGATAGAGAGTTAAAGGTGTTATATGGAAATGTTAAATCATGTTTTGAGACCCTTATTGAAGTCATAATATTTTTGAAGTACCTTTAGGAACATGTTTTAAGTCATAGGAAAACAGGCAGGTTCTTGAAAGACACCTTTAAGTTGATGACTATGTTCAGGGACAAAATCCCTAAATAAACATAAATAGAGCACTCAACACTCTTGGTATTAACACATGATGATGTCACATGGGTTTTTTATCAATATAATTTTTTTTTACCTTTTTTAGATATCATATAGGTATATCCATGAAAAAATTAATGGATGTATGATTATAGGAAAGGAGTGTATGAAGGCCTCCATTTATAACTTTTGTTCATTATAGTTTTCTAGTGTATTCTATAGGAATGGAAATTTCAAAGTGCCCCTTACACCCAAAATTTTAATATGGAAACATATATTAATACTAAGTGGTCTTGTTGAGTTGAGAGGGAATACCAATGAATCAAGGTCATTAAGGAGTTTAAAATTCAAATTTGTGAGTTGACCACCACCTATAGCTATTTTGTCCTAAAAAACTCACCTATAGCTGATTGTAAGTGCTTGTTTGTAGGTTTATAGGTGAACTTGATGGAGACATGATAATAAGAACACATACAGGTTACAAATGTTTCCAATATCTTTAAGGGAATCATATACCCTATGAAATTTATTCCAAAGCTAATGCTCATCTACTAGACCCATGTTTCTCCATCAGTAGGGTAGCTATAGTCACTATAGTTGACAGTGAACTAGAACATTATGGTATTGGTGTTGATATGGACTAAGTTTGATATGAATGTACCCAAGTGAGTTATAAAATAGTTTAAGGACTTAAATAATACCCTATATCAATTATATAATCCATAAAACATGTAGCAAACACCTATAAGTGTCCATTTTGAATAAGGAGACACAATCAACAATCCATACCAGTCAAGTAAAAGGTATGTTATGGAGAGGTTGGCAAGGGTTAAGATGTTAAATGTGTTTTAAAGGACTCAAAAATGATGGTAGACACTTAAATATACTCTCATATAGTGAAAATAGGACATGGAAAGGTTTTTAAAGGCAACCTATAGTCCATGAGTAAACCTTGCACATAGTGAGCTTATCCAAGGGTCTGTCTTAGGTTCTAAGGCATTTGAGGGTTCTAGGAGCATAAAAAAACTATAAAATATATATTTAATATCCTCGTGACCACCTTGAGACACTCATAACTTAATTTATCATAATAATGTATAAGAGATACCCTCTATTCTATCTCAGACACAGGGTACTCTAAGAAGCAAAAACATTACAGGTTAAAGTAACCACATGTTAAAAATATATGACAGGAGTCTTAGGTCTAATGAATTATGGTGTTTATAATGGCATAAGACATGTAAAAATATATAAAATACCCTAAAATTTTAATGAGATGCTCATATAAGGTGGTGAATAGTCTATGTAGGCTAAGCCTACTAGGTCTTGGTTAGGCCTAATGGTTAAGGGGGTTCCAATATCACTTATAGGACCAATTGGAATTTGAAAATCCTTATAGGACCTTAATTGGGAGGAATAAGGTTTTTTTTAAACTTTGGTGTGTAGGTGAAGTCATAGATAAACCATGTTTGGATCCAAACTAACTCAAGCTTGTGAAAAATGAGAAGAGCTCGAATAGGCAACTTGGAGAGCTCACATCTACTTGGAGGTTATTCATGGGAGACTAAATAATTGGGAGATGTTAGATAAGGTTCCTAACTTGAATTTTAATTATTTTTTATAAAAATTCAATGTCATAACTTTATGAATAAAGGCTATGGGTGAAAATAGCCTAATACCCTTACAAACCCTGGATAAGGACCCAATTGGGAAAATGAAGATGGAGAGATATCTAAATGGGATATAATGAGCATGAAATTTACTATAACTTGTAGACAACTCTCTAGAGATACTTCCCACTCATTTGAGGTGTTCCCTACTTGTATGGATAGGGTAGAAAAGGGATTTTATTAACTATTTTTGATGTTGTACAGGTATAGAAGGGTTTAAATAAGTGAAATAAAATTTGGGATATATTTTGGGACATGATATAACAAATAATTTCCATTTATTCCAGCATAATATCTCTTAAGTGCTTTTGTAAGTGCTCCCACTTCATCTAGTGAAAACTTCTATAGTAAACAAGCTAGTGATAAGGATGAAAAATTCAAGTAGAAGGCCTTTTAAGATCTATTTAAAGAATATAAGGCCATGAAATGTCTTTATAGGTGTCATTCATTCATATTTATGGATTGTTTTAGAAAACTAAAGACATATTTAGTGCCAAATGTGAGAGGTGGATAAAAGAGGAATTATTTGGACCCCAAACAATGATGACTCATATGTAAAACAATCCTAATGATTAAGGATGAAACAAATTCATGTTAGAGCATGTATAAAACCCCTCCCACTTATTTCAATAATCACATCTATCCCTAGTCTATTTTTGACATTCCAAGAAGGCCAAATGATGAAGGTAGTTTTCTAAGCAATGAGGAATTATATGCCACATTTTAGGAGTTTCATGCTTTTAAGGGCCATTTGTCCTATCAAAACTTGAATGGTCTATCTCACACTTCATTATCCTACATGTATAACTCATTTTCTAGCATGACATATGTCTTAGTGACTCTTGGGATTAATTGTTTTATCCTCTCTCTCTAATTCTATAAGTAGTATCTATTTTGGCTCTTATAAATTAATACCACACTATGTATGGAAAAGCCCTAATAGTTTTGACATTGTACTTTACCTTATAATAATAAATTAAATCTAGTTTGAGTTCATATCTCATCTTTTCAAAGTGTGTGAATAGATGTGTAGTGAATAGTTAAGAGATATCTATCTATCCTTTCTTTCTCTCAATCCTTCCATGTTTGATGCAAGTGACTTCACTCTATCAGGTCATATGAAGTGTTGATTAAGTGTATGGATCTATTCTTAAGTGTAAAATTATACCCTAATATCTACAACTGATCTATGGTTTCACTTACCTTGGATATCCTTCATGCATCTCACCTCGATATTAAAACATTAATCGTAGAGAATTATATGGCTTAGAAACTAATTTTTATGCATTATTTCTTAGTGAAAGAAGTATGATGATCATGTGTAAATAATATTGGTATATCACCCCCTTAGATTATTTTAATTTCATGTAAAATTATATCCCTTTTCCTCTAAACAATAAACTAGTTTAGGTGATAATCACTTCAAGGTATATTTAGGGAGCTAGCCCTTAAATCTAGAGGTCTAAATCCATTATAGGTACACCCAAATACCTAGAAGTATTCCCATGTTGCCCAAATATGGAGGAGGCTTAAACACCCTCCTCTACAGTGAAATATTTGGTGATAATAGTTATGGAATGCCTAGTGGGACCAAGGTCCAAGAGAGTGGAAATATTTTTGGTGTGTGTTTCCTCTAATAAGCTTTTGGAAGTAAGCAAGATAATACCAATGGAAACTTTGAATGAAATATTCTAGTTGTGAGCAGCCCATGTATCTTTTGTTGAATATTTCGATCAATTTTTTTCATCTCATTTAACATATGAGGTTGATATGAACATATATGGTGGATACCCCTATCATGAACCCCCCTAGTAGCCTTGCTATGAACCACATTATATTCCTCAATAGTCTTATCACAATGGCTATCAATCTTATAGGCCATGGCAGCCCTATGGTCCTCCATTTCCCTCCCCATATAGACATCATATTTTTGGATATACCTATGAGGAAGGATGCCAAAAAACCTATCAAGAAATGCCTTCCTATCAACCCTAATATGATCTTTACTAAGCATACCACGATGCCTATTAATCTCAATAGGATTCCTACGAGTCTTATCATGAGGAATCAAATGATTCCATGGATTTTAAGTCAAGATATCAAGAGGAAAGATGTGAATTATTATAGAATCAATTAAAACAAGTTAATGGTAGACTTGATCCCCATCATTACCCTCATTCTCCTTCATTATTTCCATATTACATGAAATCTTTGTTGGCATCCATACCACATTTGCTAATTCATGAAGAGAATATGAGAACATGGGATGATGAGTATGATGTACTCCCTAATCATCTCATGGAAAGGTTAGAAGGTGTCTACCAAAGTTGTATGTAGATGTTGGAGATGTTTGAAGAGATAGAAGGAACTCAATGGGAGATCAAAGAGAAGATGGACTTGGCAAAGAAATGTGATCAATGCTCAATAAGTAGGTTAAATATGTGGGAATAAAAGGAACCTAAAAATGAACATGTTATTATTGAAAAGCCTTAAGGAGGATATTATAAAGGTACAAATTATACTGATGTAGGTGTTTTCCATTCTAACCAACCCAAAATATCACTTCCCTATGAGCTCACTAGTGTAGTCCTTTTTACTAAGTCCATTCACAAGCCTTCTCCTTCACCTCACACTCCATCTCCAATTCATCAGCCTTCCACCTTACCCCTTATTGAAAAAGAGCCCATTTTGAGGGAAAAAAATGAAGATGAAAGATCTCAAGTCATTGTTGATCAAGAAGATGTCATGAGTGATTATGAAGAGGAAATAACCATATGGACTTCCCTTTGTGAACACAAGGGCAACTCTACCTTCTTGAGTGAAGAGAAACATATTGAAGACTTTTTTGTAGTTATCCATGAGGAATGTGGTCAAGAATTGAAGAGAGAGGTAATTGAAGAAGACTCCATATCTGATCATGAAGTTGTTGATGATCCCAACAAACCTAAAGTTGAGTGTGCTATCAAGGATGATGATGAAGATCAAGTCACTCATTAGGAAGTTGAAATTCTAGAAGAGTCTCATGTGACCAAGGTAGAAGACATAATACTTGAGGAACACTCAATACCTCAGCTTGATGTTGAACAACCTTTAAATGTATTGGATCATAAATATGATTAGATTGATGACCTCATATCTTAGTAAGAGAAGGTTGAAGAGGTAGTGGTTGTAGATGACATGAAGGACAAAGATTATTAGTAGATGAAAATGAAGATCTTTCAAGATCTTGAAGAGATTTGCCAAGTTAAGGGCCAAGTACATGAGAAGATGGAGAAATTTTTTTCCATGGAGGATAATGACCAGGATTGGGTAGATTATGTAGAACTCTTTGATGAGTTTGATTAACTTGTAACTGAAAATAAACCCAACCTTATTGAGAGCACCATAGAAACCAAGAAGGTATGTCTTGTTGAACCACCATTAGAGTTTATAGTTTAGGAATCTTAGGAGAAAGATGAGGCTATTTGGATTCAAGAAGAGTTCATTTTCTTATCTATCCTAGTTGGATCTACTTGGTTTTCATCGAACATCATGCCAATGAAGCTAACAAACAACATGAAGAAGATGGAGGCATCAATGCCAAGGGTCAAAAGGATACATACCTAATGAAATCCTTCATTACATGAAGCAAGAGGGTTTTAAAACTTCCCATTTAACCTAAGAGGAATTATTTATTTTATTTTAGTTTGTGTTTGAGTTAGTTATTTTGGTTTTTTGTATGTGTTCCATAAGTTCTCAAGAAGCACAAGTGTGTGTTTTCTTAGTTCCTTGTCTTGTGTGTTGTTTCTTGTTAGTTTTATATTGTTTGGTATGTTTTGAAGGCAAATTATGTTTCAAGTTGGTGTATAGGTGACTCCATGGCCCAATAGATAGGATTAGGCAACTACTCTTGGCATAGCAAGCATACCAAACTTGGGAAATCACTAAGAATATTGGCCATTTTGACCACAAGTCAAAATGGGTCCACCCACTATAGTCTAAAACTTGATATGGGGGTATAGTATAATGGCATATGGTGTGTAATACCTCATTCTGATGTGATTTAATATGTTTCTAGCCTTGGTCATGATCTACTTTAGTCATTACATCATTTAGGGGTCATTTTATAAAATTAAATACAAGTGGTACGGTTTTATAAGAAAGACAAGTGTTATAAACTCCTTATAAGTGTCCCTCATATTAGTCCCTATCATATTACTTGTCAATAATATTAGCACTAATAAAAACTTTTAAATGTTAACTAAAAATCAAGAAAATAGGTGCAAAAGATGGAGTTTCAAAGGTTATACATCCCATGAGAAGAGTGACACATGGGAATATTTGGGATGTATATTGAAATTAATTATACTCATATCCATGCTTTAAATTATTTTTAAGTGATAAAAATAATCAAAAATCATTATTGTCTTTCATCACTCCACTATGCACATGAAACTGGTCAACAAGTTTTTGTATAGTATGGCTAGTAGAAGTTTAAGGTCAAATTCCTTTGGGGGGTAATATTTAACTTGGTAAGATTCATTTTAACTCTTGGAGTGAAGAGAATGGTTTTATATTCTTTATGAACCATTATTAACAAGTTGACTCTGTTTTTCTACTTGTTATTTCCCACACCCTATAGGTTTTGTTATTGTTTGAGTTGTTCCATATAACTCAGCTAGTTAATTCACTTATATAGGATGTTGGATTCCTCATATCATGTTTACAATTTTATTTTTCATTTTTGGAGTTGTTTTCATGAGCTAAATAGTTAAAGTTTGTAGGATGATGTTGCTAGTGAAGTTATAGTCAATGTTCACCAATTATAAAAGGTTTATTTATCTACAATGGCCTTGAGGAAATGTGTGGTATTGTGTTTCATACCTTTGATATATTTTTTCCTCCTCTCATTCCAATCTTAATCTCCAAGATCAGAATTCATGGATTTGAAATCAAAGTGTAAGACATAGTAAGCTCTTTACCCACTTTCACTTGTAGTCATGATTGAATCACATGTATGAAACTTGTCTATCATACTCATGAAGGTTTAGTAAATGTTTCAAGGTGTTTAAAATGAATTGAGAATCATGAAAATACAATTTATATCCTCCAAATAGCATAATATGGATTGTGGTGAAAGTTAATGACATATATATATATATATATATATATATATATATATATATATATATATATATATATATATATATATATATAGAGAGAGAGAGAGAGAGAGAGAGTAAACCATGAATGTGCACCTACAGGTGATTTTAGAAGAAGGTCACGTTGATATAGTTTAAAGTCTTATAATTTTGTGGATTCAATTTTAGAGACTATAAAACTTGTTGAATGCTTATACACCATATGCATTGCTCATGTTTCCATTCATTGCCCTATCTATAACTTCCATCAACACCTATAAAAGATTGAAATGTTGGAATGGGATCATTGATATATGTTTAAAATACTTCATGGTGGAAATGTTGTGTTGGGGTAAATTTAGAAGCTCTAAACATGGTTATAAGGTCACGTGTCATGCATATTTCTCAAAATCTCATTCATTGCCTGCACAGGGAAATGTCCACCTATAGGTGGTAGTGATAGAGAGTTGAAGGTGTTATATGTAAATGTTAGATCATGTTTTGAGACCCTTATTGAGGTCATAATATTTTGGAGTTAACTTTAGGAACATGTTTGAAGTGATAGTCAAGTAGGCAGGTTCTTGAAAGACACCTTCAAGTTGATGACTGTGTTCAAGGAAAAAATCCCTAAAAGCACAAAGACATAGCATTCAACACTCTTGGTGTTAACACATGATGATATCACATGGGGTTTTGATCAATATATATTTTTTAACTTGTATCCCTATCATAGAGGTATAACCATGTAAAAAGTAATGGATGTATGACTAGAGGAAAGGATTTTTTAAAGGCCTCTTTTTTTTACTTTTGTTGACTATAGTTTTCTAGTGTATTCCACAAGAATAGAACTTTCAAAGTGCCCCCTACACCCAGAATTGCAATATGGAAACATATATTACTATTAAGTGGTATTTTTGAGTTGAGAGGACATACCAATAACTAAAGATCATTAATAAGGAGTTGAAAATTCAAAGTTGTGAGTTGACCACCACCTACAACATTGTGTCCTCAAAAACTCACCTACAACTGACTATAAGTGCTTGTTTGCATGTTTATAGGTGAACTTGATGGAGACATGATAATAAGAATATATACATGTTTAAAATGTTTAAAATACCTTTAAGGGAATCATAGACCCTATGGCACTTATTCCAAAGCTAATGCTCATCTAACAGACCCCTATTTCTCCATCAATAGGGTAACTACAATCATTTTAGTTGATAGTGAACTAGAACATTATGGTCTTAGTGTTTATATGGCCTAAGTTTGATATGAATAGACCCAAGTGAGTTATAAAAGGTTTTAAGGACTTAAATAAAAAAATTTAGTAATGATACATGCCCTGAAACATGTAGCAAACACCTAAAAGTGTCCCTTTCAAACAAAGAGACATAGTCAGTGGTCTACACTAGTCAAGTACAAGGTATGTTATGGAGAGTTTGACAAGGGTTGAGATGATTATTGTGTTTAAAATGACTAAAAATTTATGGTAAACACTTAAATATACTCTCATATAGTGAAAATAGGATATGGAATTTTTTTTAAAGGCAACCTACAGTCCATGAGTAAACCCTGCACACATTGAGCTTATCCAAGGGTCTGTCTTGGGATTTAAGGCATTTGAGGGTGCTAGAAGCATAAAATAAACCTAAAAATTGATATGGAATATCTTAATGACCCAATTGAGACAAAAATACATTAATTTATCATAATAATATGGAGGAGATACCCTTTGGTCTATCTTAGATAGAGGGTACTTTAGGAAGTAAGAAAACTATAGGTTGAGGTAAGCACATGTTAAAATATGTGTTACGAGTCTTAGGTCTAATGAATGATGGTGTATAAAGTGGAATTAGACATGTAAAAATATATAAAATACCATAAAATTTTAATGATATGCTCAAAAAAGGTGCCGAATAGTCTATGTAGGTTAAGCCTACTAGGTCTTGGTTAGGCCTAATCACTAAGGGGGTTCCATTATCACTTATAGGACTAAGTGGAATTTTCATATACTTATAGGAAATTAATGGTGAGTAATAAGGTGTGTTTTAACCTTTTTTTTTCAGGTGAATTCATAGATAAACTATATTTGGATCCAAACTAATTGAGGCTTGTGCAAAATGAGGAGAATATCTTGAATAGGCAATTTGGAGAGCTCACATATATTTATAGGTTATGCATTGGATCTTGAGGAATTTGGGGATGTTATAAAATATCAATAACTTTAATTTTCAATAATTTTTATAAAAATACAATGGTAGACCTTTATGAATAAAGGCTAAGTGTGAAAATAGCCTAAAATGATCACAAACCTTGAATAAGGACCCGATTGGGAAAATGAAGATGGAGAGATATCCAGATGGGATATAATGAGAATGAAATTTATTGTAAATTATATAAAAATCTCTAAATATCCTTACCACTCATTTGAGGTGTTACCTACATGTATTAACAAGGTCAAAAAGGGGTTTTCTTAGCTATTTTTGATGTTGTGCATATATGGAAGGGTTTAAATAAGTGAAATAACCTTTGGGAGAGAGCTTGGGCTAACCCCTCATGTATATATATTATAGAATAAGATATAATAAGTGATTTTTCAAATGCTCCCACTTTAGCCAGTCAAAACTATTATAGTAAACAAGCTATTGAGAAGGATGAAAAATTCAAGTGGAAGGCCTTTTAAGGTCTATTTGAGGAATATAAGGCCATGAAGGGTCTTTACAGGTGTCAATCACTCCTATGTATGTAATGGTTTAGAAAATTGAAGAAAAATTTGGTGCCAAGTATGAGAGGTGGATAAAAGAAGAGTTATTTGAACTACAAATAATGATGACTCATATGAAGAAGAATCCTAATGATTAGGGATACAACCAATTCATGGTGGAGTATGTCTATAACCCATCCCCCTTAGTGAAATCATCACATATATGCCTAGTCTATTGTGGATGTTCCAAGAAGGCTAAATGATGAAGGCAATTTTCTAAGCAAGAAATGAAGAATCATATGACACATTTAGGAGTTTCATGCTTTTTAGGGCCACTTGTCCTATCAAAACTTAAATTTTATATCTCACACTTCATTCTCCTACATGTATAACTCCTTCTCTCAGCATGATGCATGTCCTAGTGACTATTGGGATTCATTCTCCTCTCCTCTTTTTACATTCTATAAGTAGTAGCCATTTTATCCCTTGTAAACTAATACCACACTATGTATGGCAAAGCCCTATTAGTTTTGACATTGTAATTTACCTTAGAAAAATAAATTAAATATAGTTTGAGTTCATATCTCATCTTTTCAAAGTGTGTGAATAGATGTATAGTGAATAGTTAAGAGATATCTATCTATCCTTGTTTTCTCTCAATCCTTCCATGTTTGATACAAGTGACTTCACTCTATCAAGTCATATGAAGTGTTGACTAAGTGTATGGATATGTTATTAAGTGTATAATGAGACCCTAGTATCTGCAACTGATCTATGGTTTCACTTACCTTGGATAGCCTTCATGCATCTCACCTACATATTAAAACACTAATGTTAGAGCATTTTAGGACTTGGAAACTAGTTTTTATGCATTGTTTCTTATTGAAATAAGTATGATGATCATGTGGAAATAATCTTGTTGTATCAATCCCTTAGAGCAGTTTCATTTCATGTAATTTTTTATCCCTTTTCCTACAAATAATCAACTATTTTAGGTGATAAGCACTTCAAGGTATATTCAAGGAGCTAGCCCTTAAATCTAGAGGTCTAATTATATTATAGGTACACCCAAATACCTGGAAGTATTCCCAAGTTTCCCAAATCTGGAGGAGGATTGAACACCCTCCTCTAGGGTGTAAGTTTTTATGAAAACAATACCTATCTAAAATATTTTCCCTCATCATCCTTGAGCATGATTGCAATAAGGACTGATCTTGGATATTTATGTATTACATAAATGAATTCATCTTTTTCTTCATTTAACAATGTTGAGAGATCTTCCATGTATGGTGTAGTATGAATTTTATTAGGTCCAACTAATTGGACCTCATCATGTGAGTATTTAGTATCTTTGAAATATGCACATGAATTTTTTGTAGAATGAAACATTTTCTTATGATAAAAGGAAGGAAGATCCTCATATTCCAGTAAACATTCCAAAAAAGACTCATTATTATAAAAACATATAATGTCAAAATTTATAGGAAAAATATATCACTAATGAGGTTGGGATATACCAATTATAGTGTCGATACATGATGAATTTTTTTTGTAGGCTTATGTTTATATATAAGAAAGTGTGTATAAATATTTAATTTATATTTTAACCTAATTTGGATTAATGGATAAGATTAATATAATTAATATATAACTTTGAAATGCAATACATATGTTAAGATATGGATTTCAAGCATACATCTTCTTGTAAAGACTGAGATTGATTATTTTGATTTAAAAAGTGGCATATGTTGAAAATATAAAGTAAAAAAGAGATCAATATACTTATCTTTCCTAGTTGAGTTATTCACTATTATTGTATTATAGAAGTGAATATAGGGATACATTAGGCCTATGGTTTATTTGGTTCTAGAACTGATTCATTGTTTGCATAGGTCAGATCCATAGGATTGGGTCAGTATCATCAATCAATATTAAAATTTTGATTGGAACTAATCTATGCATAATTTAGGAATAATGACTATGCAATCAACTAAAACTATACCTATTTGATTTGTGTTTTAAATTCCAAACCCTAATGGTGCATGTAACTTCATAAATCAATCTCCTTTATCTTGAAACCTTGTGTGTGCTTATGAGGGATATAAACCTATAAAATGGGGGAATATGTAATGCATTGAACTAATCCAAATCACCATGTTAGAATGATTTAACTATACCTACACATCTAATACTCTAATTAGGGATAAGTAATCCACACATAGCTCTCCCACCTAGTGTAATTATGTAATTCTATACTTAAAAATATTTTGCATTAGCTTGGATTTTGATTGCTTCAAAATTATCATGTGGCTAATCCTATTGGTAGATTCACAATTTGGAAAGAATAGGAAATATTTTATTAGTGTGTAAAAGTGTATATATGTATATCAAATAAGGAACAAGTCTATTTTTAATGAGAACTTATTTTGTTTATATTAGATCTAGATGAATAATTTATCATGGTACCAACATGATAGGCTGATAGGTTCATTCTAAATATGGGTTTGATTTTATAAAATACATTTTTTTGGGAGTGGGTCAGTTTGACCATATTAGGCTAGTATATATTAACAATACTAATTAAATCTAGTCGAACTAACTTGTGTACATGTAGATTGAACAAAGAGTCTATATATATATATGTGCAAGATATATAGCAGGTTTTAAATAGATAGTAATATCCCTATAGGTGTGTAACACCAGAATGGAAGGATTGATTCATAAGAGATAATGAAAGTGTGAAATAATTTCAAATTAAGACCTTTTTTGAGTGTTTAAGTAATGTGTTGTACATGTATGACAATATTATCATTGCTAAGTGATGAAGACCATATTTTATTACACACACTTTCTTCGTTTGACTATCCTTATTATCCTTTGAATCATCATTATATCTAAGGATTTATCTACCTTTATAATCAAATTAATACATGGTTTTAATAATGTCAAGTGATTTATTTCATAATCCTTGCCCATTGTATCCCAAATTTTATAGTTATTTTATTGTAAACCCATATTGTACTAAATCCATTGATTATGGTAGAATGGTAATTATATTAGGTACTAATGTTTTTATGTCATTATCTAAAATGGGATGTCTAAAATCTTATTAAATTTTTTTATATGAGGTATGTAATATTTCATAGGATGAATCATTTTACAATGCTTTAAATGTTCTCAATCCATAAGACAATGCTTTAAATGTTCTCAATGCTTTGAATAGAATAAAGATTTGAATTGATTTATAACTATGTTCGTGTTTTGATATTGTATCCTACTTAGCACATAAACACATATTATCATGTTCTTATGGGTTTTTAGGAACCTATTCTAACAATGGTGTGGTGAGTGTGGAACTTTACAACATGTTGAGATGCTTACCTAGACAAAGAGACATGGAATGATGATTGGATGAAAAATTCATAATTTCATAGAATAAGAAGCAAAGAGGATAGGAAGCTTTGTGAAATAAGTTATTCATAAACATATATATTATGAAATATATTAAATGAATTTGTGTGACTTTCCTAAACTAATAGTTGCATGGTTATCAAGACTTGAATACTATTATTTTTAGCCAAGAGAAACATAATTTTTAGTTTGGATAGAAGAGAGACTATAAACTATGAAAATTTAGATACTATTTGGACTTTTACAATAGATAATTGGATAAAAACTACCATAAATGGATACATCTCTAAATTGTTTGCACAAGTATACATTATATTCAAGGTTGCACAAGATCTATTTTGGAGGGGCAATACAGGAAAGTTTATACATTGACTACCTACTCTCATTAAAATTTTAGTCATAGAAAAGGCCATGTTTCCTAATCTTACCAACATGGAGTAGTCACTTTGGGTGTTAGGGGGATGTGTATGATAAGGAAGTGAATGATGAATAACTAAGAAGGGAAAATTGAATCTGAACCCAAAATATGGAGGACATAGAGAAGCATAACAAAAAGTAAATTTTGGGACTAGAGAAAGACCTATGACAATAGATAATATGGAATAAATAACATTATCCTAATGTATTTGAAATTAGGAGTAGATTAGAAATTTTATAAGATAAATAAGGAATAAGAGCTAAAGGGATAGATAGATAATTTGGAGAGGATGAGGATGTAGAAATAAGAGGGCCTAAAATAAGAGTAGGTGTAGATGAGAGCATAAAGATAGATATAGATTATAAAAGGGATGTTGAAGAGATGGAAGAAAGTGGACAAAGAGAATAAGTGTAAGTAGATTGGGTAGAAGGTAGTTTTAGATCATAGTTATAAGGGATGATATTTTTTGGAGAAGAGAAGGAAAAATATTTTGAAGATATTATGTTAAGTCATGGGATTAAATCAGGTTCAATTTCAAAAGGAGTATAATTCATAGACATGGATCATTAATTTTAAGGGTACTATTTTTCACTAAAATTATCATGTCAAATTCCATTTTTTAGTTAGAACAACAACAATATTTTGTGGTTCAAAGGGAAAAGTTAATTTTTTTGAAAAATATTTTAACTTAAAATATTTTTTTATGCCAACCATGCCCACACATACATGCAAGACATGGTTGGTCAACCCATCCTCCATGGACATGGTGATGTGTTGATGTGGACTACCAAGGTAATTATGTGTCCATGTTCATGTATCCCAGAGGGACATAGTAAATAGAGCATTGTCCTCCATAGATGTGGGTTATTGAGGAAGTCACATGTTTGTATTCATGCATACTAGAGGGACATGGAATATGGACCTATATTCTCCATGGATATGAAAACACAATAACATAGGTTATTGAGGTAGTCACACATCTGTGTTTACATATCATGAAGGGGTGCAACAAATGACCCTATCATCCACCTCTAACTCTTGCATGTGTAATTTTTGTGACTTCCCCCCCATGAAATTATCAAAAGGATATATTTATTACTCTCTCACTCTCATTTGATCATTTTAACCTTGAGGAATGTGATTTTGCTTTCCCCTATCTCATGTGTAGTAAAGCTCTACCAATTTTTTCCCAAAAACCCTAAAAGAACTATAATCCTTGGATTGCTATCAGACCCTTCTCTAGAAACCTATTTCAATAGTTATTACCTACATTCATAGGTTCCATATGTCTAATGATTTACATTTCTTCTAGCCGATTCAACATTTCTTACCTCCAGATCTATTGGATATTATTTCCCTTATTTGCTAGATAATATTTGAAAACCTGAAAGCTAGTAAGATGAAGTACAAGTACATGGGATATGAACCACTACTAGTTCTAGACTATGATATCCCAAAAATATTTAATTCTTAGATCAAACACATATATCTAAAAGACTTTCATAATATATTAAATGCCTTATGGAAATTGGCTTACCATAAGAATTTGCTTTCCCCACTTTAGCGTAATGTTTAGACTTGGTATTTTCCTTTGCTTAATATTAAAATTCCAAAATAAGAGAAATAAAGTGAAAATATGGATACCTCATGGAAATAATGGATGGGGTTACAATGAGCATGATAATGAGGATCACCCTTCATGAAGAGTTGGTCAATATCAATATCAAACATGGAGAGACACATTGGGATAATGATCTCACTAAATGATTAAACAGTATCAATAACTCTTGGTTGAAGTACAAGAGATACACCTTCTAAGGTCCATAAGATCTTATTCAGAGCACATTTTAAAGAGGAACTCTTAGATATAGCTACATTGTTGAATTGGGTAGTAGGAAATGAAGACATCAGCCCTTCCACTATTGGATGTTTCTCCCAATGTAAATAATTATCCATGGAAAGTAATCCATAGATTGGGTAAACTAATTATTGGTTACTTTCATGATCAAATACTAAATGTATAGACCTTGATGTGGTTTTTCATGACATCCTATTTGATATATTTATTGGCCTCCCATATGTCATACCCAAGACTTTCCAAACATAGGTCTATCATATACGTAACATAGGTATTTGAGTGTTTCCCTTAGCTCACATTTTAAAAAATCAATAAACACTACACCGAAGTCAATTATGCATTCACAATGAGAGTAGTAAAATTGTTGGAAGAAGATTGAAAAATGAGGATTTTAGTTGAAGTGATAAAATTGGTCAACCAATATGGAAGCTATGACATCCAATTCCAAAAGTTCATGTATATCTAGGTTGGTAATTACAAACAAAATCCATTGAGAGTCCCAAGGCTAGAAAATAATAAGATTGTCCTCATAGAGCTGTGTCAATAACTATCAACTATTTATAAATTCTACGAATAAAAACATGTATTAGGTGTTTTATTTCCTATTGTATTGATCCATTTCATTTTCCAAATCATGGTAAATGAACATGACAAATATTTAGATATCTTTGAGTTCATTATTCTAACCTATGCTAGTAGATAATTCATGGACATTAGAGTATATGTGAAGCAGAATCTTAGAGTAGGATCTGATTATGAGCATAAGCCTCACCCAAAGGACTATTGGGCTAATTGTGCAAATTATTTTTAAGTATTCTAAAGGGAATAGATTCAAATGAATCTTGATTAGATAAAATCATTCAAATATGAGTGGGTACTAGAGGGAATGATAGATACAAAAATACATCTTATTTATCTAGAATACAAAAATACATTTGCAATTTCACCCTTGTCAGCTATTAATTGGTCTATCAAAGAACCAACCAATCTACAATAGAGGACACAAAGAGTGTGGACTCATACAAAGAAATTGTGGAGAATAAATTGGTCATAGTAACCAAAAGTAGTACAATAAAAGGAAAGGATCTAGATCCTATGAAGCATGATCCCCCCATTTAATTCTAAAATAAATAGTTCTAATGTAGTGATTGATACATCTAGCTCCTCTAGTTCTGATGATGGTGGAGATGAAGACCCTAATCCCAAAAGATATTCAAGAAGTAAATGCAATAGAATCATGCAGTGAGGAAAAATAATCAAGATAAGAAATATATAAATCCATGGTCTTTAATATAATTCCTTGGTGATCTTAACTTGCTCATCTGAAATACCACACAATAATACTTGGCCTCATCCTAGGGAGCAATATAATAGAAAAGAATCAAAGTGGAAAAACCATATTATCCATCTATATCTCCATAGATACCTCATCCTCCTCCAAATCATCCCACTCCTTCTCCATCAAAAACATAGGTGGTCACCTTTAGTGACCTTTCATTTCAATGGGTACAACCAATGTTGTAAAAAAGGAAAAGAATTGTTGAAACATAAATGTTGGATTTTGATGTGGTAGTTAGCCTCCTACATAACCCTACATCAAATAAAGAAAATATGAATTCTAGATTGGTATATTATTCTTTAGGTTCATAGTTCATGGATAATGGATATTGTTGAACCTATAATTGAAAAAGACATAGAAGAAATGAGAGTGGGTGATTATACTCTCAAAAGGATAACACCATATAAGTAACATGAGAAAGTGATGTTCACAATCTCTAAGAAACCATCAAAAGAATAATTAATATTTCAGAAAAAAAAATGAGTTGACTCAATAAAAATTCAATGTACAAATCAAACAATTAGAAAGCTATGTCAACTATCTTCTCAACCTTGTTAAGACCCCTACAACTCCACATGTTAACACTCCAACATAAATGTCAGGAATAAGAAAGGAGGCTATTGTTATAATTATAAAAAATAACACATATTTTGAAACTCTATAAGTATGGGTGGATGATTTTTTCATAAATGGAATGAACTATATTGAAGAAGTTATGAAACTTTATGACTTCATTGATCAAAAAGTGTAGGACATCCACATACAGGTCAAATCTCACATTGATAATTTGAGAGTGTGGGAAGAGATACTCAAGGAAATAAAGGATATGATTCTAATTAAGGCTAAAGTGATTTGGATGGAGGGATATTTGATAAATAAGAAGATGATACTTGCTAAAAATGGGTAGAATGTATACGTAAATAAATGAAGATCTTGACTAGAGCCATTAAGGAGTTGAAATAAAAAAGAGACATAGGTGAAGAGAAGCTCAATCTCCACCAATTTATGTGAAATTCACTACCACTTATACAAATAATATGGGACTACTGCACATATAGTAGACAAATTGAAATCCCAACTTCAAAAAATAGTCAAGGAAGATATTTTCAATAAGGGTAAATTTAAAAAAGTTTCAATGATGACCCTTAGTGAAATTCATATTTAACTAGAAGATTTGAACACTCAACTAGAAGAGTTGTCTAAAGTTATTGTTGACATTTTGGCCTCCTAGGTCAAAATGAAACCCCTACCATCCAAAACTTGACCATGGCAGCAACTTCTATTTTAAATGATGTCTTTTATAAGTAATTTAGAATAAGTTATGGTAACTTTGGGCATGTTAATATTGTTTTATAAAATTTAAGGTATACTTGATACATGGTAGAAGAATTTATTGATGATATCCTAGGGTAGCAGGGTATTCCATATTGAATAGGTGGATTAAGAAAAAAAAGTGTAAGATGGAAAGATTGCCATTTCAATCCTTTAGAGAAGTTAAGGTATTTTGGATAAATTAAGGTATTCACTTATTTTGGTCTTATTGCATGTTATAATGTTGCAAAGTGACTTGATATGAAACATAAACTATGAAGAGTAGAACACCATGCATATATTTCAAATAGGTTTTTGAGGTCATTTGACACTTGTTCAATATCATCTTATATCTATATTACCCATACACTTTGTCAAGAGGTCAATTACATCAATTTATAACATACACTCACTTTGAAAAACTTGTTTTGTTCATTGTGTAACATTAAAATAGAGCATGATGTAAGTAATGGAAGGAGAATAAGGTGAAGATGTTTCTTGTACATTACAACATCACTGTAAAATCCAATAGAAACTCCATTGGTATCTAGTTCATAGCTCTAGCAAGGTATTTTGATAGAATATGATAGTTTATTGGTGAAGAAGTGTTTGTGGAGGTATCTTTAAATTTTTTTTATAAATTATAATTGTCTTATAAGACTATAAAATGCCTCCTAAAGATTACCAAAACTTTAACCATCTAGATAAAGAAGTTTCAGATCCAAAAAAGGTAGAAAATTATTCAAGTCTTCCACTCAATCATTAGAAAGCAAATAAGAGATAGTTTGTTGATATTGTTTCATGAAAGAGAAGAGACTAAATGACCAATGATCTTATGGGTTGAAGGAAACCAATATACCATAAACATTTTTGGTAGAGGTTCAGGGTTAGAAGGCCTATGCTTTATGAATAATCACTAAGAAGATAACTACTCCTAAAACCCTTCAAAAACTTAGGTGCACATTTTGGAGAATTTGAGTATATTTGTGATATAATTTTTGAAAATTAAAATTTGTGAGATATATTTCATGGTCTAAAGAGTACTCCTATAAAATATCCAAGAAAGCATCTAATGCATGAATGAGTGGAATATGAAGGTACAGGTTTACAGGTTGTGAGAAAGTGCAAGGTTGTGGGCTCATGTAAAAAGTTAAGACACATAATAAAAACTTTTATAAATCCCTAAAACACCAAAACCAAAACATACAACCTTGTATTAGATCTACATTGGCATAAAACTTCAAGTTGGTAGTCTTTTTGGCATTACAGTCAAGATTCTTGTACTGTGAGATGTTTCCATACATGAAAGTGATTGGAAAAATATTATCTCATAGTGTATTAAACTTCATAAATACAAATAAGACCTCTTGAAGGAACTATTATGGAAAAAACTCCAATACAATAATGTATGCATACATATCAGTTGATTGTGTTTAATGTTGATTGTAGGTGGTCATTGAGAAAGGATTAATTATATTTGCCTATATTTTTGGGATCTAAAATTCATAAGAATGACCATCACCATTGTGTGAGCATGGTAAAATAATTATCTATATTATCCAAGTCTTTTTTGACTGGATTGAGCTAAGTTCTTTTAGATAAGGTGTTAGACCTATATAAGACCTAAGAGATCAACATTGCAGTTGAAATTTGATCTTTAAGAAACCAATACGACGATTGATTTATTTTTGTTTTAAGAAATATATAGTGTCTTAATAATTCATAAATATATTTTTAAAACCATTTATATTCATCCTTGATAAGGGTAATTTTTAGTTGGTAGGCTATGAAGGTCTTTGAATCTAATGTTCTTGAATAAGGTTTCAAGAGTGAAAAAAACAAGTGATAATTTTTTAACTAAATTAACATTCCTAATGAATTATTAAGGTGTTCATATTTATTTTAATTACCTATAAAAATAACTCAAACACCTCCAAGATCATTCATTATTAGAGATGACAAGGAAACAACTATCTTCATGCATACACAAATATATTGTGTAAAGTCTGTAGGCATAAAAGAAAAAGTATTTGGTAATATTATGTTGTTACCATTGGGGATGATTATAAAACAAGTATAAGTAAACAAAATGTTGACACAAAGATCATCCAATGTTTTAAGAGGCATAAGGATTAGTTTAAAGAGTAGCTATGGAATGGTTCTCAAGCTTGAAATAGGCACCTATAGGCTTATATATAGAAAATAGAGAGAAAGGATAATTTTTTTGTTGAAAATAATGTTTAGAGATTCATTAAATGTATAAAGGTACATGAATAAATTATATATGGTGATTTGATTCATTTTAATGAAAATAAATCATCAAAAGGAAACCATTAAGGCTAGAACAATCACAATGCTCACAAACCTTTTAACATGGGCTAAATCAAGTTTCAAGACTTTTGAGGAGGTAAAGCCTTTTATAAACCATTTTTAGACCTCATGAGACATGAAAAAATACTATAGGAAACATATAAGGAAAAAAAATCATAAAAAGGGATATTTGCTCAAGATAGTGACCTCAAATAAACACTTATAGGCCTACAGGCTTGAAAAGGTCATCTTGCTCACGTGAGAAGTTGGATGAGGAAGTGCATGGGGTAAAATTACATTAGGATAGGTTAAAGAGGTTAGTATACTCCAAGTTCCTAGTATTTTTTAGTCAATCAAATTCAATTTATTTATGAACCATCATTAAGAAGATTCATAGGTCTAAAACCCTTACAAAGCCCTCAAAGAAGTTATATGAAGATAAATACATCCCAAGTGATTATAATGCACATGATTTTTTTAAAACATATTAATATAATCTATAGGTATAATGAACACCTATTGGAGACATAATTTGTCACATGTGGAAGGAAATACACATTATAGAGGCCTAAAAATACAATTTTTTTATTGTTTGCATGGTGTTGGAGTGTGTTTGAGCTCCTTAACCACTTGGAGAGACCTTATAATTCTAGGAAGAGGTCCCATGATCTTCCATAATATTTAAAAGATACTTTCATGGTGATGTGATAGGTTTCTAAACAAAGAACTGAGTCATGATGAAGACTACCTTCTTGGTTACATGAAAAAACAAGGTTACAAACCTTTTCAAGGTCATTGATGGCATCATGATAACCCTATAAGAACATAATGACATCCTTAATACCTTGTATAGATCATGAATAAATTAATTTAAATGGATAAAAGTAAAATAAAAGAAATTTGTTATAGATAGATTAAGCCTACAAGCCTCTATCAACTCTCCAAGTTTATCACAAGATGAACATGCTATGAAGATTCTTAAGAAGGACAAAAAAATATTCAACCTCGATGATGTGATCATAGGATTTGGACAAGGTCTTAATACAATCTTCAAGTCTACTTAGAACTTTATTTCATGAATACCTACATCCCTCTCCAAACCTCTTATTAGTAAACTTTTAAGACTCATTAAAGGTGATATATAAGCTTAGATAGAGATTATATGATCTTATACAATACCTACATGGATTTGACAAGAGTGTTATGACAAAATTAAAGCAAAGAATAGATCTTGGATGAGATATAGGATTCATCTTCATCACATTATTTGGATCAAATAATTTTGACATGAAATTATTGGTCCTAATGACAAATAACATAGCATGAGGAGGTCTAAGTCTCAAGTTTCAGTCTCATCAAGGTGAGAGATGCATTGCAAGACCCTAAAATGGAATAAAAATATGTTAAATATGTCAAGTAGGCCATGTGCTAATATAAAAAATTGTAACTCCTCCATCCAAGAAATGGTAATTTAAATTTAAGAAAGATGAGTCATTAAAGATGAAGAGTAACTTATATGCCACCTCTCATGAGGCAATCATCAAGCCAAAATAACACATGTTGAAGATGAATAATAGGACTATTTATTCACCTTCCCTTAGAATTATAATTGGTTTCATGATAGATGATAGCCATGATGGACTTCTTCCATATCCTCTCCCTCTCTCTATTATCTTTTATTCTATATATTTAGCCTTGAATGGCTTGTAAAAGGATCCTCCAAGTTAGTATGGTGAATCACTACTAAACTTGGTACTTGTTACTTTTAAAGTAAATTCAAACTATTTTTACCTTTTTTTATATCGCATTTAGTGTGTTCATGACTGAATTGTTGATGAATTATAGTGTTGATGTTCAATCACCTTGCATTTTTACTCTTCATCCTCACCTTTTTGTGAATAGGTTATCTCTTACATATCATATGGTGTGTATCAAGTGGTTATGCAACTTTTAAGTGTGGAATACCTTCATTAGTGCTTCATTATAGGCCTCTTGATTTTCCATCTTAACTAATGTATTAGCTACAATCTCTATATTGAAATACTTATGCTAGAGAACTATTTGAAGTTTTATGATGATATTCAACCTTATCGTAGCTTTTTTATCAACTCATGGTCAAAAGGCAAAGACCTATAATTTGGTACATCACCTTTTTCTATTTTTTTCATATTTCTCTTTCCCTTTTCCTTATAATGTGAGTAGGTGTAACATCAAGGGAGCCAACCCTATTTGGAGGTTCTCTCTAGTCATATGCCACACATAGCCTTAGAGAGTTCCCATTATATAAATTGAGGAAGGAAACCTAAAACACCTCCTCAAAGGGTGTAAATCAAAGTGATAACAGTTCCTTACACCTTGAAATTCATTTCTTAGAGATGGTTCACACATTGTTATCATGTGATAGTTATAAAAATCAATGAATCCCTTGAAGTAGTTAAAATATTATAGAGATTCAAGGCTGAATGAGACAAAGAACATGCCAAAAAAAACTCAATTATTGTCGATCCATCCATAGCTACTTCTGGCCTACATAAAAATATGTTGTAGATTTTGTAGTTTCTCTTTCTATTTTTGTTTAACTTCTATTTGTGGAAATGCATTTTTTCTTTTTGTAAAATTGAAAATTATAAAGGGTAGAATATGACAAAAATTAGAATGTGAAAAGTCATTTTGGAATGTGAAGGGTCAGCGCATTCCATTTTTTATAAATACAAGAAATGGTTATTGTAAAAGGGGATTTTTGATGTCCACAATTGGAGACTTGAAGAGGAAGGAGAAAGAAACTCTATGTCTAGTCTTTTTCTAATAATGAGGAATTACTTGAATTGTACATCTAGTTATTTCCTTAATCGGTATGTGTTTTATTATGTTGATACATTTATCATTGTTCCAAGAATGAATTACATCTGATCTCCTAAAGTAAACTACTATTTTTGTTTTTTTTTTCATGCAAGTGAATGAAATCTACATTTCCTCATTCTCTTGTGGCTCTTCATATTCATTCTTGTCATTTTATTTCAGTTAAATGTTATTACTAAAAAACCCTCCATTAACTTGTAAATACTATAAATACTTGATATTAGTTTTTACTAATTTAAATAAAGGGAACCTCACCTCATAATAGAGGAGAGACTTTTTATCTCCTACACTATTATGAAATATTGATTTAGAATAGAGCACCAAGAATTTCACCAATAATTTTTAGCACCCACAGTGGGGCACATTTTGTGATTTCCATGAAACCGACAATTTTTTAATTGTAATCATTTACATGACTATCCCTGGTCGTTATAACCAATCTATCCAACTAAATCTTGATTGGACACAAGCTAAAAAATCAAATATTTGTTTTGATTTACAAAAATTTTATTGGGACCACATGGTGAATAATTATTAGTTTTATATAGTTACAAATGTGCTATACAAAGAAGAACATGTTAATGTTGATCATAGGTTCATTGCCCTTGTTGTTGGAAGAATAGTGATTAGAGTTCCTTGATAATTTTCAACATCCTAGTTGATAGAAGGTACATAATATCCATAAGGAAGAAGGGAATTTTTGATGTGTTCTTTGATCTAAAAGAATAATATAGTATCAAACTTTCACCAAAATGAACAAAGGAAGTACAAATTTTGAGTAGAAATTTATCACTACTGAATATATTCATACCTAAAGTAATAAAACTTCATAATATGGTTGTTTATGTACCTTTGGGGTGCTCATATAGGCCTATTGGATTTAGGTTTTCAACTTCATGAGTTGCCAAAAGGCTCAAAAAGAATTTCCCTAAGTTCACTAGTGATGGGAGACAACACTCCAATGAATGAATAAATAAAGGCTTTCTTCTCCACATGTGGCATCCTTGGTGTCAAACATGAAGATGTGTTGGTTAGGTTTTTTGTGGAAACATTGGTAGAAAATTTACAGAATGATTCCATCACTTACCTCCTACTTCCAATCTAGATTGGAAAATAATGAGAGATAAATTTGAGAAAAGGTTTGAACCTACTGAAGATGAACACTCTCTTTCGGAAAAATTATTTCAAATAAATAAATGCTCCCATGAACCTTGACATATTTCATATCCCATTTCAACAAACTAGTCCACAAAATCCCTATGGATGTAAAGCCCACAGTAGAAAAAAAACTTTATGAATGTAAAAGTACCTAAGGTGAGATTATTCCTATGAAGGAATCACCCTATAACTTTGACATATTTAAAAATAAAAGCCACTACGATTAAGGATGACATGATCCTAGTTGGTAAGATGAAGAAAGATGTCTTCAAAATTAAAGAACACAATTCAACAGATCCTTTGAGTCAAAAATTAGCAAATGATATCATTGATTTGAATAAATAAATTATTCAATCATAAAATTCCCCATATAAAGATATACCTAGAAGGCCTTTTATTTCATATCATGACAATGTTCATCTTATATTTCCTTCTTTAACTCCTCCAATTGTTATTGAAGAAACACATGTTACCATCCACTATTCATGTATTTTTCACACCACCAATGATAACAATGGTTCTAACTATCCTGAAATGCCTAGAATGCTACAACTCTTCACTATTTAAGAACCATTTGAATAAGGTGTTTTGGGCACCTCTAATACTTAAATTTAGGAACCTGATGGTGACTTCATTATGTGTTATTTAGAATATGAAACCAAAGATGATGATTATGAATAAAGTTTTGATGATATGAATAGACATTCATATGTAGTATTCACCCGATCACAAAATGATAGGATGAGAGATTATGAAAATAATAAAGAACTTGACAATAAAAAGGCAATTGAGGCTCATAAAGTTACATCTTTCCCAAATTTGTTCTCAATATAGGGACCCCATTTCCAAATTTATCAAAGGATAAATAACCAAAAAGCTCTAGGATTTCAAAATCCACTCATGTTATTATCAATGAATAACTTGTTAATTCTTCCTTTAACATAATTGATCACATGAACAAGACTAAGTTTATATTTATCAAACTTAATACCCTAGGAATCATCCTAAATAATTGGAGAGATTGGTTGCATTTATCAAAGGAGGAAGTTCTAACACACCTCCTCAAGGGGCTCATATAAAGATGGATAATATTTATTTGTAAAATAATTTAGCCATAATTACACTAAGCAATGAAAGGCCCAAGCCTTTATATGTGTATATTTTTTTAGGTGGTTATAATTTAAAAAATTGTATAATTGATTCAAGAGGCTCAGATAATGTCATGCTAGCCAAAATTACACATGTTTTGGGATTGAATTGAACTAAAACATTTGGAAATTTTTTAAATGTGGAGGATAAATAGGTTCCATTAGTTGGGTAGATAAAATATGCACAAGTTTTTCTAGACACTTTTCACCCAAAAAAGAATAAATATGGCCATATTGGTAGCTGACATTCATCATAACTATGGGATGTTTTTGAGCAGATCATTTTATAGAGATGTTAGAGGAAAAATAAGACTAGATTGGACTCAGTGATTCCCATGAAAGGAGTTAATGAGAACTTACTTCTAGGACCAAAATCTAAACTCTTAGTGTATAAATCAAATTTTCTTATGACAGACATATTATATATAGAAACATGGCCTGGAACTTACATCATGATATCTAAAAATGATCTAGAAATTCTTGAGCTAGTAGAAGGTAACCCTAATGATATTTAGACTCTATAATTTGACATAATTTGTTTGATAAATTTTTTAGGTTTTAGTGTATTGTCTCCACATAATGAATCTTTTCATTTCTCATAAAAACTTTAGTTTGAATGCATAAAAAATACTACTGAATATGAAACATTGCTTCTAAGATTACAAGTAGTGAAAAAAATGGGCATCTAGAACCTCAAAGCATAAGATGATGTAGAATTTATTGTCAAGTAGGTATGAGGTCAATATCAAGTTAAAAATGATAGTGATTTAACCTTTTAGGGTTTTACACATGTAATTCTTGTGTTTGGTTAAGGGGATGAGATGCCTAAATTAGTTAAATAAATACACAATAATTATCTACTAATTTTTTATGACCTTTGACTTTGTTTGAATTTATTAAAAAAAAAAAAAAAAGGCATAAATAAATACTTATCTAAAAAATAACTATCGTGGATGATCTATAGGTTTTGAAATTTGAGATTTGGGCAATTTTGAGTTTTATCAATATGATTATGGTGTTTGTTTGCTCACTAGATAGTAGCAACCAATATGCATAGTGGTGCCATCCATGTGTAGTGTCCTCAATGTGGAGATAATGTCCCATTTATGGGATTATTTTTGTTTTTTTGGAGTACCTATGCCTATGTCTATATGTTTTGTTCTTACATGATCAAAAACTATAACTTTGTATTATATCTAGAAAACTTGATTTGATGTGTAAATCATAATCTCCTTGCAAGTATGATGTAATAAATTATTTTATGTGTGTTATTAGGATGGAATGGACATCCTCAAAACCCAATTGTGTAGAGAGTTACATACATACCACTACTATGAGGAGGGATCAAGTTTGATGTAGTTCTCCCACCTAATGCTTGAAGTATATGAAAGTGAATGGTAGACTGAGAGTGGAATTAGATGCATTAAATGTGATTGAGATTTGAAATGATTTAAAACTGAATTTAGGGATATTTTAGATGGTAGTATGTAGAAATTATTGTAGAATAGAGATTAAATATCTTAAATTTGCACAACTTTGACTTTGGTTTGAATAAAATTTTCATCTATTTTCCATCTAGTGAATAAATGTGGATTAGAATTGTATTTATAGGGTTTTTTTTCTTGTGAAGATAAGAAAAGGATCTTAGGATGACCTTAAGAGGGACACACATTTGAAAAATTATTCATTGGGAAGAGTTAGGGCTAAGGACAATAGCACCCAGTTGGGGACACTAGTGCCATGTGGTTGTAGTGTCCTCTTTCTAAATGATTTTTGGGTTTTATAGATCAAGTCATGTTCTAATTACGGTCCAAATTTTAGGTTTATGAAATCAATAATTTTTCTTGTAGATATATTTTATTCCAAAAAACCTAGGTTTTCATGCTTGTAATGGTTTGAATGAATACCATGAGAAAAAGGGGTTGGTGGGTTTGAGATGATAGTTATATGACTATGTTTTGTCTAACTGTAGGTGAATGGAGTCTTCTCAATGATTATAAAAGTTTTTCTAATGCTCTTAGGATGGATCTAGGGATAATCTAGGAATAGGGTAACTTAATTGACACTTTTATCATCCAATTACCACTTTTGGGTGATTACATTTGCCCCTAATTTTATGCTAGTAATGCAAAAAAGTGAAATGAATAGTATAAAGGTCAAAAAATCATACATAGACTTAAATTTGAAGTGAATCTTGTGTAGCTAAGTTTTAATATGTGAATTTGGGTCTACATGTGTAGAACATGATCTAAAGTAATGACATGTAATGAAACATGCAAAAATCAGTCCTTACTTAAGAGATGATCAAAAGAAAAAGACTGTGCTGAAATAAAATAACTAAGTAAAGTTGATTAAAGAGAGAGGAAATGAATGAATACACATCATTGGGTACATGAACAAATGCATGAACCTAGTGACAACCTATGTGTTTGAATGTTCATAGTGATCATATAATTAAATATCTTGAATTGAGTTGATGGCTTGCTCAATCCTCATATGGGTGACTCAAGAACTCAATCTAATTTTGACTCCATCATTGACCACCCCTAATTGATGGATCATAATATTTGTGAATAACTTTGATAAGACTGTAAGTGTGTCAAAACTTGTTATGTAGGTGGATTAATAATTGAAGCATGCCATGATTCTAGCATTTCCCCTTGTATGGAGTAGATGCATCTATAATTTAACTACATAAAGTGATGAAAGTATCTAGCTGAGTAAATCTAAATATGTATTTAGATCTATAGGCACTCAAGTATATTAGGTAGCTCTGGGCCACTCAAGAATACAACCCACTATAGATGGGTTGAGGCATGAATATGGTGATAACTTGGAATGTGATCGAAAGTGTATATAGTGTAGATAATGACATGGAGTTTGCCATTCCATATGATTAACTTGTCTAAAACTATATATATGAAAAATAATGCGCCACACACATACCCCCAATCTAGTATTTGAGTATACTAAATCTGAGTCAAGTATGTAACAACTAAACTTTGTAATTGATTTGATTGTTTAAATGATAATGTCATGCATGATGCCCCAAAATATGAGAAACTGGTATGAATATAAACTAGAATGAATAAATCTAATCTAAATTTGAACATAATTTCTAAAACTATGACTGTATTTGTGTAAATCTATACTATACTTGATGTACTAGTCTAAATGATCTGGACTATCCTAAAATTGGGGATACTAGATAGTAGCACTCTATAGTGGATAGTAGTGTCTTGTAGTGCTAGTGTCCTAATTTGGGCACTAATATCTGCTCGATCTGATTTCTATGTGATCTAAACCAACTACTGAGTCTCTATTCTATTATGTGTCTACCCTGAGTCTGATATTTGAAACTGAGCCTATGTGAGGAAATGTATCTATGAAAAGAAAAATAGGAGCTTGATCTCTGTGATAAACCCCTATGAATGTCCCCTCTTTTGAGGGTGGTTATGAAATCTGTGGAAGAACTGCCCTCTAAAGAAGTAGCTCTACAAAATGTGTTAGCCATATCATGTTCATGATATTACAATATAATGTAAAACGTAAAATTGGAATGTAAATTTATCTGAAAATAAGTAGTAAATTTAATATGTATCTTGTAATCTATCATAACATAAGGGTGTCAAGATAGATATAAGCAATGTATATAGTATTAAATATGAGTAACTACCTAGGGGGATGGGGCATGATGTCCATCAAGCATCCCAAGAAGGAAGCGTAGATGCATAAGGTCCCTCATGGAATCAAAAACTAGTGTGTGTGTGTGTAAGAAGCAAATAAAAGTATCATGGTGTAGAAACATAAAAGGAATCAAATATACAAGCACATGAGGCACACAAAAGATAGGTGAAGGGGAAACAATACAAGGGACATGGGAACATGTCACTAAATTTGAAAATGAAGACATACAAGGACATGTTCAAATGTCCACATACATAAGAAAAAAGAAATTTGTTGTAAAGACACATAGAAGGACATGTTAAAATTTCTGCATATAGAAGTAGGAAATCACACATAAGGGACATGGGCACATGTCCAAGACATATGAATAGAGAAGTGTCATCGAAGCCAAAGAACAATGGCTTATTCAAATGCCCTTGAATATGGAATAAGAATAGGAAACATAATCAAGTCTAATATATAAACTATAAATGAAATCATGTATAATTATGTAATACAAATCTATGTAAATTCTAGGATGCATATATATAGAGGCTAACTAGAGATGGTCAAAAAAAAATATGAGCAATGAGGAGCAATGATCAATATCAAGATAAATCAATGTGTAACTAGAATTTATAGTATGAAAAGATAAAACTTGGTTATATCAATTGTTAGGAGATGCCCCAAATGGGTAGATGTATCAAATGTATAAACTTGGATTGGCATAAATGCCCATAATGGGTAGATGATAGCTGATCTATATTAGTATAGTGGACTAGAGTCCTATCTAGAATCTACAATCACTCAACAAGAATAAGTGAAGCATATGTGTATGATAAAATTGAATATACTAGGATAGCTATCAATATGAAATATATGACAAGTAGTAGAAATGTAAACATATCAATGCATATAGTCTATAAAAAATTATGTTTTTGAAATATTTGAATGTTTTTGTATTTTGACATGTTATAGTGTTTTTGTGTTTTTTGAGTATAATCTATGTACAAGTAAATGAAAATAAACTATGTACATGGAGTAAGGGAGAGAATGAAGTATGTATAAGGGTATGAACCATACTAACCTATGAGTCTCATGGGAGACTTACCATCACTATGACCTATGTCAAAAAGTGAATTATGGTCATGCATGCAGTGTGAAAGGGAAACTGTGAGCCCATTATCTAGTGTGTTATATAATCTAAACTAAAGCTACTTAAGGAGTGATGTTATGATGTTGTGGCACTGACTATAATGCCATATGAACTATAAGGGTCTCGGGGACCCATCTAGTAGATGTAGAAGTTATAGGTGATGTAGGTACCCTATATTGAGAATCCCTAGACCCTAATATAACTCATCTCAATGTAAACTATGTAGAGGAAGGTCTTATAGAATCTATGACATATATGTGATGTAATGGTCTCTCTAATAATGGTCTTAAATGAAGAGTATGGGTGCATGTAGACACTGTAGAAGTAGACATGGCTTGCTTTAAAGACTCTATTAAACATTATGATGCATGTGTAGGAGCTACACTCTCTATTATAATGGATAGTGATGTAATATCTGGTAGTGGAATTGGAACTGTAACTGGTGTTAGTGCTAAAAGTGTGACTAGAATCTATGATAGAACTGCCTGTGATATGGAAAGAGGATACTCATATGGGACATCCTTAATCTTAACCATCTAGTTTACATGTATGTAATTGAGGCATTGGTGTAATGTAGATGGGATGGATTAAAGATATTGTAACCTTAGCCTACCCTAAAAATATGTGAAATAAACCTGCACTAGGTACTTCTAGAAACCAAGTGGCTATGTGTGTTGGTCCAATATGTAATGGAAGCACTAACTCCTCAATGGAGCTCAGAATGTGGTCATTGAAACCAATAATGACTATATTGATAGGGAATATATCCTATTATATATATCTTAGGTGATATAAGAGTGTCATGGTATACATAATTATGTTTAAACCATTTTCAACCATGACACTTTGAATAAGAAGGTGGTATATATATGCTCGTATAAAGAGTGCATGTAAATATGTATCATTATCCACAATCTCCTACTCTAAAAATGTGATAAGTGGTTTAGGTGGCACTATAGTGTGATACATGCCAATAATGTTATGCAAGGGATGTGTCTCCTTTGTAACTATGTGATAGGAAGATGGTGGTGGATGAGCTTGATATGTATAATGAACACCTGATGTGCCCCTGCCTCATTAGCTATATGTTTTGGGAAAGGATCTAAAAATATTTGAAGTACATTTACCTCTATTTGCAATCAATAATTTTTGTTGTAGCTCTATTTTCCTCCAAAAACCCTAGGTTTTCATGCTTGTAAAGGTTTGAATGAACACCATGAGAAAAAGGGGTTAGTCAGTTTGAGATGACAGTTATAAGACTATGTTTTGGCTAACTGTAGGTGATTGTGGTCTGATCAATGACTAAAAAAGTGTGTTTAATGCTCTTAGGATGGATTAGGGGCTAATCTAGGAATAAGGTAACTCAAGAGACAATCTTAGCATCTAATTACCTCTTTTGGGTCATTAGGAAATCATAGAACCATTATAGGGCATAATCCTTAGGACTACATGGAAAGAACTTCATAAGAAGCCAATCATTGGACACATACTCCAAGCATGCTATGTGAAAGGATCTAAGGTGATGCTCTAGGTCACCCTTACCATCATATAATGTGAGATTGGGTGCTATGAAACTGAATGGAAAATGATTTGTCACAACTTGATATGTTAAAGGTGTATGCAAGAGATTGTTGAAATCTAAGGCATGTGATGGCTTAGTTTCTCCTTGATCAAGATGTAACACCTTAGATTGTAGAGAAAGAACCTACTACATAAGTGATTGTAAACATGGAGAAGAATAACCAGACACAAGTGGTGTTGGTATCACTGATGGTTGAATAACAAACTTGGGTTATGTTATTTGAGCTGGTTGAGTGGGCACCACTGAAGGTGTAACAACATTATTAACTGGAGGGGTTGAAGATTAACCATTATTATTCTTTTGTATTTCTTCTTCAATAATATTTATGAAATCATATTATATATCCTTATGTTTAGACATAAAGTCTTGTAATTGATGCTTATCAGTTTCATCAAATCTAATGTTAAATTATGCCACTTTAGGTTGAAAGGTAGGAAAATAAGTTTTATATATTTTGTACCTTTTAAGAATAGTAATCTATGAAAGTTTGAAAAACATAAATATTTTAACAAATTGTGATATTTTTGGAATTGAAATCTGAGTATATAGAAAATGATACAAACCCTAAGTGTGTCTAGGGTTAGGGTTTTTGAAACTTGGGTTTCTTTTCTAATAATTTAAATTAGATGTAAAATAAATGGAAACCCTAATGTAAAATTGATTTTAATTATCTAGGTTGCCTAAATAAAATAAAATATTATAAATATTCAAACATAAATATATTGCACAAAAATAGGAATTAATGTAATCTAAGGTTTGATGTAATATTCAAAGAAAGATAGGTTCACCAAATGATTTAACCTTTTAGGGTTTTGCACATGTAATTCTTATTTTTGGTTAAGGGGTTGAGATTCCTAAATTAGTTAAATAGATATGCAATAATTATGTACTAATTTGTTATGACCTTTGACTTTGTTTGAATTTTTAAAAATAGCAACAAATAGGTATAAATAAAGACTTATCTAAAAATTGATTGTCACAAATGATCTAGGTTTTGAAATTTGAGATCTGGGTAGTTTTGAGTGTCATCAACAAGATTATGATGTTCATCTACTCATTAGATAGTTTTTACTAGTATGTCTAGTAGTGTCATCCATGCATAGTGTCCTCAATGTGGCTTTAATGTCCCCTTTGTGGGACTATTCCTATTTTTGGGGAGTACCTATGCTTGTGTCTATACGTTTTGTTCATGTGTGACCAAAACCTGTAGCTCTGTATTATACCTAGAAAACTTGATTTGATGTGAAAAACCTAATCTCCTTACAAGTATAACATAAGAAATAATTTTGTTTGTGTTAGTAGGATGGATTGGACATCCTCAATACCCCACTATGTAGAGAGATGCCTACATACCAATACTCCAAGGAGGGATCAAGTATGATGTAGTTCTCCCACCTAGTGTTTGATGTATGTATAAGTGAATGCTAGAATGAGAGTGGCCTTGGATGCCTTGAATGTTCTTGAAAGTTTAAATTATTGAAAACTAGACTTATGGCTACTGTATATGGTAATATAAATAAAGTAAGGTAGAATAGGGATCAAATGCCTTAATTTTGCATAAATTTCTCTTTTATTTGAATAAATTTTGCCTCTATTTTCCATATAAAGAATAGAGGTGGATTAGAATTGTATTTATAGGTTTATGTTACTTGTGTGGATAATAAAATGAGCTTAGGTTGACCTTATGAGGGGCACACATTTGAAAAAGTATCTATTGGGAAGAGCTAAGGCTAAGGACAATAGTGCCCATTTGGGGACACTGGGGCCATGTGGCTGTAGTGTCCTCAAAGTGGTGCTAGTGTCCTCTTTCTGAATGATTTATGGGTTTTGTATAATAGGTCTTGTTATAGTTTTGATCCAAATTGTAGGTCTATGCAATTAATATTTTTTACTATAGCTCTATTTTCCTCCAAAAGCCCTAGGTTTTCATGCTTGTAAGAGTTTATATGAACACCATGAGAAAAAGGGGTTAGTGGGTTTGAGATGATAGTTATAGGCCTATGTTTTGGCTAACTGTAGGTGAATGTGGTTTGATCAATGACTAGAAAAGTGTGTCTAATGATCTTAGGATGGATCTAGGGCTAGCCTAGGAATAAAGTAACTCAAGCGATACTCTTTAAATCCAATTACCACTTTTAGGTGATTATAAATAGACTCAAGCATTACCAAAATATATTTTGGGATTATATTGAGGCCTTCCAATTTTTCTCTATAAATGTAGTCCCTAGATTAAAAATTCCAAATCTGACTCATTGGCTATGTATGCTTCCTTGATGATTCCTCCAACAAAAATTAATAGTGATTAGTATGCCATTGAAATGGCATATCACCCCAATGTGCTAAATAATGTTGATCATTGGAAAGTATTTAAAAATGATGAACAAATCATCACTTTTTTGGAACACAAAGATAATTTTAGATTTTTTTTTTTTAGAAGCCCTATTGCGTATAAAGAATCTTATACCTCAAAAGACAAGGAGGAAAAAACTTCATCAACACATGACACAAAATAAAATTAGCTTAAAGATAATGCCATCCGACTAAAAGGAAAAAAAATTACAAAAAGCCTTGTTTCTTTGGAAGAAATGTTTGATAAGCATGACAAGTATATCAAGCAAAAGATTTAGGGAAATCCCTGAAGATCCCCCAAATATGAGAAGGTAAATATTGGAACAAAGGAAGAGTTGGGGCATGAAACATTGAGAAATGTTTTTCTAAAGAAGAACATATAAGGTTTATCACTCTCTTTAAACTCTAAAAATATGTATCTGCTTGGTGATATGTAGACCTAAAGGTTTTTAGACTGAAAAGCATGTAACAGATATTCCATTAAAACTTGATGTTCATCTGTTAAGGCAAAAGTTGAGGCATTATAATCCAAAAATTATTGGAACTATTTAATAAGAGATTAAAAATATGTTAGGTGTTATTCTTATCTTCCCTATCTAGCACTCAACTTGAGTGGCCAACATAGTGCCTGTTCAGAATAAGAATGAGGAAGTCAGGATCTATGTGGATTTTCACAATCTCAATTAAGCTTTTCTCAAAGATAATTACCCCCTATTAATCATGGATAAAATTATAAAATTTTCCATAGGATTTAAAATTATGTATATGTTAAATGAAGTCTTCAGATATAACCAACTCAAAGTAGCTATGAAAGAGGAATTTGAGATAACTTTTACTACCCCATGGGGAAATTTCACCTATAGAAGGATGATTTTAAGCCTCATCAATGTAGGGGAAAAAATTCAAAGGGTGATATAATTGGGATTCAGTGACATGAAGAGTAAAATCATCATGATTTATCTAGATGATCCCACATTATTCTCAAATAAAGAAGAAGACCATTTTGAATACCTAAGAAAGGTTTTTGAAAGGTGTCACTCTTATGGTATATCTCTAAACCCCACGAAGTCTATCTTTACAGTAACAAAATTAAATATATTGGGTCTGTGGTCTCTAAATAAGATACCAAAATTAATCCAAAAAGAGTAAAATTCATCTAATAATTATCCCTACCAACAAACAAACTTTGTGCGCATTCATTCTTCAGCAAGGTCAATTTTCTCAAAAGATTTGTTATAGACTTTGCTAAGTTCACCAGGTACATTATGAAAATGATCAGTGGGAATAAATCCTTAAAATGGAGTGATTATGGAAATAAAAAATTCAATGAGATCAAAGAATCAATTTCTAAGGCACCAGTTTTAACCTATCTAGATTTTGTAAAGACTTCATTGCATACTATGACTCTTCTAAATATACCTTATCTATTATCATGGTGAAAAAAAATGAAGAAGGGATTGAATCTCCCATTACCTTTATGAGTTGTGAGTTGAAATATCATGAGCTCAAATATTCACTAATGTAAACAAATGCATATGTTGTGGTCAAAGTGGTGAAACCTTTTAGGTTTTATATCTTGAATTCTCATACCATTATCATGGTCCCAAATTTAGTAGTGAAATAAATTCTTTCACACCAAGAGCTTGGATAAAAAAGGGGTGGTTAGATCACTAAAGTACAAGAGTGTGACTTAGAGATAAAACCTACAAAGCTTTTAAGAGGACAAGGCCTCTGCCAATTGATTATTGAAGGTGTTGATTCTTAAAAAGAAAAGAAAGATGAGTTACCATTGGTGGTTTTTGTTGATTCCCTTGAAGAATGGTAGTATGATATAGTATTATTCCTCTCATATGGAGAATGCCCAACTCATTTTAACAATAATCAAAGAAGTAATCTCAATTTGAAGGCAACCAAATATGTGATTTGGGACAATACCTTATTCAATAAATCTTTGGATGACACCTTCCTTATATGTGTAAATAAAGAAAAATAGAAGAAAATCTTGGAAGCATTTCATGATAAAGCATTTGGAGGACATTTTTCATTTTTTTATAATAGTATTAAATTTTTTTTAAGATCATTACTATTATAACACATTATTCAAGGATGCACAAGAATGGGTTTTAAAATGTGAAGCTTGTTAATACTTTGTTGCCAAGCCTAAACTCACAACATTGCCTCTCAAACCTGTGGTTATCAAAGAACCTTTTCAAAAATGGGTACTAGAGTTAATTGGGACTCTAAATATTCATTATAGTGATGGACACATTCATGTCTTGATGTACACTAACTACTTTATGAACTAAGTAGAATCCATCCAAGTAAGATCTACCACTTCTAAAGTTATATGCAACTTCATAAAGGAGAATATTTTGGCCATATTTGGTGTTCCTTATAAGATATTGATGGATAAAACTTCTAATTCCTCCTCTATTGAACTCATTAGTTTTTATTATATATATGGAATCTTTTTGGCACATTCTTTACATTACTACCCTCAAGGTAATGACCAGGTGGAATATAATAATAAGAACATAACTACTATTGTTTGTAAGTTGGTTGATGAAAATTAGAGGAATTGACATAAGAAGTTATATGAAACATTATCAATTGATCAACTCACACCTAAGAGAGCAATCACAATGTATCTATTTCATCTGCTATACAAAATGGATGCTATAATACTTATTTCCTTGGAATTACCTATTTTAAAGCTTGCTCAAACTATTAAATATGAGTAGTTAAAATATGAATTGGAGAAAAGAGTCATGTACCTAGTAAAGATAGAAGAAGATCGAATCATAGTAGTTGTTAAAATCACATCTCATCAAGAAAAGGTTAAAGAATTATTTAATCAGAAAGCTCACCAATGTGGTTTCAAGACTGGTGATTTGGTCTTAATCTTCGGTAAAAGGAAAGAGCCAAGATGAAGTCATGATAAATTTTACTCCCTATGTATGGGACCATTCAAAATTTGACATATCTATGGTGAAAATACATACTATTTGGTGTAGATATATGGAACTCATCACCTGCTACCATATAGTGGCTAGTATTTGAAGTTATATAAAGAGTGATAGTAGGTTATCCCATACCATTTCCATTTCTATTGTGTGTCATGTGTTTTCCTTTTCAATTTGTTCCATGCATTTCCCTTTCCATTGTGTGTTAGTGTTTTCCTTTTATATCATTATGTTTTGGTGTGCTCATTAGTTTCATTCTAGTTTTTTTACCTCTAAATTGAGTCCATTGCTTAATAGATAAGATATTGGTCTACTAGAACTTGAATTTTTAGTGTTCTACTATGTCTCTTTATGAAGTCACATCCCCAACCTGATCTAGTTGTTTTCTAAAATTATCATGTCAAAATCCATTTATTAGTTAAAATAACAATAATCCTTTATTGGTCAAAAGGGTGAAGTTAAAATTTTAGAAAAATATTTTAACTTAGAATATTTATTTTATGCCAAACACACCCACACATCTACATGGGACACATCTAGCTAGCTCATCCTCTATAGATGCAGTGAGGTGGTGACACAAATTTCTAAAGTAGTCGCACATCTACATTCATGAGTCCTTTAAGGACATGACAGATGGATGAAATTACTCTATGGATGTGGATATATGGAAACACAACCTATAAAAGTATTCATACATCCTCGTTCATTCATCTTGGATGGATATGATGGATGGACCTACATCATCTGTACATGTGGTAACATAGTGAAGTGGGTTACCAAGGTAGTCATGAATTTACATTCACACATCCTAAAGGGGTGAAGTGTATGGTCTTACCATCCTAATTTGATGCATGCATGTATGTAAGTGTAGAGAATTTTTTCCCACAACATTTTCAAAAGGAGATAATCATTCCCTACGTCCTTTTCATTTGACCATTTCAACCTTGAGTAATATGATTTTACTCTACCCCCCACCTCCTATATAGTGAAGCTCTACCAAATTTTTCCCAAAAACCCTATAAGCACTACCATACCTACATTGCTATTAGACCCTTTTTTAGAACCCTATTTTGAGAGTTCTTACCTATATTCCTAGACACCATATGTCTACTAATTTGCATTTATTCTCACTGATTCAACATTTATTACCTCTAAATCTATTAGATATTCTTGACCTTACTTTCTAGATAGAATTTACAAACCTAGAACCTAGCAAGATAAGGTACAAATACATGGGATATGAACCACTATTGGTTCTAAACTGTGATATCCCAAAAATCTCTAATTTTTAGATTGAGCACATAGATCTAGAGAACTTTCAAAAGAGATTAAATTTTGAGAGCCTAACATTACAAGTTGAATGCATCATAAAAATCATCTTAACATAAACATATAACTTACCCACTTTAGTATAATGTCTATACCTAATATTTTCTTGTGCTAAATACTACAATCCCCAAATAAGATAAATTAGGTCAAAATATGTACACCTCATGGCAAAAATAGACAGGGTTGAAATGAGCATGACAATGAGGATCCCCCTCTATGATGAGTTGGTTAGTGTCAATATAATACATGGAGAGACGCATTGGGATAATGATCCTTCTAAATGATTAACTACTATCAATAACTCTTGGTTGAATCAAAAGAGAGAAGGGCCTTATAAAGTACCTAAGACCCTATTCAGAGTATTTTTCAAAGAATAACTCTTATATATGGTTACCCTATGAACTGGGTAGTAGGAAATGAAGACACTAAGACCTTCCACCATAGGATGTTTCTTCCAATTTAAATCATTTTTTGTAGAAAGAAATTCATTTATTAGTGTGAAATAATTAGTGATTCCTTATATGATCAACTTCTAAATATAGATTTTGAGGTAATTTTTCATGACATACTATCTGTTATATTCATTGGCCTCCCAAATGGTATGCCCATGGATTTCCCAACATGGGTTTATAAAATAGGTAAGATAGGTATTTGATTGTTTCCCTCAGCTCACATTGTAGTAAAGAAATAATCACTATAATAGATTCAATGATGCATTCACAATGACAGTAGTGCAATAATTGAAAGAAGATTGGGGAATGAGAATTTTAACTGAAGGAGTTAAATTGGTTAACCAATATGGTAGATACTAAATCCAATTCCAAAAATTCACGTATATCCTAGTTGGTGATTATGAAGGACATTCATTAAGACTCCCAATGAAATCAATAAATAAGATCATCCTCATAGATCTATGTAGCCAACCATCAGCTATTCATAAATGTTGTAGAGAAAAACATGTATTAGGTGTTTCATTTCCCATTTCATTTTCAAAATAATAGTCAATACACATGACATATATTTGTATATATCTAAGTTCACTCTTTGAGCCTATGCTAGCATATAACTCATGGACACCATATGATATGTGAAACAAAATCTTGGCATATGATCTACTTATGCGCATAAGCCTCACCTAGAGGACTATTGGGTTGATTGTTTAGCTAATTTTGAAGTAGTTTGAAGAGAATAGATTCAAATAACTCTTGATAATATAGAGGCATTCATAGATGATCAGGTACTAGAGGGAATGATAGATGATAAGATAGATCTTATTAATCTAGAATACACAAATATAGTTCCAGTCGTACCCTTGCTATCTATTAATTGGTTGATCAGAGAACCAATCAACCTAAAATGGAGGACACAAAGAGTGTCGAATCTCACAAAGAAATGGTTGGATAATAAATTGGATGGAGTAACCACAAGTAAAATATTAAGGGAAAGTATCTAGCTCCTTTTAAGCAAGATCCCCATTTGCTTGTAAAATTAGTGCCAATGTATTTATTAAGACATATAGCTCCTCTAATTTTGATGATGGTGGACATGAATACCTTGATATTATAATATATTTAGGAAGGTAATATGAAGAGATTCATACAGTGGGGAAAAATAAGCAAGCTAATAAATCTATAAATCCAAGATCTTCAATTGAATCCCTTGGTGATCTTAACTTGTTCATCCAAAATACCACACAACAATACTTGGCATCATCCTAGGGAGTAACATATGGAAAAAATGAAGAGGATAATCTACATTCTCTATCTAGCTCTCCACATATACCTCCTCCTCCTCAAAATCAGCCCACTCCCTTTTTGTCTAATACCTAGGTGGTCATCTTCAGTGACCTTTCATTTCAATGGGTACAACCAATGTTGTAGAAAATCAAAAGAATATTTGAATCATAAATGTCATAATTTGATGTGGTATCTAACCTCCTAAAGACCCCTCTATCAAAAAAAGTAAATAACACCTATAGATTGCTATTTGATTCTTCAGGTGCATAGTTCATGGAGATTGTTAAACCTAACATTGAAAAATACATAGAATAAATTATAGTGGGTGATTATAATCTCAAAAGGATAGAACTCAGAGAAGCAACAAGGGAAAGTGATGTTCACAATCTCTAAGAATCCACTAAAAGAATAATTAAGAGTTTAGAGGAAGATGAGTTGACTCAAAAATAAATCAAAGGATAGATCAACCAATTGAAAAGCTATGTCAATTATCTACTCAACCCCGTTGAGACCCTTGTATCTCCATAAGTTGATGATCCAACATAATTTCTTGGAATAATCAGGGAGGATATTAATACAATTAACAAACATAACACCTATGAAAAAACTCTAGAAGCATGGGAATACGAATTTATCATAAATGGAATGAACTATATTGAAGAAGTCATGAAATTTTATGACCTTGTTGATCAAAAAGTTTAGGACATCTCCATACACCAAATATCACACTTCTAATTTTAAAATTCAAGAATATATAAGTAGGGACATAAAGGAGATGATTATTATTAAGGCTAAAGTGATGGTGGATCAATGGATATTAGAGAAATAAGAAGAGGATACTTCCTGCAAATGGGTAGAATGTATACTTAAAAAAATGGAGATCTTGACTAGAGCCATTGAGGAGCTAATTAAAATAGAAACAAAGGTGAAGAGAAGCTCAAGATGAACTCCAACAATTTAGATGAGTTCAATTTCTACTTATACAAAGAATATGGGACTATTACACATACTGTATATAAATTTAAAGCACAACTTCAGAAAGTATTTAAGAAAGATAATATCAATGAGGGTAAATATAAGAAATCTTCAATGATGACCCTTAGTGAAATTTATATTTCACTAGAAGAGTTGAACACTTATCTAGAAGATTTTTCTAAAGTTCCTTGCACCCTAACATTCATTTATCAAAGATGGTTCACATGTTTTTGTCATGTGGTAGTTCTAAAAATCAATGAATCCATTGAAGTAGTTAAAATATTACATATATTCAATATTTCACAAGACAAAGAACAATTCAAAAAATAATCAGTTGTTATCAATCCATCTATAACTACTTTTGGCCTATAGAAAAATCCTTAGTGAAGTCTGTAGTTTCTCTTTTCTTTCTTTTTTGTTTAAATTCTATTTTATACATTTTTCCTTTTTGTAAAATTGAAAATTGTAAAGGGTAGAATAGGATGAAAATTTGAATGCAAAAAGTCATTTGGAATGTGAAGTGTCAGGCCATTCCCTTTGTTTAGTCTTTTTTCAAGAATGAGTAATTACCTTAACTAGAATGAGGAATTACTTGAACTTTACATCTATCTATTTCCTTAATGGGTATGTGTTTTCTTATGTTGATACATTTCTCATTGTTATAATCATGAATTACATCTAATATCATAAATTAAACTACTCTTTTTGTTTGTTTCATCATGCAAATGAATGAAATCTAAATTTATTCATTCACCCATGACTCTTAACCTTATTTTTTGTCATTTCATTTTAGTTGAATGTTATTAATGCAAAACCCCTTCATTCAACTTGTAAATATTTTACATACTTTAGATTAGTTTTTACTACTTTCATTAAAGGGAAACTCCCCTCATAATAGAGGAGAGACTTTTTGTCTCCTAAACTGTTGTGAAATATTGATTTGGAATAGAGTACCAAAAATTTCACCAACATGTACACATGCCTTATGCCTATTTTATCAATATAAAGAATAAAAAGTGTAGATTCTAGTAAAGATATTATGTGGTTTGACTCTTTTCCATATAAATTTAGGAAATATAGTGAAGACACTAAGAAAGTGTTAGATATGAAGAAACTGATTAAGGCTAGAATTAAGGTTGAAACAAATATTAAGACAAATTAAAAATTGAGTCCATAACCACCACTAGTTTCAAGTGTGAGAATAGGAAGCATGGCTCTCAATGTAGGAGTTTTTTTCACTTTAACACCATATGATGGGTCTATTAACCCTTAAAAATATCTATTAACCTAGAAATGAAATGGTAGATGAAACATTTAACTATAGATTATGAAAATAAGTAGGAGCTCATAGGAGCCTTAAAAGGAAGAGATTTATAGTTCATATATCAAAGATATGCTGCCAAATTGATCTTTGAAGATGTTAAAGACTAGCTGATAAGAGAATTTAAATTGAATAAATTTATGATTCAGATAATCCAAGACCTAAAAGAGATTTTAAAAAAATTAGGTGAGTTATTATGGGATTATGATCACATATTTTTTGATGTAATGAACATGATAAAATTTCTATTTAAGGATATAGATAAGGCTACATGGTTTGCAGAAGGCTTGTGACCTTGGATTAGGTTTACCATAATTAAAACATAGTTCAATAACAAGAAATATGCTTGGGAAGTTATGATTCATGTGGAGAAGAAAGAGGATTATGGGGATAGACCATAACCTACTATGAAAATTGATGCAAATAAATATGTGTTTTTAATGCAGTATGGAGGAGTTTCATGAAAGTAACATGCCCAAGCTAGGTCTCTAGTGTATAAAGTGTGGAAAATGGGGACACCATAGTAATGAGTGATTAAAATTTAAGATAGAATTATGTGAAATTTTCTATGTAGTAGGGCATGTGACTAATAAATTTCATTTATTAAAATAGTACACTCAAAAACCTCAAACTTTATGATATAAATTTGTAATATTTTTTACTGTAACTTATATAATTCACACAATCATGATGAAAAATTACCAATCACTCTAAGAATTGAAGGAAGACATCACCAAGAACATCTTTGCAATAGAAACATAGAAGATCCCCTCTGAAAGTCTAGGGATTCAAACACCATATATAGACATGAAAACTATGACATAGGCTATTCCTACATGGGTTTTTAACTCACCTTGGTATCAACCTTAGGCCTTAGTAAGTTGGGCACTATGGTATCCCTAGTACTAGGTAGGATAGAATTCTCAATCTCCTTAGTATCAAAAACCATATAAAATTATGTCACCCCAAAAAAAACAATCAAGATGGGCTCCCTCTTCTCCCCAAGGAATGTATGGGGGATATGATGGATAGAAACAAGAGGGGTGGGGTTCCCCTTAGTGACAAGGATGATATGAGGGTCAATAACAATTATGTTAGGTTTTTTAGCAAAGATAAAGGGGATATAGATGAGGCTACTAAGGTGGATACCAAAGGTGTAATCATAGACAAGATGAATGATATGGGCATCAACTGATTATTTTTCACTTATGTGGAGAATAAAACCACTTCAAATGAAATTATCCAACTAATCCTTAGAGGTAGATGTACTAAATTTATTGTAGAGTTTTAGGACAACACCGTACTAAATATTTTCTAACATTATAAAAATAGAGAAAATATAAGCTCATGTGAGATGTGAACTTGATAAATTTGCACCCAAAGTATCCTATATTCATACAATAAGTAGAAGACATAAAAATTTAGAGTATGGATTCCCTCCCTTAGAAATGTTGTAGGGTCAATTAATCACAAAGGTCTAGTAGGATAAATATCTTGACCCTTTGATATAAAAAGGGTTTCATGTATCAAGAAGCTTAGTTTCTATAGAACATTTGGGAAACAACCACTTTTGTGTAGATGTATGGAAAAAGTGTTCATATCTTAAGATAGTAAGAAGTATTTAAAACCCTGATAGATCTTATTAAACTTATAATTACTCTAATAAATGAATATATATCACATAATATTAAAAATATTCTGTATAACCTATTGGAGTGTGCATATAGAGGTCAATAGTGCACTCATAAGGTAGTATGGTATATGAAGACAAAGACTCCTTGGGATGTTGAATCTTACATGGATATTGAATTAGTAGGATATTAAGTACCAAATTATGAATTACCAAATTTTGTATTTTATTTTTGAAGCACATTCAATATGATTCCTTGGTCCACATGGGAAGACAGACAACTAACTCTCATTTATAGTCTAGTAACACTAATTATCATAGAATATGAAAGGGTAGAACCTATTGATTGATTATAAGATGTGGAACTCAAAGGGATGACTTAAGCTAGAGAGGATATTTCAAAATGGTTGACATGAAGACTGATGAAATGTACTACCCAACATTGATTGGTAAGAAGTGGGATTATGGTGGTCAGATGACAATTAACATAGTGCACAATAAGTTGGATGGGTTCCAAGGGGATAACATTATCATTATATCCTTGAATAAATTCAAGAGAAAGCTATACATCATACCCAAAGAGTCAAATTCACCATTTTCCTATAAAGGTAATAGTTGGTTCAAGGTGGGCATAAAATCTAAACATAATGCATTATGAGCTATAGAGTGTCACTTTTTCCATCCAATTTAATAGAGTGTAAACATTGGCTATTAAAAAAAAAAAAACTCTCTTCCATACCTATAATAATAAAGATACAAGTTGCACTATTCTAAATTAGAGAATGTAAGTCACCATCTATGTGATTAACAACAAGATCTAAAGTGCATTTATTATAAAAAAAAGGTGTGATGAACATGAATTATACTAAGCCAGAAAAATAAGGTATATTACCTTGGGAAATTGTATTCAATCAATGGCAATTCAGATCTCTACATGTTTAATTAGGTAAGAGGAAATCATGAGGTACACCTAATGTAAATGGTTTTTGCCACAGAATGCCAACTGCCTCAATATTTTGAAATCAACAAATTATATCAATTCATCTTTTGAATAAAACATCATGCACCTAATATATACTAGAGGGTAAGTGCATTAAACTATTAACTAAAGGGAACTGATGCGACTTGGTGGATAGTCCATAGGACAAATAAGTTATAATGGGATGAGGTTTGTGAACTATTGTGAGCTCTATTCTAAGTATTACCTACCTATCATTAGGGAAAATTTATATTTTCTCCAAGAAAGATAGTGTCTATAAATTCATATCCATGGGTGTGTATATGTATGGTCTACGTAGGGTGTAGAACCTAAATATTGGGTACACATATTCAGGTATAACTTGGCATCCCTTCCAAAAACATGGTTCATGTATTAAGAACACAAAAGGGAGGCTAAAAATTGGCTATGAGTCTAATAGGACTTTATTCAAACATTTTTATTTAAAGATGAGAACCCCTTTTTTACACCAAGCCCTTCAAAGGTTGAAGATATTATTATTCTATGGTCGAGCAAAGGATCTTCATAGTACATAAGAAATCACTTCACATGAGGAAATGACTAAGGACTTGAACACATCTCTAAACATTACAAGGAGAGTTATTGGAAAGAGAAAATTTTGATAAAACCTTGTAATCAAATTATTGATAAGGAGGAATATGTTGAGTCTAATGACAATGATGAGGACTTAGATTTGTAGGGATTATTTAAACTAGAGTGAGAAGTGGAATAACTTATAGCCAAAATCATAGACCAAACTGAAGATCAATAGCTTTGAAATATTAATATTTAAGATCAAGAAGGACAAAGAACATTTCAAGATTTAATTCCATAGGATTCCAAAAAATATACTAGGAGCCATTAAATAAATTGGTGGGGAACTATTGGATAGAGTTTGTGATCCATGAGGATCCCAACATTTGAAACATCCAAATGGTATACAATCTTTCTGATACTTCCCACACATAAATGAGCTCATTAAGAGATTTCTAATGCAATTTTAATGGAGTCATTTTGACACCATATGAAAAAATTATGGCCTTTTTAAGGTAAAGACAAACATGTAAAAAATATGCACATGGTATAAGGATGATGTCATCATGATAACTAAACTATATAGCACTACCTAGTGTACTAATTAGGGCCTAACACATAGACCAATCAAATGGTGACACATGGTGGAGAGAAAATAAATGGATTTGTTTGGTTTTATCTTTTGGTCTTCAACAAGTGTAAATGTTTACATGAGGGGCCCATGTTACTTACCATCTATGGGTGCCTCAACTGGTGGGGTCCTCTTTTTTTAATGAGGGGGACCCTACTACCTATCTTCCTTATGATATGAAAGTAATTTTACATATAAAGTAATGTACATACCTCAACATGGTGAATGTGGGATTAAACTTCCCAATGTTACAAAGCTTGGAATTTAAGCCACCCAACATCAATGTGGAATCCAAGTCAACTACCTACTTGGAATATTTCAAAGCTTCTATGTCTATAAACCAAGCTCTATTTCAAAGCTTCTATGTCTATAAACCAAGCTCCAAGTAAAGTCTATCATGGTCTCTTTTCACCAAGTAATAAGGCAAGAAAGATTCCTTTTAAAGCCTCATAAGATTCCATTCACAATGCATGTGGGATAAATGAATGATATTTTGACTACTTAACAAGTGGAAATGGATTTCATTTTAAGAAATTATTTATTTCATATCCAAACAAATGTGGGGCTAAACTTATAAAATTAACACCAAAAAAATGCAAGGCTTGGCAAAAGGATATGCATGGAGGTTGGGGATTCAAAACACTCACCCCATGTAGCCTATTTATGAGCCTTTGCCATTAGGCTATGCCTAAATTAGAAAATTCCATGAAATAATTAGTATTTATCCCTTAAATTTTGTAAATTATTAGTAAAAAGGAAGGCATACAAGGGGATTTGAACAAATATTAATGCTTTGACTGATACACCAAATAGCTCTAAAACACTATAAAAAGAGGTATATTATATTTAAAATGTAACTTTTTACCCCTACAAAGGGAGAAAAACAAATTTTATGTCATTTATTGCAGGAGAAGAAAATTGAAGGCTAAGATCCCATTACACAAACATCCAAGAGAGAGTACAAAGAACATTTGAAGCCCCTTATTGGGAGAAAATTAATGTAAGAAAGCATATTTTGCATCATTTTAATCAATCAGATCATACTTTGAGTAGACCCAAAGACATAGTCCAAGTTGGATGAACTCTATTATCAATTTTCTAAGTATTTTTCTCTATTCTTTCATTTTTTTTTTTCAATTTTTTAATACTAAATTTTAATCAATTAAGCCATTTTTTATGTATTTACAAAAAAATGAGAAAATTATTAAGGTATTCAAACTTGGAGAAACTGAGTTAGTCTACATAAACACCCATTTTTAGATCACGTTTGGTATTAGAATGATTTTACCAAAGGGTTTATTAACACCTTTTATACTTTGTGTTATATTCTTCCATTTGTTCAATTTTTAGTTTGGAATTGTAGGTTTCTTGGTTGAAAAAGTACAACCATGGGCAAAACTCTAAATAGAGAAAGGCTTTAAGAGCTTAAAAGCATAAACTGGTAGATTTAGGAGGAAAAATCTAAATTAAGATCAATATTGTAGTCCTTGGAGAAAGTGAAGCAAGATCTACAAGATCAGTTAATGTTCCATGGATAATGTCTCATAGTAATCATTTTAGAGTTGCAACTTGAGTTGGAATAATATTCCATGAATGGCCTTGTAACATAAAAACATTGGTATGCATATTCATGTTTTTTTTCTAGAATGAAGAACCATTATTTGGCCATGTGTTGGAAGAAAAATTACTTCCAAAATAAGTCCATGTACTTCAAGAGGAAGGAGACTCATTGTAAATACCACTTTCCAAGTCAAAATATGGAGAATGGAAAGAAGGGCTTATTGTCCATTAAAATGGGCAAGAATTATTACTTTAATTGTAATATGAGTAGCCATTAGGTTGATAATATTGGAAGCTTCATCCACAACTTCATCTAAATACTTGAAAGGAACCCTGCAAGAAGGAATTTATTCAAGCACCTATCATCAAGGAGGTTTTTAAAACCCCCACAAATCAAGAGGTAGCACATGAAGGAGTTAATCAAGCATAAAATATCTAAGAGGCAGCCCATAAAGAATCTCACCTATCGAAATAAGATCCCATCAGTAGGGAGAAACACAAAGAGGATCATCTATCATATTGGTTCGAAAATAATTTATTTGGTTTCATGGATAACATATGTACATAGATAAGTTTAGTTTAGCATGCCTGTGTAGCACCTCAAAATCACTTCTAGGGTTTCCATTGTTGAATAAGTATGAAGGAAACTAACCCCATGTGTATGAGTAAGTGTGGAGGTAGATCACTCATTGAGGATGATTATGGAGCAGCCATCAAATCTGATAAGAAAATTATAAGTAGACCATTATAAGAGATGGGTGAAGAGGCACTCCATTGATAGAGAACTTAAAATAAAGGTTAACCAAGTTAGACATCAGTTGAGAGACATGTTGATAAGTTGAAGTGTTCTTCCAAGAGGGAGACAAAGTGACATAAAATCAACATGATAAGTTCTTTCATGATGAGTAACACTCAATAAGAGCATTGTTTTTTATGGATGTATGTTCATATCAACTTTATTTCATTGAAATATTTTCTTTCAATGTATTTATAATTTATTGTATGCACATTTTGTAAAGACCCAAATTTGGGCAATGTTTGAAAATAGAATTGTGTTTAGAATCCATATATGTTACATTAAATTATAAGACCCCAAGAAGGGAAAATTATATAAGTGGTGACTTATTATACCACCACTTATTATGTAATGTAATTTTATTCCCTTGTTGAGTATATTTAACATCAATGAGAACAAAAAAAACATCTTTTAATGGGAGAGATTCACTCTAGCCTACAGGCAATGCATTAAAGTGGCTAAGATAATCCTCCAAGAAGAAGGATGAGACACAAAGAATGAAATAAGGTCATTTGGTAGATCTGAGAGGGAGTCATGAACTCTCTTTATAACTTGAGTTTACATGTTTCAGTTTGAGCAAGTAGTCTTTAAGATAGAGAAACAAAGTCACCTCCATACATGTAGGTATATTCTATAGTAAACTTGAAACTATATGATCCTCCTATGATGATAGATCAAGGTGATAATTTTCAAGTTCTTTATATTGATTATTTTTATCCTAAATTACTTGATGAGTTGCAGGAAGAGCTTTTTTTTACATAAGAGAGAGGACTTAGTGAAATGGTACCTTAGTGTGTTTCAAAAAGGAATCCATCCAAGTAAAGCATGATTCTTTGAAACTAGATAGTGAGGGGGATGTACCTTCACTTATTTTATAAATGAAACAAACTTTTGGTGGTTCAAAAGCCTTTTAGTGGGGAGGAGAGATACAAGAGGATCCCCACATTTGACACATCCAGATGTTCTTATTTTTTTTCAAACTACCTACACATCAAAGAGATCATCAAGAGCTTATAATTTGAATAAAGTCATTTTGACACCATATGCAAAATTTATGGATTGTTAAAGGTAAAGACAAACATGTAAAAAAATATGCAAGGGTACATAGATGGCATCATCATGCTGACTTGATTATATGTCACTACCTATTGGACCAATCAGGGCCTCACATGTGGATTAATAAGATAGTAACACATGGAAAAGAGAAAATAAATGGGTTTGTTTGGTTTTAGCCTTTGGAATTCGAAAATTATTCCTATTTTCATGTAGTTCCCATGTTATTTTATAGTTAGGGGCCCTTCAACTAGTGGGGTCCTCTTTCTATAAGGAGAAAGACCCTGCCACCTATCTTCCCTATGCTATGGAACACATTTTCCATATAAACCAATGTATAGGCCTCAACATGGTGAATGTGGGATTAAAATTTCTAATTTTTCAAAGCTTATAACTTAAGCCACCCAGCATCAATGTGGCTTCCAATTCAATTACCAATGTGGTATCTTTGAAAGCCTCCAAGTCTCCAAACCAAGATCTAAGGCAAGTCTATCATGGTCTCTTATGACTGAGTAAGAAGGCAAGTAAGATTAATTTTAAAGCCTTGGATGTTTCCATTCCCCATGCATGTGGGATAAAGGAATGGTCTTTTGACCACTTAACAAGTGGAAATAGATTTCCTTTTAAGACTTGATTTATTTCATATCCTAACAAATGTGTGACTAAATTTATCAAATGTACCTAAAAAAGAACAAGGCTCAACATAAGGATAAACATGGAGGTTGGGGATTCAAATCCCTCACCCCATGCAACCTATTTATGAGCCTTTATCATCAATATATAGCCTAACTTCAAAAATACCATGCAAGAATTAGTATTTATCACTTAAATTTTGGAAAATATTAGAAAAAAGGAAGGCATATAAGGGGATTTAAACCCCTATTCAATGCAAAAAGATTAATGTTTTGACTGATACACCAAAGGTCTCCAAAAAACTATAAGAGGAGTAATATTATATTTAAAATGTAAATTTGTGCTCATAAAAAGGGAGAACAATACAAGTTTTATGTCATTTATTATAGAAGAAGCAAATTGAAGGCCAACATGCACAAACCTCCTAAAGAAAATACATAGAATGTTTTAAGCCCATTAATGATAGAGATATCCCCTTATTAGGATAAAATTGATGTAATAAAGTGTTTTTTGCATCATTTTAATCAATCAGTTCAAACTTTAATAAAACCCGAAGACATAGTCCAAGTTGGACAAACTCCATTATCAATTTGTTGAGTATTTTTCTCTATTCTTTCAATTTATTATTCTATATTTTAATCAATTAAGACTATTTATATGTATTTATAGAAAATTTAGAATTTTTTTAAGGTATTCAAAATTGAAGAAACTAAGTCAATTTACATAAACACCCATTTTCAGATCAGTCTATGCCAAGACTTGTGAAGTTAGGTGACTATTGAGTGAAAAATGATATTTTAGAAGGGTTATAACTATTGTGAGATTATAAATATGTAATTCTAACAAATTTCACATAAGTAAAAGGTGTAGACCCTTTACTAGGGGAGATGCACATAGAGATAAAGGAGTACACATGGCCTGTGAAAAAGTTTCCATATAGGTTGAACCCCAACATGAAATTGATGGTAAAGGCTAAACTGGGTCGAATTCAATAAGAAAACATTATCTATGTGGTATAAAATACATATTGGGTTAGCCCAATGGTGGTGCAGCCTAAAAATTCTAGAGAAATCAGAGTTATATATGGGACTATCAAGTGTTAAATGATACTTGTATTAATGATCCATTCCAAATTCCTTTCATATATGAAGTCTTAGAATAAGTCATAGGACATGAAGTGCATTATTTTATATATGGGTTCAATGGATACCATCAAATACCGATCACAATATAAGATCAATCTAAAACCACATTTGAAAAAAAATGGGGATCTTTTGCATACAAGGTAATTCCTTTTAGTTTGAAGAATGTTCATGCCATTTTCTTTGGGGCTATGGTTACCACATTAAAAACTTCATCCATGATTTTCTGTAAGTGTATCTAGATGATTGGGTTATTTTTTATTTATTAAAGGATCACCTATCCAAGTTATGATTAATGTTGGAAACTTGCCAAGACTTGTGTATTATGTTGAACCTAAACAAGTGTTTTTTTTTTTTTTTAAATGGTGTCCTTTTGGGTCATATAATATGCAATGATGGGATTTTAGTTGACCAAGCCAAAATCATATTTATTTTGGGTATGCCACCTCTTAAAATTTTTACAAATGTGGAATCATTCTTGGGTTATACAAGATACTACAAGAAATTCATTAAAGGTTAAGAAATAGTATCTTCCCCCATGGAAAAGTATTGAGTAAAGACACCAAATTTGAATGGAATAATTAATGCCAAAAACATTTGTGGATATAAAGAAATGGTTGGTAACAACTCCCATTTTAGTCTTTCCCAACTAGAACAAACCATTTCATGTTCATGTAGAAGCCAAAGTAATTATGGTAGGAGTTGTTCTAGAATAAATAAGAGACATAGGATTAGACCATCCCATTCACTTTTCAAGTTAAAAACTCTCAATTGCAGAGAAAAATTACACAACTCTAGAATGGAAGCTCTGGTAATGGTGTCCATACTCCATAAGTTTAGAAACTACCTTATATCAAAATCATTTAAATTTTTTTACCAATCAATAGGCTCTATGATATTTGGTAAATAATCCCATTTTAGGAGGAAGGATATCTAGGTGGTTGATGTTGTTCTAATAATTTTAGTTAAAAATTAATGTGAAACCTAGGAGTGAAACTATAAGATTAGAGCATTTGATTCGAATACATAATGGAGAGGAACCTAAATAACTCCAAGATGAATCACTAGATGCCCAATTATTTTGAGTCTCTATGGTTCCATAAAACATGGAAGATAATCAATTCCTAAAATAATGAATTTTTCTCATGTACTATATGGAAAGGGATAAAAATCAGTTGATCATGACAACCATTCCATTTAGCATCATTAATGTCTTTCTATAAAAAATGGGAAAATTTGATGTACTACACAAAGTAGCTTTGGATCATGAGAGACCACAAATTATTAAAAAGGTAAATCAAGGAATCAGAGGTGGAGATTTCATAGGATAATCCACTACAAGGAAGATATTTCAAAGTGACCTATGGTGGCCTACTATATTTCAGGATGCACATAGAGTAGTAAAATGTTGTGACATTTGTCAAAGGTCGGGAAGGCCTAATCATAGAGATGAAATTACATTTTATAATCTTATGTTATATAAAAATCCATTTGAGTTGTTAGGAATTTATTTTAGGACTAATCAATCCACCCAGTATATGTAATCATGAAAGGTAAATAATCACTACAATTAATTACTTCACTAAATGGGTATAAGTTTTTATGACACCAAGATGCAACACTAAGGATGCAACCAAATTTATGTCTGAGAATATTATAACTAGATTTGGATGTAATTTGAACATGATTAGTGATAAAGGAACACTTCTCCATAATATTACTATTAATACTCATGATTTTATGATATCATATCACAAAAGCAAAACATATAATCTACATGCTAATGGGTAGGCAAAGGCATCAAACAAAGTCATTGGTAAGATGTTAAAAAAAACATGCAATATGCAAAGGGATGATTGGGATGATCTAATTCATATGATCCTATTGGGATGATCTAATTCATATGATCCTATGGCCATTTAGGACAAACTATAAGTGTATGACAAGTTTCCCTCTATTTTAGATGGTTTACATATTACAATCAATAATGCCAATGTAATATATAGTACCTATTCTATGAATGTCAATGATCATGAGATTAGGATATTGGGACTCTATTCAAGGATGATCAATGGATTTAATTTGGATGGAATAAAGTAGGAAAAAATCATAATGGACATAGGAAGTTAATAAGCAAGGTCAAAAAACATGCCATGATCATAATTTTTGATCAAAATAATTTTATCCAAAACAAGTATTATTATTATTATTATTATTATTATTATTATTATTATTATTATTATTATTATTATTATTATTATTATTATTATTATTATTATTATTATTATTATTATATGATAGTATATTTTGGGCATTTCTAGGCAAGATGCACATTCAATTGAAAGGAAATTACATCATTTATGATGACTCACAATAAGAAACAATTTTGTTAAGGGACATTCATGGAGCCATTATCCTAGGACATGTAAATGGGTATAGATGTAAGCCTTACCATCAATAATTTATATCAGATCTCACATAAAAATTAGAGAGGGTGCTAAGTAACACCATATAGATTAGGATTTTTTTATTAATTTATTATTTTCTTGTTTTGTTATTAGGTATGTCATATATTTTTATAATTCAATCTCTATATAATAGGACATTATAATATATTTTGAACAATAAATGTCATATAATATCAAAATAAAGCACCAAAGTCAAAAACAAGAAATACATAAAAAAGTCATCACTAGCTCAACATGGGGTCAATCAATTAAGTTCCACAATGTGGCATTGATAAAAATGGTAGGGGTGAGGTAATAAATAGTCACTCACAAATCAATTAATGACACAACACTCTAAATATTGCATCCTTTCTATAGTAGATCGATGTGGCACACTCAACTAATGTACAATAAAATAAATTCATTGGAGAAGAAATGATGACACATCACATCAAGTAATTCCATGAGGTACAAAATTGAACCTAAATAATGATTAATTTCTAACATCACATTACTAAAATTGATTCCATTCAAATCAAGAGCATAACAACATGTAGATATCTCAACATAATTCAATGTAAATTGCTAGACAGATGGAGGGAAGGAAAACTATTTAATAAAAACATATAGAGATAACTAAAATTACAAACCCTTGTGAAAAAATACATCTATGACTTGAGTCTAATTCATTCACCTAGGCATAGAATTTTTAGTAACATGATTTCAAATTACATCTATCTATCGAATAGTAACCATGTATTGATCACAACTATTGATTACGTTATCAAATATATGAAAGAAGAAATGGGGATTGGAATTGTACTAAGTAAAGTGTGGTACCATGATACATACCCATTTGATTTTATTGATATGGTATAATTTGATCTTTTGGTCACAAACCAAGCCATAATAATACAAATAGGGGCCCTAGCTCTCCAACACCCCCTATGAGGATTTGATATAGATCAAACCATCAATATCCATACATTATTTAAATTGGAAAAAGTGATGATGACACTTCTTAGTTACTATAATGAAGGTGAAATCCATATCTCCAAGGATGTCATGATATTCCTCAATCCATCAATCATGGCACATGCAACAAGACTTTCATCTTGAGATAAATGTCCCCTAAAATACCAATCAAATCCCCTCCCATTCACTTAGATAATAGGGATAAATATAGTAGGTCATCTATGGGGATTTGTATCAACTTTATAGAGGATGTTTTAGTGTGCATTTGCTCTGAATTCATCAAAAATTAGTTTTGGCAAGCCACCAAAAGTGTTATACAGGATACCAAAAGGGTAATCAATATTGCATATCAAATGATCCAATTGAATGAAGACTTAAAATGGCCAAAGTTTTAAATATATGAACTAAATATAAACATTGAAAAGGTTTTCAGTGGCACGTTACAGGTGTTCTAATACCAATTATTGGTATTACTCATTTGTTGGACAAACTAGAAATCTCTTGACGGTGTTGTCACTCTTGATGTTGATTTATAGCCTATGACAACTTTTGGAAACATTGTTTGGACCACGATAATTCAATATTATGTACATTTATGTTAGTTAAAGACATGGTGGGTAAAGGCCCAAGACCTCATCATTTCTCACCCTCATGTGCCCAAAGATGTCCTACAATATATAGGGCAACATGTAGCTATTATAAAGTTTCATGATGGCATTCATATCAAATTTCATGAGTTACCCAAGGTAATAATCACCTCTTTTACCCTTTAGATCACCATGATATATGCATAGGCTAAAATCATGTGATAAAAAGCCTTGGTTTCCTAAATTATCCAAATGTTATGATTTATACCTAGGGGTTCTCAAAATTCATTGAAAATATAGCCATAAGCTGAAGTGGAGGCACCTTCTAAAACATATGAAACCCCATCAAAGATTACCAAGAAAAAGAAAGGTGTCATTGCAAAGGATAATTTCACCTACCCCACCCAATAAAAAGACTCATAGCACCAACCCAGGGATAAATTATTTATACAAAATATGATCTCACATAACTTAGCATCACTGAAGAATAAGTATACACATATATGCTAGAATATGTATGTATAGAACTACATGAGGAAGAAGATTTTTTTAAAAAAATTTTGGAAAGGAGTGCACACTTATCAAGTACACAATAATGTCTTGAAATAAATCATGGTTGACATTCCCACACCTCATTTTTCATTCATAGTTGACACCATCACCAAAGAAGAAGACAAAAAATGTAGAACAATGACCATATGCCCAAGGGAAATTGGGACATGATCTTTAGCTACACGGGAGGATTAAAAAAATAAGGTCTAGATCAACACATAGAACAATAAGAGAGCCCACAATAGTAGCTCATGTACATGACCAAATCACATATAATACCAAGGACCTCTCCCTCCATTTTAGATCACATGGGTTATTTTGTCACACCACAAGCAATCAAGTAAATTGAGTCTAAAGAATAACAAGCTGCAAAAGAACAACCTATTGAGACAACCCACACATTAATGCACCAGTAGAAGTTATCATCCCACATGTAATAAAAAAGATACCAATAAGTAGGTGCATAGTGGTGATGACTTCCCCTTATTCTTCCCCTTATTAATACCTAGTTCATTCATCTCATTCAACCCCTCCACATTTATCCCCATATTCTTGCACTCATGAACATCAAGATCAAGTAAGCGAGTAACACTACTAGCAGAGCCAAAGATGTAAGAGGACATAACAATTGAATGGGAAGTTGTATAGGCCAAAATAATGAAATAGAATGTGTAGAAGAAAATAGGAAATAAGGAAAGGAAAAATAAAAATAAATAAGAAAAAAGTGTAAGGCCCAAGAAGAGAAAAGTGAAAGAACAAGGAGGACGAGGAGATGTTGATCAGAAGAAGAATCAAGATAAGGAAGAAGAGTAGATGAGGAAAAAATAAGAAGAATAAACTATAGGAATGAATAAGGAATAAGTAGAGAAGGATGTACAACATAAAAATATTGAGGCTAACATAGTAGCTAAGCCGGAAGGAAAACAAAATAAAGACCTCTTATGAAATAAAAAATAAATACAAAATTAAAAGGCCAAAGAACAAGCTACTAAGGATGCTATGAAAAAATCATAAGAGGAAACTAAGGCATAGTAAGAGGAAGCTACCACATCTAAACATGAACAAGAGAAAATGAAGAAGGCTAAAATCATATCCCAACAATAGACAATAGAGACCAAGCAAGTGTAGACAATCGAGGCTCAAAATAATCATTTATAACATGTTAAGGCTTTGGATCCACAGAGGGAGGCACACAAGAATAATCCTCATAAAATAGGCCAATATCCAAAAAATGGTTGTGGGATGTCCAAGCACCATTAGTGTAGAGGACAACATTCACACTCCTTGTGCCACATATTTGACAATAACTAGCCATAACAACTCATGCATATTATACACTTCCTTTGGCCATAGTATCAAAAGAAGCATCACTTAATGTGACCAAGTTAACTTTGGAAAATAAGATAGAGGGTGCTATGAAATTCTAAGAATTCATCACATAGAAGGCTTCTCAACTAGAACATGACATATTACAACTTAGGGAGGAAAACTCAGAGCTATACCTTGACCTCACAAAATCAAAGAAGATCATTATAGATACCTTTCTTACACTAGTCATCCAAGTCTTTGAAAACCAAGTCATATCTAAGAAAAATCAATTCACAACCATTCTATCCTAGCTAACAAAAGACTGGATCATTACACAGAAGCTGTAACAGCTTCAAGTGCAAGGTCAAAATCTAAAAGCAAAAATAGAGGCTATTTTTGAGCTCCTTAAAGAGTACTTGTAAGTCTTAGACATTATTTCACTCTAATCTCAACACAACCAAAATCATGCTCGACTATAAATAATACTTGAACACCACATGGAGTTAATCTAACCCAGAGTTTTCTAAGCCTGGCAAATCTAAAGCATAAATAGGGAATCAATTAGCTACCTTTGATGATTTGGATGTCATACTAAAGTAATATTTTGAGTCAATTGATAATGTAATATGAAATCTTAAAACATGGAAAAATGAGATGATGTGTAATACATTTGATGGCATTCAAACATAGACATACTAGAGGATTTAACATAAGGAATCCAACAGAAGGTGTCACACACTAGGGTCATCCTTACGATAGTAGAATATGATGACATTCAGAGTCTTATAGGGTGCTAAATCCCATTTTTCATGGTGATTAGTATGATGTGGGAAGTTCTCATTGATTAAATGATGTTCAATAAGGACTTATCCCATTTGGATAGCTCCATCACATAAATAATCATTGAGCCTAAATTCATCTCACTAATCCAACTCTAGTAAGAGATCCAATAGAGAAAGGTTACCATAACTACACAACCATCCATCCAAATGTAGAAATCACATCCAACACCTAATTATTATAGCTTTGAATTCTTTAGCAACAATTCCAAATACATCATCTTTGTAGTATCCCTCAATTCAAATAATTTCACAGTCTCCCTTAATTCTAGCCATGAAGTTTATGCCTCCACCTTCTCTCTAGGTACTCTATAGATTCTAATTTTGAATTTTTGTATAATTTTTCTAGTAAGGATGGCCTTAAGCATTAAAATCAGAGCCATGTTCATTGAAAACTTATAAATGTAAATCACCTAGTTATGCCAATCTAATGAAAACCCTCAAGGGCAGTAGATTGGTATGTTACTTAGTTTAAAACCTGCAAGGGTGGCTAAGTAGTGCATAAGAGGTGAAAACTGGTAAATAACACCTTGAGTTATTACTGTAAGTAATGTTTTGGACCAACTCTTCTAAGTAGGAAATTCCATCACTTCAACATTTGACACACTTCTTTTGACATTGCCTTAGGATGAGACAACTTTTTAAGTCTAAAAAAGTGTTGATAAGTAGAATAGAATTCTAAAATCACATACTATAGATGCATGACAAGCATATGATAGATATCATTTTGTATGACATATTTCATTTTATATGTATTCGGCATGTGTATGTATTCCAAAAGTCTATGGAATTATAAATTACTATTTTGAGATTGAACCAAAAGGATGGAATGCAAAGCAAAAATACATTGTAAATTTAAATAAATAGTGATTAATTTTAATGGAAAGGAGTTTCGAAAGATAGAGATTAATATAGATATTTGATAATATTTTTCTTGAACATATTTTTGTATTTGTTATGTGCACAGTGTATTCTATGTTTTGTTCAAGTATTCAATCATTTAATAATAATGAAGGTTATGTACAATTCATATTTATTTTCTATGGATAAATACGTAATTTTAAACTAAATAAAGATTGGACTTGTTTTATAACTATGTATATGTTTTGAGGATGTATCCTGCTTTGCACATAAATACATATTAGGATGTTCTAATGGGTTTTTAGGAACCTCTACAAGAAGATGCCTTAGGAGGGACATTATGACTACTTACACTTTGTGCTACAGGATGACTTACTCTACATCTTTGTTTTGTGACAACATTGACCTCAACATCCAATATAAGCCTATGGAAAATAAAGGGGGGGGGGGGATGGTAACCATCATTACGGTGAGGTCTAGGGGAGGAACAAAAGGACCCATACATTCCCTCTCATGTTAATATCATACGGTTGAGTAGTAATTAAAAGTATCATAGATTGGGTATTTATATCAAATATGTTACTAAGAAGAGCTAATAATTTTCCATTGTTAATATCATCCTTAATTTTATTATAGATAAATTTAACCCATTACATTACATTATTTTAAAATATATTACATATTTTAAGAAAGCAACATGTAAGTATGATAATCATAGCTTGAATTAGAAATTGTAAACTATCTGTATCCATTATAGTCACCATTTATTTATGTGAATAAGGGGAAATGATAAATTAGACTTGAAACCCTAATGTAAAAATATGTAAATCTCAAGAAGGAAAGAATAAACCCTAAGGGAAACCTAGGGTTTTATGTGTTCAAGACAAATATTGGGTTCACCATAATGTTTTAAATTATTTTAGATTTAGTGATTTAAACAAGTATTAAATAATTAAAATTTAGATTGCATAATATATATCATTTACCATACAAACGTGAATGATAAAAAATGATTAATGCCACTTATGAAATATATAACTGACCAAGAAAAAAGATGCTTAGATAATATATTGCTATGTTTTTTTCACTACCTATGTAAATCATCTGAAATAGTTTGAAATGGCTCTTTGATTACTTAACTCAAGAGACTAACTACTAAAATATACCAATACAATATAAAGGAATGCTTAGACACTTATAGTAACTGGATATGTCCCTTATCTTCCATAACTATCCCTATGTAAGTTCTTAGTTTGTTATAACATACATTGTTGTTCCTACATATTAAGATGATTTCTAATCATTAGTCATATGTGTAGATTCTAATTTTTCCTTCCTTTTCCTTGAAACCATAGGTCCCTTTTCACCACTTGATTGACCTAGAAAAAAGGTGTTATAAATATGGTTAGATAGCCCTAACCACACCCCACTAACTGGTTGAGTACTTCCTACATTCTAATACTCTGAAGAGGGCCCAAACTACACATATTTTTCCCACCTATGTGTATGTATGCTCAATAGTGTTGTGTTAGAATTAAATGCATAGCTTTGGTTTTTGATACATGACAACATGTTACTTTGACCTTATGTTAGTGTATTTAGACTCGAATTTTAGATTGTTATTTTAAGGGTTTTTCATATTTGGTTGCTTTTGGATTATATCTCAATGGTGTGTAGATAGATTTCTCAAGCTACAAGTGGTTTTTAAGTAGTGACCAATTGAATAAGAACTTAGGCTTGTCTTGTATATATAGAAAAATCTTTGGGTATTTCCCCTATGAATGACATGTGAAACATGTATGCCAACCCAAACAAGGTTTTTTAATTTAAAAATTTGTCATTTTAAGAGCTTTAAACACTCCTAGAGAAGGTGGACATTGTTGGTAACTAGTTACACCTTACTCTTATTATCCAGGAAGGAAGAAATAATAATACAAAATATAGAGACAACCTGCTATGGGTAATAAAGTGTAGCAACATAGACAAAGTCTATATTATGCATGGATGATAACAAATTGGGAAAGCCAATTCCATAGATAGTTAAATGGCTAGGAGACAATGTGATCAAGAGTCAAATATGCATGCACAAGTCATGTATATAGAATACATGTCAAAACATATTTTTTCAAGTATCAAATACCAAACTTATGTGTCTATAATAAGATATCACATGTTGTGACTAAGATGTGAGATACATTCAATCAGATGTTTTAGACTATCGACACAATATCTAAAAATCTAATGAAACCATGGTATTTATAATATTGGGAACATGAGTTTTTTATGTGATCACCAAAGATTTGCCATGTCATCTAAAGATTTTAACAATCTTATAAAAATATACCAACCACAACAAACCAATTATCAAAAATCTATTATAACACCATTTAATTTAAATATGTCAACACATACATTAACTCTTTAATACCTTTCAACAAAAAATTTAAATAAGAGTCATTTTTATTAAAATGCATCAAATCTTTAATTTATCTATCAACAAATATTTGATCTTAAGTACTCTCTCAAATAAGCACTATGCTTAAAAAAAATACACACTCAAATAAACACATGCTATATTTTTAATATAAGGATTATATTAATATACTACACAATTTTTTAACTGATATTATAAGTTTATAATCAAGAGTAAAAAAATAAAATCATCTTCATGAAACTTTCCATGAATACCTCCATACCTATAAGATAGTGTTGGACTTATTTAAGTCAACACGCTAATGTATAAAAGTGTTAAAAAACATAATAGTTAACGATAATGCATCTGTTGTTTAAAATTCTCCCACTATAATAGAAGAACATATCATTAAAATTATAAAGTTCCATTTTTTCCTTAGAAAATTGGGCTAAACACTTTAATCACTTATAATTCTTTATGGATAAATTGAATCTCTAATTACAATATTTGAATTAGGAAATGATAAATTTGTATAATTTTTGGCTTCTTCTAATCAAAGGGATAAATCGGTGAAAGCCAAGGTTGTCATGTTTCATTTATTTAAAAAAAATCAAAATCAAATTAAAAGCTCACATTAAACATGCACTAATTGGTAGTGTAGTTTTTCATTTGTTGTGGCTTAAGGGCCCTATTCTCCTCCTCCTAATAACAGTGAGATTGTAATAATGGTGAGATTGTGATGGTGATATTTGTTTTATACTTTAGTATAAAATTACTCTAATTTTGTTATACTTTAATTTTTAATTTAATGATAGATATATGTATTTTGTAATTGGTAAAAGTGGTATATATTTAATTGTTTTTATAAAATTTTCATAAATATTGATTGGTGCTGTGAGTTTTAAGTATAATTTATATATATTTTTTTAAAGAGAATCGACACATTGATTATTAATAATTTAGAAGATCATTACTATTTTCTGTGGTATATATAAACATATTTTATAAAAATAGTAGATATAGATAAATAATAATCAACAATTTTTATTTTAAGATTAGTTATATTTAATCTAATGACATGTTGGAATGGTGGAAAAAAATCTACTTTATAAAATTTTGTTATTAAACTAAATAATATAACAGTTCATTTTCACATAAAAAATTGGTGTATTCCTTGTTAAATGATTAAACAAATGATTTATGTCACATACATATAAATATGATTAAAACCTGACACATTTAATAATAAAAATACAAATTCTTCAAACTATTTCTAAAACCAAAGAATAAGACAAACCTTTTCCTAAATATTTTTAATATTTTAAAATTTAATTATTCATCTTCGATTTTAAGGTTAAACACTAACGACTTGTTCTAACTTTTTCACTTAATAAATCTATTCCCACTTTCATTTTAAATGATTATTTCAATTATTTAATGCCCACTAGAAAATATATATTCTTAATGAAAAAATATATCTCAAACAACTCAAATATAACTCATGAAACTCCTTAGCTTTGGACCATATGAATCCCACATATTACATTGTTTTTATTTTTAAGTATAAAAGTACTTTAATTTTTAATTTAATGATAGATATATGTATTTTGTAATTGGTAAAGTGGTATATATTTAATTTTGTTATAAGTTTTTCATGAATATTAATAAATGTTGATTGGTGTTGAGTTTTAAGTATAATTTATATTTCTTTTAGTAAAGAGTATCAGTACATTAACTACTAATAATTTAGAAGATCATTGTTATTTTATGTTATTTATATAAAAATATTTTATAGAAATAGTAGGTATAAATAAATAATAATCAACAACTTTTATCTATAATATAGTTATATCAAATCTAATGACATGTTGGAATGGTGAAAAAAAATTATATTTTATTGAATTTTGTTATTGAACTTTAAATAATATAAAAATTCATTTTCAAATAAAAATTCATTTTCACATAAAAATTAGTGTATTCTTTATTAAATGATTAAATTGATGATTTATGTCACATACATGTAAATATGGCAAAAACCCAACACATTTAATAATAAACTTATAAATTCTTCAAACTATTTCTAAAAACAAAGATTAAAACGAACCTTTTCTAAATATTTTTAATATTTTAAAACTTAATTATTCATTTTCAATTTAAAAATAAAGCATTAATGATTTGTTCTAACTTTTTTACTTAATAAATCTATTCCTACTTTCATTTTAAATGATCATTTCAATTATTTAATACTCACTCAAAAATCTTTATTATTAATGAAAAAATATATCTCAAAAAAAACTCAAATATAACTCATGAAACTCCTTAGCTTTGGACCATAGGAATCTCACATATTACATTATTTATTTTGAACCTAAGGACACTATAAGATCTTATAGTATGAACACAAAAGAACAACAAACTTTGGGTACACCACTTTGTGAGCTGATAAGACCCCATTATGTACCAATCTAGGCCTGATATATTCTTTGAACATGAGCTGGGTCATTAGTTGTACATATAGTCAATATCAATGCCGATAAACAACAGTCATGAATTGTACATATTATTAAAATAAGTGCATACAAGAATTAAAGTGAGATCATCCACCCAAGCTTTTTGTACATTGTAATATTATTCTCTTGCAGATTAATAATATTCTATCTTTGACACTAGAGTCCTAAAACTCATAATCTCATAAAAAATTTGACTAGTAGATCTCTCTCTCTCTCTCTATATATATATATCCGTGAAGGTTTTTGGAATTTTCTATAAACTATCCGGTAATCAGATTGGTTTATTATGAAGATAAGGCAAATAAACAGTATTAAGAAAGAATCTTGACCTCCCAATGTGTTATTTTGGAAGACACCATTGTGATAGACTTGAACTTTCCATAATTTCAGTGACAATGTGTATAGGGTGCCCTAAAGCAGTTTATGGGTCTGCAATGTGAGCAGTTGACTGCACAGATTCCTTGTCCTGCTAGGATTCGCTGTAAAACCTGCAAAGCTTGAGTGTCCTGCTTAATGATTCCATTGAATCGTCAACATTATCAGTGATGTTTTATGCTGAAAAACTACAATATGGTGGGCATTCAAGGTAAATGACCAGTCTAGTCTAATCTAATCTAGTCTTTTTATGTCCCAGAAAAAGATAAAGCCCCCCACGTTCAGTTCTTCGATATTGCAGATGCCAGATTCTCCACATCATGTACTTGGCTTATGCAAGTGCTGACTGATGGTCAGATACCATCTATCTTCAATAATATATAATATGCACCATCTTCTATATATATATATTCTCTAACTGCACAAAGAAAACACTTCAGAACTTTCTTAGGCAGTATATTTTTCTAAGAATATTATACATATTCTAAGGTGTATCCACATCATGGGACGTCGGCCATGTTTCTCTAGGGATGGACTATACAAAGGGCCATGGACACCAGAAGAAGATTTTCTCTTGATCAACTATATTCAGGCCCATGGAGTTGGACGTTGGCGTAGTCTTCCCAAAAATGCTGGTGAGAATGCCTTCTTGTGTATATTGTATGGATGAATAAAACAGAGTACGGTTTTAGATGTATGGCATGTGATGGCCTAGGGTTTAGTTTTTATGATCATCATATATACAATTCAGGGTTTAGGGTTTATGGGTTGTGTATATGCCTTATATATCAAGAAGACAATCGTATAACACAGTTTATGGTTTAGTTGATTCCATATCAAACATGGTTTTATGGTTTATTAAATTTAACTTCCTTTCCATGTTCTTTTCACCGTCTGTTTCATAATTGTTCTTCATATAAGTTGGAGAGATGTTGGTGAATTGATAGGATTTATTATCTAATGATTGTCTTATAGTAGATGATATGGTGATTTTCTTAAAGTTTTATGACTTGAATTTATTTTAGCAGACAAGTTGAATCCCTGCTTCATTTTGCTTTGTTTTAAGCGATAAATGTTTTTAACTTAGCTCAATGTGCAGGTTTGAACCGCTGTGGCAAGAGTTGCAGGTTTAGATGGATGAATTATCTTCGTCCTGGTATCAAGCGAGGGGATATTTCAGCTGAGGAAGAGGAGCTTATCATAAGACTGCACAGTCTTCTAGGAAACCGGTATAGAAATGTTATGCAAATATGCTCTGACTTTTATGATATAGGCTATGTTCTTATTTGAATACTGCCATGCAGGTGGTCACTGATTGCTAGGAGAATGCCTGGTAGAACAGATAATGAAGTGAAGAACTACTGGAATACCCATCTGAGAAAGAGATTCAAAAAATCCACTGCTAATGACCTTATCAACGCGGAGGTTAATGATATTCATATTCTCAATCATAACAACATTACTACAATAGGTCAAGGTGATCTCGGTAATTCCTGTAACAACATGACATGCATGGAAGCATGTAATACTGCAATGGCTGCTGCCCCTTGTAATTTTTATGAAGACTATTGGGATGAAGGACGGAATGATCAAACAGCCCTCATGAGCACTGGCCTCGAATCGAACTATTCTATAAATCAAGGCTCTTCATCTATTTCATCTTACAATTGGGCTTGTGATCAGTCCATTGTAGGGATGAATTGGAGTGTTGGTGACTTGCAGGCTTTGTTATTTGGATATGACTTAGGAACTGCTCATGCATTTCTAGCATAGAATGTTTTTACTGTATCTATAACGTGCATTTGCATTTGTGGGCAGACCATTGAATGAGTATTTTCTGTCGGTCAACCTTGTATACTTATTATTCTAGTAAGTTGTTATCTTTAAGTGGATAATAAGATAATAATGTCGTACGTTGTTACCTTTTGATAAGTTTCACAAACACATTCCATTACTTATTTACATGTTTTCAGATTACAAAAACTGGGCAGTTCATAGCAGGCCTGTAATTGTACTGAAATTTAGACCAGTGGATGGTAAAAAGACTGTAGCTATGTGTGGTTTTGAAGAAGCGTAAAAAGCAATTATGAAGCAATGATAGAACCAGTATATTTCTGGTGAATAAAGCCAGTTGTTGGTAAAGTTGTAGTCTTTGGCAGTAAAAGCAGCTTTGAGAATCCTTTTCTGATCATGATTTGCTTTTCATGTATAACTTTTTATCTCATTTAGCCAATGAAGACACCATCATATCTAACTGTTTGAGTCTAAAGCTATAAAGGAGATCATTATCTTTGCTTTTAAAAGCCTTTTCTAAAGCATATCATTTTCTGGTCAAAAGTTACTTTTCGTCGACAAAGAATTTTATGAGATTTCAGCCTTTTAAGTTCATATTCTTAACATTCAAGTTAATTCAGAAAACATGACAAATAAACAACCATGACAAATAAACAACCAATGCGGCTCTTTTATAACAGCCTATGTATATACTTTTAATTGATTTTTTTAATGCATTTAAATGCATTGTGTTAATAAATTAATAAAATATAGAAATTATTCATACTCAAAAATTGATTTAATGTGTAATAAAATATACATCATTTTTTAATTAAAAAGATGGCACAACAAAATAACGATATCAAAGAACCATAAATACAAATCACCCTAAACAATAGGAACCACGACCCAAAAAAATAATATTTTATTAAAGGGGAAATAGTGCTTTACAATGCCACACTATATATTCATGGTGTCAACTTTGTTGTGCACAGTATCGTCCAGTTTGATGTCTACTTGTTATCATCTTCGCAGGCAATGGCATTGTTTATCTTGTCCTTTGATTCCATTACTATGGCATGGATATTGGCATTCAAGTCGAGGATATGAAGGTTGCAGTTGCTTTTATAGTGTGCAAACTCTTAGGTCGACATATTTAGCTTTAGACAATTAACATATATCTATTCTGAAATCTAAGGGAGGTAATTTTGTAACTAAAAGATGTTTGGTTCTCTTTAGGGTCTAAACTAATGTGGTTGATAACTTTTTTTTTTTCGGTCCATTTTTTTTAATGTTAGTGGTAGTAAATGGTGAGGAAATTATTTTATCATTGAATATTATAATATTAAGATTATTAAAAGATATATTTGTCATTGTATAAGTATCAATTTTTTTAATACAATTTTTAATTCTCATTAATATAGATTAAGTATAATTTAGATTTATGTGAGAAATACATAATCTTTCCAAACTCATTTCATTAGTTTTACTGGATTCACTAATGTCTTGAAACTTTTGGATACTTGTAAGACTAATATCCAGTTATTGAGGATAGCATTACCACCTCTCATAAGTTCAAATCACTCTCCAAATAATATTCTTTAATTTTAATTTAGAGACATCATTCAATTTAGTAGTCCAATGAATAATTTTAATGAAAATATGAGATGATCCATGATATCTCCTATCTTTTCATCTGCTAATTTTTTCTTCCATATTAAATTATTTTTATAATTGATAGTTTTAATAGTTTTTAGATATTCTTTTGTTAACTAGAAATGCTTTGTTCGTTCCTCTTGGCTACTTTAAATTTGTTGTATTTTTACAATCCCATTAACCTCCTTTGTCAATTGTGGACATTTTTTTTATCTCACTTGCTTACTTGATTACTATCTATAAGCATAAAAATAATAGTAAAAGCAATATTATCTATCATCGCATGCCTTCACTAACTTTCTCCCTATCACACCATCCATGATGCACTCCTCCTAGGAATGGAGGCAATATGTCTCACATGCCCATTAGATTCAAACATCCCCACTAAAATATTTGTTTGAAATTGGAGCTCATGCCTAAATTTTAAAGTATGAGCCATATTTATATCATGAAATCCTAACCCAAAATTAGGTAAAGTCATCCTAGTGGTGCAATAATATTAGGAAAACATTAGGATGACTTAAATATTATGATGTTATTATGTTTGACATCAAGATAACATTAAAGTTATTTTTAACGATTTTTGATATTATTGAGGTTTTTAATTATAAAGTCAACTTTGAATTAAGCTTAGACATATATTAAAATTAAGAGAAAATAATTAAAATTTATGTTAAATTCAAATTTTAATAATTTGTTTTAATCGGGTTTGTGAGATTTGTTTAGCCTTAATTTTATATACGATTAAATAATAAGATTGTTCATATTTACATAGTGAATGATGAAAGATGAAATGAAAAATTGTGTTAAAAGTTCACAATCGACATTTTAAGCTAGGAGCTTGGCCCTTCTTCAAGGAAGCTTAAAAAACACGAGAGAATCAACACATACCGAACACCATAAATAAGGAAAAGAGTATGAAACTAGTAATAGGTCGGCCACAACAAGGAAGAACTGAAGTTATGTTTAAGTGTTATTATTTTTCCTTTATCTCTTTCTATTTGAATTGTGCATTCGATTGAACTAATTATTTGATTGGTTTAATAAGGTACAAAATTGGGACTAGTCAAGTCTTAAATCACACTAATTAGTTGCAATCCATATTGTACATTTCAATTAGTCATAATTATGCACTTAATTAAAAAATTAGTCAATTAATTTAATAAAATATGATATTATAAATAATTAAACCACAATTCATATTAAATTCTTACAATTAAATTCGCATAACTTGATTAACACCAATTACACATCTAATTAGATTGGTGAACAATAAAATCAACAATTAATTATAAATAATAAATTAACCTCAACTATATATATAATTAAACTAATTATTTTATTTTTAAATAAATTACACATTTAAATTTAATCAAACACCAATATATACTAATTAATTTCAATTGAATTTATGAGATTTTAGTGATCCCAATTGTATGCTTAATTAAAATAAATACTTGATTGCTTCAACAAAGTATGCAAGGGCCTATCAAGCCTAAAACTTTGCACTAAGTTACAATTTTGTCACACTTTGGCTATCAATACCCTTATCACTTGTGAAAGATAAAATTTTACATACCAATAAAAAAGGGTTTACGTTACATGAAAATGTAAAAATAATTGAGCTTGACATATGCAACATATATTTGTTGGTTCTACCAATTCACGATAATTGATTGTAATTGAATTCTTAGTGCTCAATTATTTTAAGTTGTACATTTAATTCAACCAATTATAAGATTCATTCAATAAATAATATGATTAAGATGTTAAAATTGATTACTTTTAATTTTATATTTAATTGAATTATTTATTTGCTTAAAAATAAGATATATAATTAAAATTATATAAGATCTATTTTAAATTAATTATTTATAATTAAATTTAATGTTTAAATTAGTTTCGATTATATATCTAATTAAATTATTATCTATTCAATTAATATGAAAAAGTATATGATTTAAAATTAATAAAATTTTAATTTATATTTATATTTATTCGTAGTAATTGGGTTCATAAAACTCGATTAATTTCAATTATTCATATGATTAAGATAATTATTTTATCACACACACACACACAAACACACACACACACACACACACACATTTTAAATGTTATAAAATTCATTTTAATATTTTATAAAATAAAATATATATGTTATAAATATATTTTTAAGATTTCATACAAATGTCATAGTTTTTTTTTTTTTTTTAATAATCTTATCAAAGGGTTCTCATAAATTTCTCATAAAAATGTAGTTATCATGCTATAAATATATTTCTAATTCATTATATTATAAAATAATTAAATAATTTTCAATCTTTAACATTAAATTGAAAAAACGTTTTATACACTTAATTTATATAAAAAATAAATTTCAATAATTTAAAAAAAAATAAACAATTAATTCTTTTATTAATAAATAATCATTTTTATTTTCTTAATATTAATTTTTTCTTTATAAACATTTCATTTCCTTAATTTTCCTCCACACCTCTATTATAAACATTCTATTTCCCATATATCCTCACAATCATTCCATTCTTTAAAAAAAAAATCACCTTCCTTTTCTATCCACACAACATTCCAATATTTAACAATTCCTTCAAAAAGTTTGGAAAAAGAGAGAAGATTCAACAAAGATAAGAGTGAAGAAAAATAGATCCGGTAGAGGGAGAATAAAATACCTTCTAATAAATTATGCATTAATTTAATTTTTTGAGTTAAAACATTTTAGTAAAACTTAGATTATTTAAATTTTATTTTTTAAAAAAAATCTGTTAATTTTGTATTTCTTTTATTTAAATATAAATTAAATAAAATAAAAATTTATAAATTAATAATAAATAAAATAAAGATTTAAATTTAATAGTAAAATAGATTTAAAATTTAAACTAAGTAAAATAAAAATATATAATATAAAATGAAACAATAAAGATTTAGAATTGACAAGTAAAAATGTAGAAAACTATTAATTAATATTATATAAAATTTAGATTAAAGATAAGACAATAAATAATATAAGGATTTACAGTTTAACTGAAATTAAATATATTAAAATAAGAAATGAGTTAAAATTTCCACTTTAAAAAATTATTTATTTATATTTTTTAATTTTCATTTATATAAATATTTATATATCATTTAAATACAATTTTATTAAGATAATATAATTTAATATAAATTTAATTACATTTTATATAATTATTATTATCTTACATACATTATATGTCCCGGAAAAAAAAAAAAAAAAAAAGACATATATTATATGTCCCGGCAGAAAAAAAAAAGGAAAAAGAAAAAAGAGAGGAGGAACAGTTTGGTTTTGGTATTTGCATCCATTGGCCATTTATGGGAATTACACATGTATACGTTAATCCCAACTTTTGATGTATAATTGTTTAATATTTGTTAATATAAAATTTATTAAGAAAATTTTAATATTGTTATATGGTAGATATTTTGTTACATTATTTTGATAGGATAAATATATTTTTATTAATATACTATTTAAAATTTATTTTTAAAATGTAATATTATTTATAAATATTTTAAAAGTATTGTTTGTGTTACTATGATTTAATATTAATGAATAATGTATCATTTAAAAAAAATAAATTATCAATTTATTTTTGTTAATTAAATTTTTTTATAAGTATTAATGGTCTTCCTCTATATAACATTGTGAGATTATGATTGATATTGATAGAGGAAGATGTTAGGAGGGATTTGGTTGTAAACTATACATATCCACACTAGTTGTAAACTATGCATATCCACATGTTAATATAATTATGTGAGATTATTTTTATATATATGTTCATATGATAGGTTTACAATATATTTGTAAATATACATATACATAAATATATATTCTATCATTCATATGTTGTAATTGTTATAGTTCGATTCTTTGTTAAGCAAATTATTCGACTATCTATAGATATTTATAGGTGACACATTTGATTTGGTTATATTTTGACTAAGCTTTGAAAAATATATTATTATGAGACAGGATGATACTGCTTAGGTTACATGATCACATTGTTATGAGCTAGTTGTAAGTATATGTTTACTTTATGATTAAGTTGATATGTCATTTCAGTTATATTTTATGATAAATATATATATCATGATTATTATGGTCTAACTACCTACTTTGTTGAACCCATCTCTCAAAGTTTGATAGAGAGAGAATATCATCAGAGAAGGTTATATAGATGAATATGTTTAAGGATGATAAAGAACTAGCAAGAACCTTGCATACACCACATAAGTAATTCATGTTAAATACATAATCTGAATGGTTAAAGTTATCATCTTCCTTATGTTATCTGCATTTAAGTAATTATTTATGTGTGTGTGTTGGTTTAGATTTATGCTTAGAAGATGTAATCTTGTGTGTTTACATATTATTGAGTGGTTTATCATGTGTTATGATATTCTTGATTATTAATATTTTATAAGAATATAAATTTGCATGAATAAGTATCTGGAACTATAATTAAACCTAGACATTGTATGGAATGTTTAGTCGGATTATTAATAAAAAACTAAGTGCATTAACCAAATTAATGAGTTAATTAATGTTAAACCACTATAGAGATAGTTGTGCTTTAAAAATATTTTGAAAGATAAAATTAATCATATTTAATTTTCTGTTATCTTGAAATTAAAATAAATATAAAAAAATGAAATGAAAATAAATAAAGTAAACACAAGATTTTTACTTCTGCACCAAGGCAAGTTGGTTAAAGATATAAAAACAAGTTTTAATAAAATCTCAAAATATATAAAGTAAAAGGAGATAAAACAAATACTAAAAAATCATTATTTAGAATAAAATAAAAAACAAGAAATAAATAAAATAATGAAAAGAAGTTATAAAATGAAATAAGTTTCAAAGGGAAAACAATAAAAATGCCATTCTCATGGGAAAAAGAAAGAATTTATGGAGGATAAAAATATAAAGTCACATATAAAAAAGATAAGAGAAGGAGAAAAAGAGGTATGATGCAATTGGCAAAAAGAAGAGGAAAAGAGTTAAGGAAAAGAATTCTTTATCCACCATACTATTCTAGATTTATGGAAATAGCTACATATTTCATCGTAATAGTTATAAAGAATATATAAATTTACTGTCAATAATATTTTGTATTATTTAATTAGCGATTCAGTTATGTTATATCAAACTTAATAGGTTTAATACAACAAACTTAACTTCTTATAGTTGTAGTAAGTAAATACCAATGAATTGATAATAGTGGGTTATAATTAATAATAGCGAATTTATTATTATTACCTAGTGGCGATTTTTGGTGATTCATAGTAAACTACATCCAAATATAGATAAACTCTCTATCCAATTTCAGGGCATGGAATTACATATTATTGGAGTACAATGACTTATGTAGTGATCTACATGTTACAGAAAAACTATGTAGTTGTTGGACTAAATAATAGTTTATAGTAGTTGTATATTTAATTATTTATATGGATCATATTTTATAAATTAAACTAAATATATATGAATCGATATAATATCAATCACTGTGCAGAGGGGCTAAAAAATCATAGAATCTGGTTCCTTAAATAATTTATAAACTAATGTAGATAGATCCCGTAAGTCTCCAGTGACCTAGTTAATATTTGAACATTGGAAGAAAAAATAACTATGGTTAGCGTTAACTATTCGCCATTGCCATTAACTACTTCATAACTTTTCATTGTTGTTGATTCATATTTTGGTTAGCATTAACTGTTTCATGAAAATAGCTTGGAACATAAAATAACCATGTTTAGTTAATACTTGAAATTGGTCATCAAATTCCAAATGATTCATCTAACTACTTGATACTACCAAAATTATTCAAATTGGAGTATGAAGAACTGGACACCTTCATATTACTCATATGATCAAGTATGTGATTATCATTTCTTCCTTAACTTCACAATCTAGACTTGTTTGTTTTCTAGTTGTGACATTTCTTAGCATAAACTGAGTACATCCAATAAAAATATTCTTTCAGAATTATCTATTTTCTATGTTTTGCTTACATGAATTTTTTTAGACTCATTAAGAGAAAATGTGAATATAAGGAATGTTTTCGATGCTGTTTATTCTAGTTTAAGGGAAACGAGAATATCCTGATCCCTTTCCTCCAATTTAAATATTTTTTTATGGAACTACAATAATTTGAAGGACCCTCATTCAACTCTAACACTGCCAAACCCATTGATAATATCAATATTATCTTCAGACATGCCTATATATATATATATATATATATATATATATATATATATATATATATATATATATATATATATATATATATATATATATATATATGAGATGACATGGGGTAGGGTCGATCTATGTTTGGAATGCCCTTGATTGTTTATAATAATACCAAGGTCATCTTTTTGTCAATAGATTGTTACGACTATAACATATGTGGCTGCAATTTACCCAAAAATGGATCTTTTTAATAAATTGTAGTATATATGGTAGTAGATGGTTTTTGTATAGTATATGTGTGCATTCCCATCAAAATATAAATATGTTTTATAAATATTTCCATATAGCATATTCCTAATGAAACAATATGGAAATATCTCTAATCTAATATTGTTAGGTTGTGGAGCTAAAAGCTTCAACCCTTTGCAAACTGAGGAACAAGAAGGTTACTGAGATCCAGGAGCACCGGCATCGGCAGCAAGACCGACGTCAGTCGAGACCAGTGCAGAAGGCCACCGGCGACGGCAGGGAGTCGGCCGACGTCGGCAGAACCAGACAAGCAGGGACCGGCGTCGGTCGCCTGTGTGTTCCAGAACTGCTCGTTTCATGGACAGTTAGTTAAGTGAACAAAGAGTTTGCATGTTAAGACCAGTCAGAGTCTTGGGCTGCGAGGATAATTGTCTAAATTAAGAGTCTAAGTTATTGTTTAAGTTAGGGATCTATTTATAGACCCATTGGCATGTATTGTATAAGGCATGAGATAGAAAGGAAGAGTTCCTTCTAGTTGTAAGATCATTGAGTTGCAGGGTGTTGCAAGCTCATAGGAGATCTACATGTAAGTTTGGTCTTTGAATTGCAGGTTGCAGGTTCATGAGAGATCAACTTGAAGTGCTATAGAGTGCTTGGTGTACCAGCAGGGTTATTACTGACTGGTTGGTGAGGTGAACACCAATTCTGTGTGTGAGTTGGTTGTTGGGACCGTTTTTGTGTAGGAGAGTGTGTGTGAGAAGAATTACTGTACACTTGAGGTGTGGCGAACCTTTGTAAGGTGAGAGAGTGTGGCGGCTCTTTGATGTATTCTTTTCTGTATAGTGTTAATACAAGATAGTGTATTGTCTCTCATATTCTGTGCTATTGGTGAATTCTAGTTACTTGTGTTTCTGGTTATTTCTGCATATTCAATTGCTTATATTTTGGTAATCATACTGTGCTCTTTCTGAGGAGCAAGATCCTAACAGGTGGAATTAGAACAGGTGTGTTTATTCTTGGATTACCACCACCCCCTAACAAGTGGTATCAGAGCTTTTGGTTGGGATACTAACAGATTGGTTTAGATGTGGGTAGTGTGTTTTGATTACAGGTTACTCACAGGGTTTCTGTTTGAGTGGGAGTTGAGCAATGGCAGAAAACAGTCAGCTACGAATGGAAAAGTTTAATGGCAAGAACTACCAATTATGGAGGATGCAGATTGAAGACTATCTGTATCAGAAAGATTTGTACTTACCATTGGGTGGGGTTGCTAGCAAACCCTCGGATATGAAAGATGAAGAATGAGAGGTTCTTGATCGGAAGGCTCTGGGATCTATTAGATTGAGTCTTGCATCATCTGTGATTTCCAGCTTATCACAGTGTAAGACAACGGTGGAGTTGATGAAATCTTTGGCAAATTTGTATGAAAAACCCTCGGCTTCTAATAAGGTATTTCTTATGAAGCGTTTATTTAATTTGAAAATGTTGGAAGGTGGATCTGTTCATAGCCATCTTAGTGATTTCCATGGTTTGGTAAACCAGTTAAGTTCAGTCAATATTGTATTTGATGATGAAATTAGAGCTCTCTTAATCTTGTGTTCATTACCTGAAAGTTGGGAAGGTTTGGTAATGGCAGTTTCTAATACTGTGTCTCCTTCAAAAGTCTTAAAAGTGGATGATGTTGTGGGCGTGATCTTGAATGAAGAGATACGCAGGAAAAGCACAGGTGAATCATCAGGAGATGTTTTGAGTGTTGAAGGTAGAGGAAGGCCAAGAGAGAAGATAGAGCGTGGGAGATCAAGGTCGAAGATGGGCAGAAGATCCAAGTCCAGGTATGGCAGAATAACCTGCTGGAAATGTGGAAAGCAAGGGCACTTAAAGAGAGATTGCAGATCGGGTGAAGATCAGCATGAAGGACATGGAGAAGAAGCAGATGTTGTGGATTACGTTGCACAGGATGCTCTGGTATGTTCTTTGGATAAAGTAGAATCTTGGGTTTTAGATTATGGTGCCTCTTTTCATGCATCCCCACATAGGGAATTTTTTCATGAGTATGTCCAGGGAGACTTTGGAGAAATTTGTGTAGGGGATGGTAAGCCTTGTCAGATTGTTGGCAAAGGTAAAGTGAAGCTGAAATTGCAGACAGGTGACACATGGGTGTTAAAGGAGGTCATGCATGTCCCAGTTTTGAAGCGGAATCTGATTTCTGTTAGAAGTTTGGGTGATGAGGGTTGCACAGTAACTCTCACAGTGGACTCTTGGAAGGTTACCAAGGGTACACTTGTTGTAGCTAGAGGTAAGAAAGTAGGTACGCTTTATTTATCTACTTGTTTTACTAATTCTCTTTCTGGGTTATCTACTTCAGCTGTAGATTTGGAGATGTGGCTTAATAGGCTTGGTCACATAGATAAGAAAGAGATGCTGGTTCTTGAGTCAAAGAGTATGCTTTCATATTTAGAAGGCATGGATCGTGGTTTCTGTATGTAGAAGAAGAAGGTGACGTTTCTTGAGGAATCCGATGTTAGTGACAAGAACAAGAAAGCCTTGGTTTTCAAGGAGAAAGTGACGGACAGAGTTCAGCACAAGGTGCAGAGAAATTATGAGTAGAGCAAGGGTGATTTGGACAAGGGTTTGATCCAAAAAGAGCTCACAGAAAAAAGTCAGGTCTCACTAGAAAAACACAGAGACCGACGTCAGCAAGAAAACCGGCGTCGATGTCCAGACAGGGACCGACGTCGGCTATGTGCAGCCCGATGTCAGTGACTCAGGGCAGATAAGGACCAGCGTCGGCCAGGGGAAATCAACGTCGACAAGGAGGCAGTCACAAGGAACCGACATCGATCGGCTGCAGACTGAGATGTGACCGGCATCGGTCACTGAGACGAATTTTGGGTGGACAGCTAGTTGTCATGGAGTCTCAAGCACCCATATGGAGGACTGAAGGTGTAAGTAAGTTCTTAAATTCGTCATTTCCCTTCTTTACACTACTTGTTGCTCACTTATGGTATAGAACCAGGAAGTTGTTAAAGAAGCAGAACAGGTAGATCCAGGAAACAGTGGGAGCTTGGCATGGATGAGGATGTGATTCCTTAGAGGAGAACCAAACAGGTGTTTTGGGTAGAGTTGCCAGCTGGAAGTAAGCACTGAGAGACGAATGGATGTTCAGGATGAAGAAGAGCGGAAATAGATATGTGAGATAGAAGATCAGGGTATATGATCTTGTATTAGCTGCAGGGCAATGGAGGTTTGATCATTGTGTTTCCCTTTACCAGGTTGGATAATATTAGCTACATTATCCTATTTTTTGTATGATGTGCTTGTTGCAGGGTTACATATACAGGGATTGTTGAACTAAAGGTAAAGCTAGTTCAGGTGTGTGTCATGGAGAATCTAGGAGCAGCAAGATTCTTTGGCATGAGTGTGTTTTAGAGACATGGAGGTCTTGTTGACTTTGTTTCAGGATGATTGTGTGAAACCGGTTAGCACGTCGATGGTTAGACAGTTCATAAAATAGGTGTCTTGATTCACATAATGAGGTTGAGTGCATGGTATGTACTAAACCTGAGTTTTTCCAAGCAGTGGGAGTTGTCACAAGTTTGGAGTCAATCCGGGAAAGTAATACTGAAGGGCAGTTCAGTGGGACCAACAGCAGGTGCACATGCTATGCAGGGTCAAGTTCTTTTTCTACATGGTTGTAGATGCGGATGTGGCAGGTAATTTGGATGACAGGTTTTGCACTACAGAATTTGTGGTGGTTGGTCTTCAAGAGTGATCTTGAGGAGGGATACAAAGCCAAGGGAACAAACTAGACGGTGTATAGGTACAGGTACAGGTTACAGCTATTTATCTCCAAGTGGGAGATTGTTAGGTTGTGGAGCTAAAAGCTTCAACCCTTTGCAAACTGAGGAACAAGAAGGTTGTTGAGATCTAGGAGCACCGGCATCGGCAACAGGACCGACGTCAGTCGAGACCAGTGCAGAAGGCCACCGGTGACGGCAGGGAGTCGGCCGACGTCGGCAGAACTAGACAAGCAGGGACCGACGTCGGTCGCCTGTGTGTTCCAAAACTGCTCGTTTCACGGACAGTTAGTTAAGTGAACGAAGAGTTTGCATGTTAAGACCAGTCAGAGTCTTGGGCTGCGAGGATAATTGTCTAAATTAAGAGTCTAAGTTATTGTTTAAGTTAGGGATCTATTTATAGACCCATTGGCATGTATTGTATAAGGCATGAGATAGAAAGGAAGAGTTCCTTCTAGTTGTAAGATCATTGAGTTGCAGGTTGTTGCAAGCTCATAGGAGATCTACATGTAAGTTTGGTCTTTGAATTGGAGGTTGCAGGTTCATGAGAGATCAACTTGAAGTGCTATAGAGTGCTTGGTGTACCAGCAGGGTTATTACTGACTGGTTGGTGAGGTGAACACCAATTCTGTGTGTGAGTTGGTTGTTGGGACCATTTTTGTGTAGGAGAGTGTGTGTGAGAAGAATTACTGTACACTTGAGGTGTGGCGAACCTCTGTAAGGTGAAAGAGTGTGGCGGCTCTTTGATGTATTCTTTTCTGTATAGTGTTAATACAAGATAGTGTATTGTCTCTCATATTCTGTGTTATTGGTGAATTCTAGTTACTTGTGTTTCTGGTTATTTCCGCATATTCAATTGCTTATATTTTGGTAATCATACTGTGCTCTTTCTGAGGAGCAAGATCCTAACATGTGGAATTAGAACAGGAGTGTTTATTCTTGGATTACCACCACCCCCTAACAAATATGTCTTAACATGGAAATAGATATCACTATCTACTTGTCTCTAAGGAATTTGTAAATAAATTAAACACATAAGAACTCATATGAAAGTCTCAAATTTACTAAGCATGATTGTTAAATTTTAAAACATAGTTAACTTTCTTGTTATTATTAATGGGGAATAATCTCATAAATTTATATTTGGGAATATGTGTATCTATAGGTGTTGTGTGAGGTTAGTATATCGAAAACCTTTACAAAGTTTAATAAGACAAGGGAGGGATAGAAAACCAAACAACGTCTTAATTATGATAAGTACAAGTAACTTATCATTTATAACTTGTGAGTAAAAACATGTGATGTAAAAGTAACATTGAAATAAATTGCAGGTTACTGAATATGAAAACATAGGTGTTAATGTACCTAATAGCTTATATATGTATATAGGGGTGTATTTTTACAATTATAGTTCCACTAGTGAAGTATTAATTGTATTAAAAGAATTACATATGATTAATTTAATGAATGCATGCATTCAAACCCTTAAAATATATAGCAAATATTAGTTTGAATTATTTTATATTTCATGTGTATTGAGTTTTGTTTTATTATATCTACACAAGGATTTAAATAAGCAACATAAGTACATAATATAAATAATTGTGTTGAGACATATGTCTAAGCTTGTAATTAAAAATATGATTCTATCTAGTTCAATATTTGAGGGATTGAAACTATAATCATATTAAAACTATCTTTCAAAAAATGAAATGAGATGTTTAAATGAATGTGTAATGGGTTTACAAGTTCTCTATTTCCTTGTAAAATATTGATTGACTATTAGTTATATGTATTCAATATTGAATATTTGTGTACGGTACATATTATGAGTATGTTAATATATATAAATATTTAGTTATACTTAGGATATAATAGTGCATTATGATGTGTGATTATAAATTATATTTTTTAAATGTTAGTATAAAATTTAAATTAGGGTATAACTAGGTGGTATAACCCCGTAGTTTTTTTATTGTTATTATATATGTGGATTGTTTGATTATTAAAATTTTAAGTTTAGTTATGTGTATTTATGTAGTTGTGAACTATGATAATATAAGATATCATAGATTACTATATTATATATAGATGGTATAGACTATAATTATTATGCCTAGACTCACATCTACATTTGATTGATTTCATGTATAATTATTGGTTATTACTATGAATAACATGTTTTGTGACAGTTGATAAGATTTTGTGTATGCATACACAAAACATTTGAGAGTTTAAAAAATTATATGATAGTATATTATTGTGTTTCATAAGATATATGACTTTCTTCGTTATATCTAGTTACTTGAATAAAATCTTATATTTTCATGTACTTAAGATTACTTTATATGATTGACTATACAAAACTAGTAGTTATATTCTAGAATACTAGACTATAGTAATATGGATTATCATAGGGTTTAGTATATTTAAAAACAAATTATGACAGTTAAAATATATAATTAAATATGTATTTATTTAGGTGGTATAAATTGTAGTCATTATTTTTAATATGGAATAGAAAATAATCTAAGATTTATTCATATGTTTGACAGAAGAAATGTATACTTTGGTTACTCTTATGTTTAACATGTTATATGATGTATTTGCTAATAAGATACAAATTATATAAATATTATGGTTGAATTATATTTGATCAATCTACATTTTTGATATAGAGTAAGAGAGTGAGATGGACTTCATTGACTTACTAGCATCATAATGTCAGATGAAGGTAGTTCGATCAAGTGATGTGTATAAATTTAATTGATCTATAGATTATTATTATTTACTATTCATAAAAATTTATGTCAAAGTATGTCTAGTGAGACATGATCATTTCATGAGTATGATTTATATATTTATATAATAATTTACAATAGATCAGGTTTTCTATGATACACTGCATGTTTAGTTTAGAAATCATACAATATATGAGTATTTGTTTGTCTCTCTAGATTCTTGCATTATCACTATCTACTCATCCATAAAAAAAGGGCTATTTCCTGATGGAATTAGTGTAGAGATCATTGGTCCATGATTGATGCGAAAAAATACTTGGATGATGCTCTTCCTCTCCATAATAGTACTACTTATCGAGACAACACTTAAGATTACTACAGATACTTGAGTTCAAGAACAATGCTCTGGAAGAGCCATCTATCTTATATGTATATTGTATTGAATTATACTTATTATTGAATATTATATGAAGAGTTGTAATTACTTATTATTGTATATTTATAGTGGTGACTGTAGACTTGTATTAGTCATGGTTGAATTAATATAATTAGTTTCTGTATTCTCATTATGATGTGTTTTTATGATATTAGAGATCATTAATATGTGTTGCAATATACCTTTTTGATATTATCACACTTTTAGTATTTCATATGGTCTATGTATATTCTCATGGTGTAATCTATTTTTAGTATATATGTAAAAGAAAATTCACGTATTTTTAGTTGACTCTAACAGGTTTGTTATATGTAGTATCAAAGCTGTGGCTCAAAATTTATGACCTAATGAATCCATTAGCATTTTTGTATCTTATGTTTATCAGTGTAAACCTAGTAACATGAAGTATTTCACTGATATTTTATATTTGTAGTGCCTCAATGTAAAATCATGTTACATCATGATTGAAGTTTCGAGACATTCATAAAATGTGTGTGGGTAACATTGAGTGTGTACCTTTAGGAGCACTTGTACCCTTTTAAAGTTGATATAGAGCTGGTGTATCAAGTGTCTCGATGGTGTTGATTGTAATCAAGGTTGGATAGGAGAGTCATGGCATATTTATTGAGTCATGATCAAGAGATTCCTATAGTATTTAATGATCATTTAGATCAGACACCTCAAGAGTGATTACATCTTTTCTTGATTATCAAGTCACTTTTATCATTGTGTTTTGTGTTATGAATAGTTTATAATCATGGGATGCTTATCACTTATATATATGTGCTTTAGTTTTATGTCTTATATTTACTAATATTATGAATGAAAAATTTTGTAAGACCATTTTTAGTTAGTGCCACCTAGGGTGAAGGGAGTTTTCTTATAGAAGAGTGTGGATGTTTTGGTTGAGAATTTTTATGTTTTAAGAGTTTATTTGTGGATTAACACCCTTAAATTATGTGGATTAAGAAAAAATGTCAACTCTCTTAGTTATCTTAGAGGTGGGTTGTTATTATCTCATTCTCCTGTGACATCATTATAAACTACCGAGAGGATTCATATTTTCATGATGTTGATTTAGTGTTTTCTTAAATGAGAACTTGTTTTTGAAATGTTATTTGACCATATTCCATTGAAGTTTATGGAATAATGTCTTCTAATTTTTGTTGAGAGAGAAGTTATAAGTTTGGATAGCTTGATACATATTTGTGGTTAGTATTTTTATTTTTTCTCTTTGTTATGGAAATAGATTGTGATACTATACTTACAGATTTTGGTAAGTAGGTAGTGATTTGGGAACATTGAGTTGCAATGTTTTATTTTTACACTGTAAGAGTACGTAAGAGTTTTGAGATGATAGTTCTCTAATTTTCACTTGTGAATCTCTAAGGTCACTACTTTATCTAACTTATGATTTTAGATTATGTGGAGTGGCAAACCTTGAATTATATATTAAATTCTAGATTAAAAATATAAGTTGATTATAATTATTATGTTATTATTCACCCTTGATTAGATCGATATTATTCTCTTTTTAGCTTAAATCATGTTGTTTTGAATAGTTATTTTTATACCTTTCACTAGAATTGAATAGGGTATAAGATGTGGAAAACATCTTGTCAATCTAAGGTTGAGATAAACTTTTAATTTGTTGTATTCTATTTGAGCAAGGAGGGAGATATTGTCTTACTTGTTCCCTTATAAGGTTAAAAGGATGGTGTGATCTTTTACCTATGTATGTTATGTTACTTTTAACATTATTTCCTCTTAATTATGAATATAACACTATAGGTTAAGTTGTGAAATATGATACTAGTTACATTTGGATAGTGGAAACTTAATACAATTACAGATTAATTATATGATTTCTCTTATATGTATATTGGTACATTTAAAATTATTTAAGAATATAATATTATTTTTTATGATCTGTTGGTATAGAATTTTGATTCATTAAACCTTGTGTACATTTTGGAGATAATTATGTCATAGAGACCTAAGAAAAGAGTGGTGAAATAGGAATGTAAGTACTAAGCGATAGGAGTGGATCCTATTTAGTCTCACATTGACTTGGTAGTTATTGATTTTGGGTCTGACAGATGAACTTGTTAAATCTAATATTTGATAGATAAACTTTTTAAATTTAGTCATATGGCCATATGCATGTATAAAGTGGAACATTTATTCTTTAACTTTATATACATTAAAAATATAGTATTTTCAGTTCTTATTCATCATCATACTTGTCAGGAGTTCTATGTATTGATAGTACTGACATATTATACTTATCAATAAATATATGAGGTAGTGATAGTATTAACTTATATAAATCATTTTTTCCAGGTTCTCTAATTATTTTTCTCAATAATGAGAAAAACACTCTCTAAGTTAGAGAGATGTGCAGAGAGGCTAAATTTTTTTGTATAAATATCTCTAATATTTTGTTTTGGCTTGTATGATCTTATGTGCTCTTTGAAAGTTAGTAAAACTTTTATTGAGATATGTGGAACCCTTCAAGGTAACAAAAGTGGTCAATCTTATACTATATAAGATTCTATTGATGATTATAGACCTTGGAGTGGTCATGATAAAATCAATCAGAGTAAGTAATATGCACAAACCATGTTTGCATAATTAAGATATGTCATAAAGTCTAATTTTAAGGGATCAATACTATGAGAATAGTGCAACTTGAAAGAACTTCGATGAGTTTTATAGATAATTTCATATTTATTTACTTGATTTGATACCTTATATTATGTTATTTCTTTGTAGATTAATGTTTTTAATTCATAATTTATATTTGATAAGAGTCATTTGAGATGATTACTAGTTTTAAGGGAGAAAGATAGTACATCTTGATTGCTTGCTAAGAAAACTATTTGACTATCCATAGATATTTATAGTTGACATATCTAATTTGATTATATTTTGATTAAGCTTTGAAATATATGTTATTATGAGAAAGTATAATATTGTTTAGGTTACATGATCACATTATTATGAGATAACTATAAGTATATATTTACTTTATGATCAAGTTGATTTATTATTTCATCTATATTTTATGATGAATGTATATCATGACTATTATGGTCTAATTACCTACTTTGTTGTGAGTTTGACGCAGGAAAATCCATCCCTCAAAGTGTAATGGAGGGAGAGCATCATCAAAGTGAGTTACATAGATAGATATTTTTAACGATAATAGAGAACTAGTAAGAATCTTACACACACCACATAAGTAATTTATGTTAAATGCATAATCTAAATGGTTAATGTTAACATCTTTTTTATATTATCTGCATTTAGATAATTGTTTATGTGTGAATGTTAGTTCATATTTATGTTTAGAAGATGTAATATTGTATGTTTACATATTACTGAATGGTTTATCATGTGTCACGGTATTCTTGATTATTAATATTTTATAAAAATGTAATATTACATGAATAAATATCTATAACTACCATTAAGCTTAGATGTTATTTGGAATGTCTAGTCAGATTCTTAATTAAAAACTTAGTGCATTAACCAAATTAATGGATTAATTAGTGTTAAAACACTATAGATATATTTGTGTTTTAAAAGTCCTTTGGAAGACAAAATTAATTGGATTTAATATATGTCACCTTGAAAATTTTAAAAAAAAAAGGGAAATAAAAGCAAATAAAGTAAACCTAGGATTTTTACTTATGCACCAAGGCAAGTTGGTTAAAGATAGAAAAACAAATTTTAATTAAATATCAAAATATATTAAATAAAAGGAGATAAAACAAATAGTAGAAAGTCATTATTTAGAATAAAATTAAAAATAATAAATAAATAAAATAATTAAAATTTATTATAAAATGAAACACGCTTTAGAAGAAAAACAATAAAAATGCCATTCTTATGGGAAAAAGAAAGAATTTATGGAGGATAAAAATATAAAGAGTCATATATAAAAAGATAAGAGGAGGAGAAAAAGAGCTATGGTGCAATAGGCAAAGAGGAGAGGAAAAGAGCTAATGAAAAGAATTCTTTCTCCACCATGTTATTCTAAATGATGCTTAACTAGGTATTTATTACTCTAAACATTTTATATTATGGAAATAGCTATGTATTTCACCATAATAATTATAAAGAACATATAAATTTACTATCAATAATATTTTATATTATTTGATTAGTGATTACTTATGTTATAATGAAATTAATAGGGTTAATACAACAAACTTAACTTCTTATAGTTGTAGTAAGTAAATACCAACTAATTGATAATAGTAGTTTATAATTAATAATATCAAATTTATTATAGTTACCTAGAGGTGATCTATGGTGATTCAAATTAAACTAAATCTAAAATATAGATTAACTTTCTATTTGATTTCAGGACATGGAATTACATATTATTGGAGTATAGTGACTTATGCAACGATCTGCATGTTATGGAAAAATTATGTAGTTGTTGGACTAAATAGTTGTTTATAGCAGTTGTATATTTAATTATTTATATGGATTGGGTTTTATATATTAAACTAAATATACATGAATTGATATAATATCAATCACTATGCAGAGGGGCTAAAAAATTATAGAATCTGGTTCCTTAAATAATTTATAAACTAATGTAGTTCAATCCCATAAGTCCCCAGTGCCCTAGTTAATACTTGAACAGTGGAACAATTTTTTTTTATAGTTATCATTAACTGTTCACCATTGCCATTGACCACTGCATAAATTTTCATTACTGTTGATTCATATTTTGCTTAGCGTTAATTGTTTCATGAAAATAGCTTGGAACATAAAATAGCTATGTTCAATTAATACTTGAAATTGGTCATCAAATTTCAAATGATTCATCTAGCTGCCCAATATGGCCAACATTATTCAAACTGGAGTATGAAGAACTGGGTGCCTTCATATTACCCATACAATCAAGTATGTGATTATTCTTTCTTATTTAACATCACAATGTTAGGGTGTGTGGAGCTAAAAGCTTCACCAAGGAGCATACAAAACAGTTTCGGGTCTACACAGACACCGGCATCAGTCAGGAGCGACCGACGTCGGTCAGTTGTAGTTACAGAGGCGCCGACGTCGGTAGTAGGGTCGGTCGGTGATGGTCACAGGCGAACAGGCAGGAACCGACGTCGGTTACCTGTGTGTCCAGAAAGTGATTTTCAAGGATAGAAGCGAGTGTTTGCATGATGATTTTGAGTTGTAGACTTAAGCTCGCGTCTCTATTATTAGCAATGTTATTTTTAGAGCCCTTGTTCAAGAGGCTTAACTGTTTGTTGTAAGAGCATGCTCAAGTTTCCTATTTCTATATGTAGGAAAGATCTTCTTAGCTTAGTGAGTTGAATAGTATGAGTAGAACATTGTGAATGTTTGAAGGACAGTACTGAGTTGCATCAATCCAGGTTGTTGGATTTGATTGTACTTGAGAGAGAGCTCTTGAGGAATAGAGATCTAGTGAGAGTTCTTGTGTGCATCTGAGAGAGGTGTGGAAGAATTAAGTTTATTCAATTGTATTCCTATTGTAAAGAGTTTTAATACAAGTTTTTAGGGTGTTTTCTTGTATCTCTTGTTCTGTGTTATTTATCATTCTAGTTGCTTATCTATCTGATTTATTTCCGTGTTTATTACTTTCACAAGTGTAATCCATTGTTGGTTGATCCCCAACAAGTGGTATCAGAGCTCAGGTTCACTAACAGGTGGTGTAGATCTGTGTAGTGTGTTTGGATTACAGGTTGCTCACAGGGGTTTCTGCAGGGATTTCTGTTTGAGTGGGAGAAGCAATGGCAGAAGAAAGTAAGTTGAGAATGGAAAAGTTTAATGGCAAGAACTATCAACACTAGAGAATGCAGATAGAGGACTATCTGTATCAGAAAGATCTTTACTTACCGTTAGGTGGGATAGCAAAGAAGCCCAAGGACATGGAAGATGAAGAATGGGAAGTTCTTGACAGAAAGGCTCTTGGGTCTATAAGACTGAGTCTAGCCTCCACTGTGATATCTAATTTGTCACAGGATAAAAATACGATAGAGTTAATGACTACATTAGCAAATTTGTATGAAAAACCCTCCGCTTCTAATAAGGTATATCTTATGAAGCAGTTATTTAATTTGCATATGCAAGAAGGTGGATCTGTTTCTAATCACCTGAATGATTTCCATGGTATTGTTAACCAATTAAGTTCAGTCAATATTGTATTTGAAGATGAAATAAAAGCTCTTTTAATATTATGTTCTTTGCCTGAAAGCTGGCATGGCTTGGTAATGGCAGTTTCTAATACTACTTCTGCTTCGAATATTTTAAAAGTAGAGGATGTGGTTAGTGTTATCTTGAATGAGGAAATTCGCAGGAAAAGCACAGAAGAGACATCTGGGAATGCTTTAAATCTTGAGAGCAGGGGAAGGCAAAAAGAAAGGAGCAAGAGGAGATCAAGATCTAAGTCTAAGGGAAGAGGCAGATCCAAATCCAGGAATGGCAGAAGGCCACAATGCTGGAACTGTGGAAAGTTGGGGCACATAAGCAGAGATTGCTGGTCAAAGCCTAAGGAGGAGAATCAGCATGAAGGAAAGGAAGAGGCAAAGGTTGCAGGTATTGCACAGGATGCTCTTATTTTCTCTTTGCATAATAATATAGAATCTTGGGTATTAGATTCTAGTGCATCTTTCCATGCTACCCCTAACAGAGAATATTTCAGTGACTATATTCATGGAGATTTTGGAATAGTGTACTTAGGGGATGATGAGCCTTGTAAGATTACTGGCAAAGGTAAAGTGCAGCTGAAGATGCAGAATGGCAACACATGGGTGTTGAGAGATGTGATGCATGTTCCTAGTTTGAAAATAAATTTGATTTCTGCAGGTAAGCTAGGTGATGAGGGTTGTACAGTAACTCTCACAGCAGATTCTTGGAAGGTGACCAAGGGTGCACTTGTTATGGCCAGAGGTAAGAGAGAAGGTACTCTCTATTTGTGTAATTGTGTTACTAACAAATCTCCTTTAGTTTTATCTACTTCAGATGTGGATGCTAAATTGTGGCACTCAAGGCTTGGCCACATGAGTGAGAAGGGGATGTCAATTCTTAAGTCTAAAGGTATGCTTTCAGATTTGAAAAGTATGGATCTAGAATTTTGTGAGCATTGTGTATTTGGAAAACAGAAAAGGGTTAGTTTTCTCAAGACTGGGTCTACTAAGAAAAGGCAGAAGTTGCAGCTTGTTCACACAGACGTGTGGGGACCGGCTCAGGTAGCCTCTATTGGAGGATCACGGTACTATGTTACATTCATAGATGATGCTACAAGGAAGGTATGGATCTACTGTATTAAAAAGAAATCTGATGTTTTTGAGACTTTTAAGATTTGGAAAGCTATGGTTGAGAATGAAATAGGCAAAAGATTAAAGTGCTTGAGATCTGATAATGGCAGTGAGTTCTGCAGTCTTAAGTTTAACTGGTATTGTTACACTCATGGAATCTGAAGGCAAAGGACAATTCCAAGGACACCTCAGTAGAATGGTATTGCTAAAAGGATGAACAGAACTATCATGGAGTGTGCAAGATGTATGAGATTGCATGCAGGGTTGCCCTTAGAGTTTTGGGCAGAAGCAGTTGACACGACAGTGTACCTGATTAACAGAGGACCCTCTACAGCTCTAGATGGTGGAATTCCAGAAGAGGCATGGACAGGTAAAAAGGTAGATCACTCATATCTCAAAGTTTTTGGTTGTGAAGCCTTTGTGCACATAGATAAGGAAAATAGAAAGAAGCTTGATGCTAAGTCTATGAGGTGCACGTTTATTGGCTATGGCTCAGATGATTTTGGTTTCAGATTTTGGAATCTAGGAACTAACAAGGTAATTAGGAGCCGTGATGTTGTTTTCAATGAAAGAGTGATGTACAGTGATCAGATAAGGAAGCTGGATCAATTTGGGCAGAGCAATGGTGAATTGGACGAAGTTATGGTCCAAAATGAGCTCGCAGAAAAAAAAATAATCACTTATAGGAAAACACAGAGACCGACGTCGGCAGGTTAGGAACCGGCGTCGACAGTACAGAAACTGATGTCGGTCATATAGAGACTGACGTCGGCAGACCAGGCACCAACGTCGGCCAGGAAGAATCGGCGTCGGCCAGTAACAGGTCTACAGGTGGCCGAGGTCGGTCACTGTCAGAAAATTTGGGTGGACAGCGTGTTGAGAACGAGTCCAAGACACCCATCAGGAGGTCTAAAAGGGTAAGTAAGCCTCCAATTAGATATTCTCCTTCCTTATATTATTTATTGCTAACTGATGGTGGAGAACTAGAGAGTTTTGAAGAAGCATTATAGGTGGAGTCCAGGAGTAAGTGGGAGCGTGGCATGGTTGAGGAGATGGAGTCCTTAAGAGAGAACCAAACATGGGATTTGGTTGAATTGCCAGCTGGTAAGAGAACACTGAAGAACAGATGGACCTATAGGTTGAAGGAAGGTGAGGATGGACAGATGAGATATAAGGTCAGATTGGTAGTAAAAGGATTTGCACAAAAACCAGGTATTGACTTTGGTGAGATTTTTTCTCCTGTTGTTAAGATGACTTCTATAAGGGTTGTATTGTCTTTGGTTGCTTTTGAGGATTTACATCTTGAGCAGCTAGATGTTAAGACAGCATTTCTTCATGGAGATTTGGATGAGGAAATATACATGAAACAACCAGAAGGATTTGAAGTCAAGGGTAAGGAGAAGTTAGTGTGCAGGTTGAAGAAAAGCTTGTATGGCCTCAAGCAAGCTCCTAGGCAATGGTATTTGAAATTTGACAGGTTTATGACTGAGCATGGCTACAGTAGATGTCAATCTAACCATTGTGTATATTTTAAGAGATTTGATAATGGTAGATATATTATTCTATTGTTGTATGTAGATGATATGCTGGTTGCAGGATCTCACATGCAGGATATCTCTGAGCTTAAGGTAAAATTAGCTCAAACGTTTGCTATGAAGGATTTGGGAGCAACAAAGAAAATCCTTGGCATGAGCATTAAGAGGGACAGGAAAAATCACAGGTTGATATTGTCTCAAGAAGATTATGTGGACAAGGTGTTGAAACGGTTCAATATGCAGGATGCTAAACCGGTAAGCACACCTTTGGCTGGACATTTTAAGTTGAGTAAAGAACAATGTCCTAATTCACATGATGAGGTATAGTACATGAGTAAGGTTCCATATTCTTCCGCGGTAGGAAGTTTGATGTATGCAATGGTGTGTACTAGACCAGATATTGCCCAAGCAGTGGGAGTAGTAAGTAAGTATATGGCCAATCTAGGAAAGGAACATTGGAAAGCGGTTCAGTGGATCCTTAGATATCTGAGAGGAACCAGCAGTAGACACTTGTGCTATGGAGGTTTAGATACTTCTCTACATGGTTATGTAGATTCAGATATGGCAGGTGATTTGGATGGCAGGAGGAGCACCACAGGTTATGTTTTTACTGTAGGTGGAACGGCGGTTAGCTGGATATCTAAGTTGCAGAAGGTTGTTGCCTTGTCAACTACAGAAGCAGAGTATATTGCAGCCACAGAAGCTAGCAAGGAGATGATATGGATGACACGGTTCATGGAATAGCTTGGAAGGGAGAATGGGAGTTGTAGATTGTATAGTGACAGTCAGAGTGCAATCCATTTGGCTAAGAACTCAGCTTTTCACTCAAGAACCAAACACATACAGCTAAGGTACCATTTCATACGGCAGGTATTGGAAGATGGTGAGTTGAAGCTGGAGAAAATCCATACAGACAAGAATCCTGCTGATATGCTAACTAAGCCAGTTACTAAGGAGAAGTTGAATCTTCATTCAACTTCTATTGGTCTTCATGATTGAGTTGAAGATGGAGAAGCTAGAAGATGTTGCTGTACAGGTACTGGTGCAGCTGTTTATCTCCAAGTGGGAGATTGTTAGGGTGTGTGGAGCTAAAAGCTTCACCAAGGAGCATACAAAATAGTTTCGGGTCTACACAGACACCGGCATCGGTCAGGAGCGACTGACGTCGGTCAGTTGCAGTTATAAAGGCGCCGACGTCGATAGTAGGGTCGGTCGGCGACGGTCACAGGCGAACAGGCAGGAACCGACGTCGATTACCTGTGTGTCCAGAAAGCGATTTTTGAGGACAGAAGCGAGTGTTTGCATGATGAGTTTGAGTTGTAGACTTAAGCTCGCGTCTCTATTATTAGCAATGTTATTTTTAGAGCCCTTGTTCAAGAGGCTTAACTGTTTGTTGTAAGAGCATGCTCAAGTTTCCTATTTCTATATGTAGGAAAGATCTTCTTAGCTTAGTGAGTTGAATAGTATGAGTAGAACATTGTGAATGTTTGAAGGACAGTACTGAGTTGCATCAATCTAGGTTGTTGGATTTGATTGTACTTGAGAGAGAGCTCTTGAGGAATAGAGATCTTGTGTGCATCTAAGAGAGGTGTGGAAGAACGAAGTTTCTTCAATTGTATTCCTATTGTAAAGAGTTTTAATACAAGTTTTCAGGGTGTTTTCTTGTATCTCTTGTTCTGTGCTATTTATCATTCTAGTTGCTTATCTATCTGATTTATTTCCGCGTTTATTGCTTTCACAAGTGTAATCCATTGTTGGTTGATCCCCAACACACAATCTAGACTTATTTTTTTGTTGTGACGTTTCCTAGAATAAACTAGGTACATCCAATAAAAATATTTTCTTTCATAATTATCTATTTTTCATGTTTTGGCTACGTGAACTTTTTAAAATTATTTAAGAGAAAATGTGAATATAAGGAAGGTCGTCAATGTTATTTATGCTAGTTTGAGAGCAGCAAGAATATCTTGATCCCTTTCTTTCAATTTAATTTTTTTTATGAAACTATAATATATTTGGGGGACCCTCATTCGACTCTAACATTGCCAAATCCATTGATAATACCAAAATTACCTTTAGACATGCCATTGAAAATACATATATAAGAGATGACATGGGGTAAGGTCGATCTATGTTTGGGATGCCCTTGATATTTATAATAATACTAAGGTTGTCTTCTTGTCAATATATTGTTACAACTATAACATGCATGGCTATAGTTTATCTAAAAAATACAAGTTTTAAATAAATTATAGTATATACAGTAAAAGATGGTTTTCATATAGTATATATGTGCATTCCCATAAAAATATAACTATGTTTTATAAATATTTCCATATAGCATATTCCTAATGAAATAATATGAAAATATCTCTAATCTAATACATCTTAACATGGAAATACATATCACTACATAATCATCTCTAAGAAATTTATATATAAATTAAATACATAAGAACTCGTATGAAAGCCTCAAATTGACTAAGCATGATTTTTAACTTTTAAAACATAGTCAACTTATTCATTATTTTTAATAGTGGAATAATCTCATAAATTCTCATTTGGGAATATGTATAACCGTAGGTGTTGTGTGAGGTTAGTATATAAGAACCTTTATAAAGTTTAATAAGACATGAGACTGATAGAAAACCCAACAAAGTATTCATTATGATAGGTATGGATAACTTATCATATATAACTTGTGAGTAAAAACATGTGATATAAAAATAATATTAAAATAAATTACGGGTTAGTGAATGTGAAACATAAGTGTTAATGTACCTAATAGCATATATATAAATATAAGGGTGTAGTTTTACAATTATAGTTCCATGGGTGAAGTATTAACCATATTAAAATAATTACATATGATTAACTTAATGAATGCATGCACTCAAACCCCTAAAATGTATAGAAAATACTAGTTTAGATTATCTTATGTTTCATATGTGTTGAGTCTTGTTTTTCTATATCTACACATAGATTTAAGTATGCAACACAAGTACATAATAGAAATGACTGTGTTGGGATATATAATTAAGATTGTAGATAGAAGTATGATTTTTTTTAGTCATCAAGTGTTCGAGGGACCAAAACCATAACTATATTAAAATAGTTTTCTATAAAATAGAATGAGATATTTAAATGAATATATAATAGGCTTACAATTTTTTTATTTCTCAGTAAAAGATTGATTGACTGTTAGTTATATGTATTTAGTATTGAATGCTTGTGTGTGGTACATATTATAAGTGTATAAATATGTATAAATATTTAGTTATGCTTAGCATATAATAGTGCATCATGATGGGTGCTTATAAATTATAATTCTTTGAATGCTAGTATGTAGTTTAAACTTAGGGTATACTTAGGTGGTATAAACTCATACTTGTTTGATTTTTATTATGTATGCGGATCATTTGATTATTTAAATCATAAATTTGGTTATGCGTATTTATGTAGTTATGAACTATGATAGTATGAGATATCATAGAGTAATATAATATAAATATATATTATACTTGGATGATATATATTATAATTATTATGCCTAGACTCACATCTACATTTGACTGATTTAATATATTCTTGTTATTTATTACTATGAATAGTGTGTTTTGTGATAGTTGGTAGGACTTTGTCTATGCATGCATATAACCTTTGAGACTTTAACAAATTCTATGATATTATATTATTATATTATGTGAGAACTATGACATACTTTATTATATCTAATTATTTGAATATAAGTTTATGTTTCTATGTATTTAAGACTACTTTATATGATTGATTATAAAAAACTAGTAGTTATGTCTTAGAATACTAGACAATGGTAAAATGGGTTATCATAGGGTGTAGTATGTTTAGAAACTAATTATGATAGTTAAAATCTATAGTTAAATATATATTTACTTATGTGGTATAAATTGTAGTCATTATTTCTAGTATGGAATAAAAAATAATGTAAGATTCATTCATACATTTGATAGAATAAATGTATATTTTGGTTATTTTTATGTTTAAGATGTTATATGATGCATTTGCTAGTAGGATGTAAATTATATGAATCTTGTGGTTGAATTGTATTTGACAAATCTACATTAATGATACAAAGTAAATACTAAGATGGACTTCAGTGGCTTACTAGCATTATAATGCTAGATGAAGACAGTCCGATCAAATAGTGTGTATAATTTTGATTGATCTATAGATTGTTATTATTTATTATTCTTAAAATTTTGGATCAAATTATGTTTAGTGAGACATTATTATTTCATAATTATGATTTCATGTTTATGTGATATCTTATAATAGATCATGTTTTATATAAAACACTACATGTTTAGTTTAGAAATCATATAGAATATGGGTACTTGCTTGTCTCTATAGATTCTCACACTATCACTATCTGCTCATCTATGAAGGGAGAGTCATTTCTTGATGGAATTAGTGTAAGGGATCATTGCTCCATGGTTAGTGTATAAAAGTGTTAAGATGATTCTCTCCCTCCCTAAAATGATGTTACTTATCGAGATGACACTTGAGATTGTCATAAATACTTGAGTTCTAGAACTATGCTTCAGAGGAGCCATATATCTTATATGTACATTGTAATGAATTTTACTTATTATTGAATATTTTAATGAAGAGTTGTAATTAATTATTATTTTACATTGATATTATTGGTTGTAGAATTGTATCAGTCATGGCTGAGTTAATATAATTACTTTCTATATTTGTATTATGATGTGCTCTCGTGATATTAGAGATGAGAAAGATGTGATGTAATATGCTTGTTTTCTATTATCATGATTTGAGTATTTCATATGGTCTTCATAGATTCTCATGGTGTAATTTATTTTTTGTATATGTGTAAAAAAATCACATATTTCTAGTTGACCCCAGTGGAGTTACAATAATCTTTTCATTTGAACAATATTACAACATATGAATGATAAGTTTACAACATGTTTACACATGAGAATAATAAATCTATGAAATGTAAACATAAATTTATAATTTTTAAAAATTTTTAATTAATAAAAATAAACCTACATAATGTATATATGAAAATTTTACTATACCCTTTAATATATCAAAGTCCATTTAAATAAAAATCACCAAAAATAAATGGAAAAATGACATGCATACATGCAAAAAAATAGGAGGTAGCGAATTCTTTCACACTAAGGTTTGGGTATTGCTCATCTAAGGATCCACATTAAAATGTTGAGGAGATTAAATAGGTCAAATATTGGTTGGGGTTTGAAGTTAGATCAAATGCCATGGAGTCAACTAGGGCTAAAGAGGATTCAAAAGAGGGTAGATCTGCTCAATTCTTGGTGTCAAAAGACATGGTGCCAAGAGATAACAAAATCCCTCTTAGTGATGGTTTTAAGTCGAGAAGTGGTAAGGTTGGTCTGATAAAATTCAATAATTTCAAGTTAAAAAATGTTCAGTTTAAGGGTTGATGATTAGACCCTCTAAATAATTGGTTTGGGAATCAGAGCTATTTTCAAATAACTTTCAAGTGACTTAACAAAGATCTCTAATAGGCAAGTGCACTAGTAAATAACCAACTATTGGTGAGGTAGAAACCTGGGTTAGAAAACACTAGGGGTAAGAATCAAAGGTAAGTTGTATGCCTAAAGGTTTCTTTGTTGCTACTTGTTTGGATTTAGAAGCTAGGGAAAATATTTTGAAATCTATATTCTAATCGATAGGAGGAGTGGGTCTTTGGTTGCAACATTGGATCTCTAATTTTGATTTTCTTTGCTTAGAGTGGTAAGTTCCTAGTTTGGATTTATTTTTTGGCCTCTAAATGGAATATTGGGGCAGAGATTATCTTCAATATTTGGGTGATATGTTAGTGGAATTCATCAAGATTGATCCTATCTCGAAAGAAGGGGTGTTGGCTTCTTATGTGTGGATCAAAAATTTGAGGGATATTGATAATGAAATCCTAGAAAACATTATTATTAAATCATTGGGTAAAGAATGGAAGCAGTCCTTTGACATTGATAAAATCCCCTTAAGGTGTTTATATGTCATCGACTAGGGCATATTCATAAATTATACACGTTCAATTCCCTAGGTCCTTCAAAGTATTAAACTATAGTAAAACCAATTTAGAAAGTGAAATCAATTCCTTTGGGGTCTAATTCTGGGCACATTGATAAAAGGTCCCACTCTTTTGAGATGTTGTTAGATTCGAGGCTTCCCATACATGATCATAAATTATTTGAAACAAAAGCTCTCCTAGATAAAATAGAAAATGGGAAAACCTTGTCTCCCACTACTATGTTAAAAGGTTGTGAGCTCATTTCAAAATAAACTTAGTCTATGAAATTCATCCTAAAAAATTATCAAACTATTTTAAGTTCAAGGATGAATAATGAGGTAGAACTCCCTGAAGCTACTGATGGTGTTAGGTGAATAGGGTGGATTATACTAGAAAGGAAGTGCTCCTTGAGGTTGTTTTAGGCTCTAGGGAAGTTGAAATCCCATTTGAAATAGAGAAGGAAGATGACTCAAAAGAATTATTGAATTCCCTAGAGGTTTTGTCTATTTCACAGACCCATTGTTCCCTCTCTCATCCAAATTGGGGTCCTTCTAAGAGAAGGGTTAGAGATTATCAAAATATAAATTAGTTGGAGAAGTCCTGGAAGGTAGGCAAGGCACATTACATTTTTTTTTTAAATTTTAATTTTAGAAAGTAGGGATAGAAATCCCCTCTCTAGCATCATGAAGGCTATATCTTGGAATGTTGGGGGGTTTAATGTCCCTAACAAAAAATGTTTAGATAAGCATCTTCTCTTGGTAGAGGTGTTTGATGTGTTTTTTATTCAATAAATTAAGTTAAACATGGAATAAATAATTAAATCTCATGTACAATATTTGGTTCAAGTGAAAAAGATTTTTTGTCAAATTTGTTGGTGCCTGTGGTGGTTTAGTAGTTCTCTAGTCTCATTTTTATGTTAATATGGAGATGTTGTATTTATAAGTCCATTTGAAATTATGTTGATTTTCTAGTTATTCTTTAGACATGAAATTTATTTGTTTGAATGTTTATGGTCCAAATGCTCTAACACTCAAGTCTTAACTATGGTAAGAGTTGTCTAAACTTTTGTTAATCTATCCTAGTGAGAAGGTAATCCTCGAGGGTTATTTCAATGACATCTTTCACCATGTTGATAATATGTGGGGAGTGGTTCACAAGTCTTAGTCACAATTAGATTTTGTAAAGTTTTTTACAACCAATAAACTTTTAGACATTGTCCCAAAGTAAAGAATCTTTACCTAGACCACTAGATAAGCTAGTTTTAGTAACATAATGGAATAGTTGGATATATTTTTGATCTCCTCACAATGGTTAGATCAAAACTAGACTCTAAAAAGTGTCATTCTTCCTATCATGGGCTTGGTTCACTTTCCAATCAAATTTTAAATCACTGTAGATAGACCCACTTATCACTATCCCTTTAAATTTGAACTAATGTGGCTTCATGATTCTTCTCTCTTTTTTTTAGTGAATCTCTGGTGGAAAAGAAGCCCCACCCCACTAAGATATTTGATGTTCAATATAATGAATAAGTTTTATTTTCTAAAAGGCTACCTTAAAAGGTGGAATTATAAGCATTTCAAAAACATTTTTCAAGAAAAGGCTCATGTAGAAGCCAAGTTGGGATTATTATAGTGTTTCTATGAGCATGGGTATGGACACTAGTGCCTATGCTGAGGAGAAAATATTGGTGAAGCAATATGAGGAACTATTGATTAGATAACAGATTCATTGGAAACAAAAATTGAGAGTAAGTTGTTTGAAAAAATGGGATTTTTTTTCCTTTTTCATAATAACATCAGAGCCAAGAAGAATGTCTATAAAATCTCTAGCATTCAGACTCAAGCCAGGGTCATATTACATTCCAAATCCCATATCCATAAGGAGGTTGTGTATTTCTTTGAAAAAAATCTATTAGGTGAGGAGGCCTCTAATTTGTTAGATCAAAATGCAAATATTGACTTTATTCTCAATTTGGTCTCCTCTGATCAAAATGAGAAAATAATAGTTCCTTTTTCTCTAGAGGAAGTGAGGGTTATGGTGTTCTCCATGGCCAAAGATAAAAATCTAGGTTTGGATGGGTTTATGGTGGTATTTTTCAATCTTTTTGGGTGACTCTTGGCACAAATATGTTGAATATGGTGGAAGAATCACAGAAAAGGAAAAAGGTATCTCTAGATCTCAATGTCACCCTAATTTATCTCTTCTCTAAAGGGGATTCTTAGGTTAGATTTAATTATTTTCATCCTATATCTCTCTATAATATGGTTTACATAATTATCTCAAAATCAATGGTTGCCATACTTAAACCTCTTATGGATAAAATGGTTTCCTCGAGTAAGAAGGATTCTTTTCCTAGTAGAAATATTTAAGAAAGTATTATAGTGACTCATGAGATTATCTATTTCCTCTCACATAATCATCAAAAAGGTTGATGATTAAACTTAATATTATTAAATCATGTGATTGAGTAAATTGGTGTTTCCTAATAAAAACCCTTGATAAATTTGGTTTTTGTAAAGAATGGTGTGAATAGGTGCTTAGTTATGTTGTGGGGCCCATGATTTTGGTTATTGTCAATGTCAAGCCAATTGGGTTTTATAGAACCTCTAGGGGCCTTAGACAGGGTGATCCATTGTCCCCCTTTCTCTTAGTTGAGGCCTTGGGTAGAGTGGTGGGGTAGGCAAAATTGGAAAGGAGACTCAATGGGGTTTAAGTTATGAATGACATGGAAATATTAACTCATAATAGTTAACAAATGACACTTTTATCTTTGGTTAGGTGCTATTTGAAGAAGTTATGGAGTTAAAATGATTAATTTTCATCTATAAGTGGGCTTTGGGAAATTGGTAAATGATAAGAAATGTGAGATATATTTCATTCATTGCTCTGGTCACCAACAATATATGATCTCTTTGTCTTTGGGTTTCAATATTTGAAAACTTCCTAAAAAATAGCTTGATGTGCCCCTCTTTATTACTGTAGGGAATTATTCTCTTTGGGATGGTTTGATTAATTCCTTCAAAACTCACCTAGCCTCTTGACAATGGAAGTAGTTATCACTTTCTGGGTGCATTATTGTTGAGTTGTGGAGCTAAAAGCTTCACTGATGTGCAAATGTAGAGGTTGATGGGTTACACAGTAACCGACATTGGTCAAAGCCAACCGACATCAGTTAGGGGTCGACCGACATCGGTTATCTTTAGCTATATAGTAACCGGCATCAATTATGGTCAGTCAGCATCGGTCAGATAGGAACCGACATCGGTCACCTGTGCATTTTTAGAATTAGACAACGTTTCTAATTTTAGGAGAAAAACTAGTTTGCATGTAAAGACTAATTTTAGTCTTGAGTCCACGTTTCTAATTATTGTTTGTTTTGGGTTCTATTTAAGAGACCCATGGGGCTATATTGTAATGTGTGCAGAAGAGCAAGATTAGTTGATCTACAGGGTAGCAAGATCAAGGAGATCTACAAGTGTACCAAGGTGTGTGTGTGCAAGGTCAATTAGATCTGTGGGGTAGCAAGATCAAGATCTGCAACACATAAGGATTAAGCAAGATAAATTAGATCTGCAAGGTGCAAGATCAAGGAGATCTACTGGAAGAGGGAACAACTCAGTGTTTGAGTTGGTTCTAATTGATTGAGAGAGAGAGAGCTCTTGAGGGAGAATTATTGTACACCCAAGAGGTGTGGGAAGAAGATATTTATCCATTGTATTTCCTTCTGGAAGAGTTTAATACAGATTGTATTGTTTCTCGTATCTCCTATTCTTTGTTGTTTCTAATTTCTAGTTACTTATTACTTCTGGGTTAATTTCGTGTTTAGTTGCTTATACAAAAGTAATCAATTATGATCTAAGATCCTAACAAGTCGTATCAGAGCTACTGTGTATACACTAACAACTAACAATTGGTATCAGAGCCCAGGTTTCAGAGCAGGTTAGTGTTTGTTGATTACAGGTTCACTCTCAGGGGTTTCTGATTGAGTGGGAGTAAAGCAATGGCAGAAGAAAGTAAACTAAGAATGGAGAAATTCAATGGCAAGAATTATCAATTATGGAAGATGCAGATAGAATATTATCTGTATCAGAAAGATCTGTACTTACCGTTGGGTGGTGTTTCGAGGAAGCCCACAAATATGCAAGATGAAGAATGGAATGTTCTTGATAGAAAGGCTCTTGGATCTATAAGGTTGATTCTGGCATCATCTGTGATTCCCAACTTATCACAGGCAAAGACAATGGTAGAGTTAATGGATACTTTGGCAAATTTATATGAAAAACCCTCAGCTTCGAATAAGGTATTTCTTATGAAGCAATTATTAAATTTGCAAATGCAGGAAGGTGGATCTATATATAGTCATCTTAGTGATTTCCATGGATTATTAAATTAGTTAAATTCATTCAAAATAGTTTTTGATGATGAAATTAAGGCTCTCTTAATCTTATGCTCTTTACCTGAAAGTTGGGATAGTTTGGTAATGGCAGTTAGTAATATTGCGTCTGCTTCAAATATCTTGAAAGTTGATGATGTTGTTAGTGTAATCTTGAATGAAGAAATTTGTAGGAAAAGCACAAGGGAAACATCAGGTAATGCTTTAAGTGTTGAAAGCAGGGGAAAGCAAAGAGAGAAGGTTGAGCAAGGGAAATCAAGGTCAAAGATAGGTAGTAGATCCAAATCTAGAAATGGAGGTATAACCTGTTGGAATTGTGGAAAGAAAGGGCATGCAAAGAAAGATTGTTGGTTGGTATAAGATCAGCATGAAGGAAATAAAGAATCAAAAGATACAAGTATTGTTGCATAGGATGCTTTTGTATTTTCCTTGGATAAAGTAGAATCTTGGGTTTTAGATTCTGGTGCCTCTTTCCATGTAACCCCAAATAGAGAATTTTTCCATGATTATGTCCATGGATACTTTGGAAAAGTTTATTTAGGGGATGGTGAGCCTTGTCAAATTGTTGGCAAAGGGAAAGTGCAGCTGAAATTGCAGACTGGCAACATATGGGTGTTGAAGGATGTCATGCATGTACCTGTCCTAAAGTGAAATCTGATTTCTGTAGGAAAGTTGGGTGATGAAGATTGCACAATAACTCTCACAGTGGAATCTTGGAAAGTTTCCAAGGGTGCACTTATTTTAGCTAGAGGTAAGAAAGTAGGTACACTTTATCTATCTACTTGTATTACTGATTCTCCTTATGTTTTATCTACTTCAGATGTAGATGCAAAGATGTGGCACTGTAGGCTTGGTCACATGAGTGAGAAGGGAATGGATGTTCTTAAGTCAAAAGGTAAGCTTTTAGATTTGAAAAGCATAGATCGAGATTTTTGTAAGCATTGTATTTTTGGGAAACAGAAGAATGTGAGGTTTCTCAAAATTGGGTCGACAAAAAAGAAACACAAGTTGGAGCTTGTTCACGTAGATGTGTGGGGACCAGCTCAGGTAGCTTTTATTGGAGGATCACAGTGTTATGCTACAAGAAAGGTATGGGTTTATCTCATAAAGAGGAAATCTAATGTTTTTGACACATTTAAGAACTAGAAAGCCTTGGTTTTCAATGAGAAGGTGATGGACAGTGATCAGCTCAAGAGGCTAAATAATTTTGAGCAGGGAAATCTTGATTTGGATGAGGTTATGATCTAAAATGAGCTCGTGGGTAAAAATCATCACTCACAAGAAAACACAGACACCGACATCGATCAGGTAGAGATCGACATCGATCAGGTAGGAACCGACGTCGGTCAGGTGAAGACCAAAGTCGGTGATGTCGGGCAGGTGGATCAACAATCATTCCCTCCTCATCCCTAATCACTCATTCATTAACCTTAATTGTCTCTCATCATCTCTAATCACTTAGGCTTATCATCCCTAATCACTCTTTCATTGATTATCACCATTACTCATCATCCCTAATCACTCACTTCTCATCCCTCATAATACCTAATCAATCTTTCTTTATCCCTCATCATCATTAATCACTTCCTCCTTGATTCTCACCATCCCTCACCATCCTTCATCACTCCATCATTGACCCTCACCATCTCTTACCATCTGTAATCTCTCCCTCATCATCTAACATAAGTATATACTCTAAAGATATATTTGATTCTAATCATATGTTGTTTAATCTATTATAATAAAAATTAACTCTTTTCTAGGACTTGTGTTGTCAATACCCATTTGTGATAGTCAATTTTATTACTAAATGAATTGGATGATCTTCCAAATTTATAATCAAGTAAAATAATTATTAACACAAAATAGAGTCTAACTTTTAGTTCATAAAATTATCTTTGTTGTGTATTTGACTAAATGAAACTTTATTCAATTCTACCTTTGGTATTTTGGTTCAAAAGATAAAAATTAAACACAAATCTCTTGTATAATTTTCAAATTCTGAGAAGATTTAAATCAAATACAAAGATATTTAGTGTTTTCCATTCCTGTATAAGTTGAATCTTGGTTAGGTTCACACATGCACTCCTTGTGTGTGTAATGTGTCCCAAATATTTTATCTCTTGCATGAAAAATGAACATTTATTCTTGTTATCACAAAAATATGTTTCTACAAAATGTGAAACACTAGTTCAACATGGTGTAGATGTTCATCCCATATTTTCTAAAGATTAAGATGTCATCAAGGTAGATTAAAAAAATGGCATAGGTAAAGGGCCTGAATATGTCATTCAACATCTTGAAATGAATGAATTCATTACATGAGTTAACCTAAAAGGCATAATCAACTAGTCAATCAATCTTTCCTTTATTTTTAAGACCATATTCGAAATGTCTAAAGGTTTAACATGAATATGAAGATACCCAAAATTAAGATTAATTTTGGAAAATACTTCTACACCATGGATATGGCAAAAAAAATCCTTAATATTTAAATGAGGATAATAGTTATTCACATTATCTTGTTAAGTTTTTTTAATTGATTCACAACTTTGGCACAAATAAAATTAGGTTTTCTCAAGGCAATGACTTGGGCATGAAGTGTCCATTATCCATGATTTCATAGATATACCACTTGACCTTTCATTCTCTAGAAATGATATGTTCTATAAATAGGTTTGAGGTAGAGGTAGTTAAGGGATCAAATCAATAGTATTGTTTAGTGTATAGTATGTAGGAACTTATTTAGGTGACTGAAAGATATCATTGTATTCATCTAGTTTATGGTTCAATTATTTCATCTTTGTTATTGTTGGATAAACCACACTATGATATGGTGACATAAGGATGTCATTAAACATTTAATTCTTACCATTAAGAGTATACTTCTTAATAGAATTGACAATATTCTTGCACTTCTTAGTACTAATGACTGAAAGCTTATGAACTAACTACGATATATGGTATTTCAAATCCAAATAATCTATCATAAAATTTAAAGGATTTACTTCATAGACTGCATGTCAATGGAAAAAACATGGTTGACAACATGTAAAACATCACACACCTATAATGGTGAGATGTTACAAAGTATTACATCTTTAAAAAGTTTGATTTTGTACACCAAGTGACACTACTAGGTGATCCATTTCTCAAAGCCTACACTAGATAATACACTAGCATATGGTTATGGATGATGTATAAATTTCAAGTTCAATTTTTGAAAATAGTATTTAGGAGAAATTAAATTATTCTAACTTCCATTAGAAATGATGAAGTGTATTGTCTCACTATTGATATACATTTGTTAATGAAATAAACTTTTTAATTCATATAATTTCTTATTGGGGGAAGTAGATATATTTTTAGTATCAACCATATCATTGGGTTAATAATCTATTATCTACATAACCTTTTATAGTGATAGATAATTTGTACACACTTCGTGAGATGTACAAGTAGAGACCTCATAGTGTGACACTCTTCATTGGATTGAAGATTGAAGTTATGAATTAAGGACCACTTTCCAATCTTGGACTACTTGTTCTAATCATTTAAAAATTATTTCCCACTCTCTAGAATAATGACTCTATATATATATATATATATATATATATATATATATATATATATATATATATATATATATATATATATATATATATATATATATATATATATATATATATATATATATATATATATATATATATATATATATATATATATATAATGCCTTAAATATAATTTTTCGGATCATAAAATGTCCTCATATGAAAATCAATTGATTGGTTTTAGGAAATCACATAGCTTGGTAATCCTCATGTATTTACTACCCATTTTTGGTGCTATGGTGGTTTTACTTGCTTCTCTTTTTCTAGTGGATTTTCAATTGTGAATTACATCATTTCTAATAGGCCCATTTTTTTTCATAGATGTTAAATATTTGTGTTTCAAATTTGCCTCCACATATTTTGATCACTATGTATTATATTTTATGCTAGCACTCAACTCTCCACTTATATTTACTAACATTGTTAAACTCTATAAAAATACCACCAAAGTATTGGATGGAGTGATTAAGGATGAGGAGGGATGAGGAGGAATTGAGTAGAGATTATGAGGGAGTAAATAGGGATGATGAGGGATGGTGAGGGACAATGAGAGAGTGATTAGGGAGGATTAGTGATGGTGAATATTAATGAGGGAGTGATTAAGGGAGATGAAGGATGAGCAATGAGTGGTTAGGATGATGAGATATGATGAAGTAGTGATTAGGGATGATGAGGTGATGCAGGAGTAACACTACCCAATATAAATAGTGATCTATTTTATATGTTTAGAGTCTTTAGAAGGTGATCAAGGTCATAAAAAGTCTATAGGAGTCTTTATAAGTTTCTATTTTTTTGTCAATTTTAAATTAGAGTTATATTGGACTTTCCCACCAAATCTTTCATTTGAATTTTTAACTTTCATAGAGACTTCAATCTTGTTTCAAGAAGTCTAACATTGAATTTGGTGTGGTTAGACTTTAGCAAGGATTTTATGATGTGACAACACATATATCTAAAATCATATTTGAGAAATATTTTATTATTTGAGTTAGTTAAGGACACTCGCAACATACAAAAGAAGTTAAAATTCAGTTGATGGTTATTTGGTAATAAGAGTCTTATCCATGTCTTATTTTGTATTCAGATTCAGATTAAAGAGATTTGGAGGGGGCAAGATTAAAAAATATGAATGTAAATAACCCCAAACAAGTGAATAAAGACAATTTTTTATTATTTTTAGACAAAAAAGTAAACATATCCTACATCTTCTTGAAAATGTGCAAAGATAGTTGACAGTGTGCATGATCATGAAACATGATTAGTAAAAAATTATTTGTGACATTTTTGTGAGTGATAAGATGAAAATACACTTTATTTGATGGTAATTATATCATTTTTCATTTTAGTTTCAAATCTTTTGAATATTCAAATTACAAACTGTATACCCTATGCTTTTACAAACTGTGCCTTGAAACCTGAGTGAAGGTCAGAGTCTTGTGAAAGAGGAGATTATAATTGGTGTGATTATAGAATGTATGATTAATTATTAACTTGACATAAAAATTACTTAATATTATTTAAAAAAATTATGTTGTTATTATGCTAGGGGCATTCTATGTTAAATAACACAACCCTGTCTTCTATGAGTAAAAGTTATGAGTATACATTTGTGCGAGAAGGTATATGCATGTTTGGAGTGAACATTAAAATGTATATGTTGGTGATTTTATTATAATATAATCATGATGTATTATATTCTTTAAAGTATATTTTATATATTTTTATTAGCAAAAATAAAACTAACATAGTCCTACAGTCATCAAGAAACTTAACACAATCAAAGTGGTATCTTGTGAAAATTGGTAAATTGAGTGTTATATATTGAAGGAATTGATTTTTTAAAGTGTTTAAACATTATACAGAGGAATTTAAACCTTAATATTTATTTATAACCCTTTTTGGAATGAAATATAACAAATAACCTCTTCTCATATTAATATAGGCCTATGATTGAGTATACAGTCTATTCAAATTTGGTTAAGTCAATCTAATATAACTTAAAAGGGGAAATATAAAACTTGGGAAATATGCATAGGGTCAAATAATACCTAATACAATATTAAAATTAATTATAAACACCTTTGGAAGATTGTAATCTCATTTTCACCCTTCTCAAGTCTGTGAAACCAGTCCAAACCTTGTATTAGGGTTTCTACTTTGAAAGTGCATTTTTAAGAGTTATAACTGTCAATAATTGATGAAATTTGGTGAAAATTTTGAGTTCAACATGAAAAAAGATAATATAGTGTTTTTAAGTTGTGTAATTATAGATAAGTATATATGGAGGAGGATTGCATGGTAGACAGGGTAGAAGGAAACCTAAAGACCTAATATGAGAGTAGAAAGAGCCAAAAAAAGTTTTCAAATAGTTGAAACAAAGCCTAGAAATTTGTGAATAAATGGGATATATTACAAGGTATCCATACATGAGGTTGAGTTGATGATTTGAGTCCATACAATAAGAGTCTTTGACACTATAAGAGGTAGTGTATGATATGAGGATTGTGTTGAGAAGTTAAGTGGGGTTGAGAAGATGTTAGAGAGAACTCAAAGGAGTAGAAGGAAGTTTTTAAAAGCCATAATAAATCCTAAGGAACTAGAGACAAGATTTTATCCAAGTTATTATAAAGCGTAAAGCCTATTAAGGGGGATAGTCTCAAAGTAAGAGAGATTGAATGCATTGAGTAAGGAGAATAGAATGAAGAGTTTAGTGAAACCATTTGAAGAATGGTGGAGAATAAATGAAATGAATAAAATTTAGATGTGAATTTGAAATGTGTGTAGCATCCAAAGATAGAGATAAATCAATAAAAGACAAAGTGAAAGATATGTGGATATTGGCAAAGAGTTTTGACAAGCAAAGTATGAAATAGGGGTTTGCATCATGAGGGATGGTGAGGGGTAATGAGGGAGTGATTATAAATTATGAGGAATGGTGAGGGTCAATAAGGGAGTCATTTTAGATGATGAAGTATGAGGAGGGAGTGATTAGGGATGATGAAGCGATGATTAGGGATGGTAAAGGCCAATAAAGGAGTGATTACAGATAATGATAGATGGTGAGAGCCAATGAGGGAGTGATTAGGGATGATGAGGAAGTGATTAAATATAATGAGGGATGGTTAGGGTCAATGAGGTAGTGATGAGGGATGAGGAGGGATAAGTAACAAGTTATTAGAGATGATAAGGTATAGTGAGGGTCAATGAGGGAGTGATTAGAGATGACTAGGGATAGTGAGGTTTAATGAGGGAGAGATTAGGGATAATGAATAATGATGAGAGAGTGATTAGGGGTGATGATGAATGAGTAGGAAGTCATCAAGGATGAGATAAGGATGATGAATAAGTGAAATTAACACAAAGTGGTTGTTTGATGTGTACAGGTCATCAATATGACCTATGTTACCCCAGTCACACCACTTTGCATTAATTTCAAAGTGAGTGGTTTGAAAACATCAATTTTGACAAACCTGAGACTCCTAAAAATGCCAAAAATCAATCTAGAAGGCACAAAAACATAAAAAATGACTATATGTTTACCAAAAATGGAAATCAATTACAAAAGTTGTCCTAAAATCCTTAGGTTTAATACTTAGACCCTAAAAATCCCTAAGTACTGACCTGATTGGATTTTGAAAAACTATTTTCCACATTGTAAGGTGTGCAACTATGAGACCAACTCTATCAGATGCTAAGTGACCCTAATTTCTTATATTTACTAAAATAAATTTAAAGTATAAGAAATTAAATGTAATAATATAAGTGTAAACTTATACATAATAAGTACACATTATTTAAATTTGAAATAACACATGCATTATGAATCAATAATTATTGAGCCATAATTCAATAAAGTAATCACATTAATTAAATAACACACAATCACATTATTTAATAATGTGATCGCGTTACTGAAAATGTCCACAAAATTGTCCCCCAAATATGTGTACATGTTGATGAAGGAATTTCTTTGGTATGGATCTAGTGATAAAAATAAGATTCCCCTTCTCAAGTGGGAAAAAGTGTGTAAGCAGAAGGTGGGAAGGTAAGGGGTTAAAAATCTCTAATTACACAATCTAGCCCTTGGAGTGAAGTTGGTCTAAAATATGATTGTCTCTCTTGACATTATCTAGTATAAATTGTTTGACTCTAAATATCTTAGCCCAGAGGACCCTTAGAGTATTAAAGATATTGTCAATCCACCTAAGGGATTTCACGTTTGGACTTAATAATTAAATGCAAGAATTTAATTTTGGATCATATTTCTTGGACTATGAATAATGGATGTCTTTTTGATTTTTGGTTGGATTCCTAGAATGGGCACAAGCCCTTGGTTGAGTCTTTTCAGCCTGAGGAGGCTTCGGCCACTCTAACTAGTCATTGAGGGAGTAAAATGTTAGACTACCTAGAACCTTTAGATTATATCAAGTTGTCTTATTTGTAGTGGAAAAAGATGGATAACCTTCCCATGCATGAAAATAAAGGTATATTACTCTCTAATTACTTGTCATGAAGAAAGGTCTTTATTAATTCTAAAAAGGATATGATGCATTGGGTAGGTGAAAAATATGGGTCTTACTCTATTAGTCTAGGATATTAGATGGTTGAATCCATTGATCTTGGTGTTGAATGGGCCCACCCTCTTTGTTATAATAAGGAAGGTCTATAGAAAGATGGTGCCTTTGCTTAGTTAGCAGTCTAGAACAAGATTCTAACATAAGATAGATTAAGAAAATTTAGGCTGGTTGGTCCATCTAGATATTTTATCTATAATAATGAGGAGGAATAAGTGGAACATCTGTTGTTTGTCTAACCCTTTACGATGTGGTGTTGGTCTTGGATTTTTAGCAAATTTGATTGGTCATGGACGTGGCTAGCATCACTCAAAGATACATTTACTTCATAGCCCCTTGGTGACATATCTCTCTCTTTATTTAGCCTTTAGAAGGTAAGTCCATCCATCCTCATTTGGTATATCTATAAGGAAATAAATCAACATAAATTTGAAGGTAAATAAAAACATTTGCATGTAGTGTTGAAAAACATAGAGGTTTCAATTTCTGAGATAGTGGACCCTCTCAAATCAAGTGTAGGAAGGACAACCATTCTAGTTTGGACATGAAGATGTGTTGAAAATGGGATATTCTAACCATTGCTCCCATTAATTAGTCACTGGTTGTTGAGCAATGAAATAAAAAAAGGGATGAAATTGTTTGGATGCACTTGAATCTTGGGTGGTTCAAGTTAAATTTTTAATGAGCATCTCAGACTAATATGAGGGCCTTAGGTATTGGGTGTGTGATAAAGGATTATAGTGGTTATCTCATTCAAACTACCTCTATCAATTTTATTGATGGGATGAGTAATGAGGTTGAGGTGCATGAATTGGTAGCAGATCTTGAATTGGTAGTTTTTTGTGGGATTGAGAACTTAAAAATTGAATGGGATTCACAAATTGTGATTTTTGTTGTTTAGAATATGGGTGCCAAGTCCTAGAATCTTAATAATATCCTAAAATTTAATTGGCCACTTTTGAGTTCCCTCACCTTGTGGGGTTCTCATTATTTTCATAAAGATAACTCTGTGGCTGAGTTTTTAACCAACATAGGTATTGATCAAAAGGAGCAAAATTGTGTGGATAATAATCATGTCTCTTGGGAGGACATGGCATGGGTCATATCAATTAATTTCATCCCTTGATTCATGTGCTCTTCACTTGCATTGGTGTATTTATTTGAGAGCAAAGGTGATGGTTTAATGATTGATGATTCTTAATGATCAGGTCTAGCTCATGTCAACTAGGAGAAATGACTGTTTCCCTTAATGATATTTATTGGTAGTGCTTTCCTCTCAATTTATTCTACTCTACCTTTCCATTCAGTGTCATGTGGCTTCTTTTATTTATGATGGATCAAGTAGTGATTGAATCCTTGGTGTTATCGGTGAACTTTGATAAAGGCAAGATTAGGGAAATGGGTTTTGGTGGTCCTATTTCTTTCAGACATCTTAAGAAAGTGTTTTAGCTTGTAACAGAGGTGTTGAAGGTAGTTTGTGAGGTTGTTGGGGAATATTTTTAAACAATCTAAGAATTAAGGTAAATTTTGATATTGTGTCCCTCTTTTCCATTAATTTTTTTATTCTAGTGGATGATATGTCTCAAGTTTCATAGTTGGTGGATTTCTTTATCTTGCTTGGTTGTTGTTGGGGCTTTGGTTGAATTCAATAATGGGTCCTTTGAATTCCTTCCTTTTTCCATCAAGGATGGAGTGGGGCTTATTCATGCTTCCCTTGTCTTATGTGGAGGAATTATAGTTTATGCTCAAATGTCCCTCCTCTGTTAGCCACTTATTTCCTCATCCACCTCTATATGATGTATTGGCTCCCATCCCAAAGTTGGTAGATTGGGTAGTGGCTCTTAGGTCCCCAACTCAGGGTTATACTATCAAACTCTTGGCTTGTGGGATGTATCATAGTAGAATTCAGGTCTGGAACTAGGTTTTACTAGCCTCTCCTAGGGTTATGTTTGGGGTTCTAATGGATTTCTTGGAACTTGTTTGGTTCCAATTTTTGACTGGTGGGGTCCCTTAGCTTAGGTATGTTGGAGCTTTTTCATCAAAAGGGGTGAAGTTGCAAGAGGCAAGTTTACTTCAGTTTGGATCTTCAACTAGGCTAGGGGCCACAAAGCTTCTATTGTGGGTGTTGATAATTAGGGAGGGTCAATCTAGGAGTGGATCAAAAATTTTGACTAATCTCAAAGCTTATTTTGGGTTGGTTGTTTTTTTGTGACTGGTCTATGATGTGACAATTTATGGTGGCCTTTTTTGGATCTTTAATGGTCTCTATCGGCATGACAGTTTGTTAGTTGTAATCATTATGGATGAATATGTAATATAATGAAACTACTTTAACTGTTATGTTTTTTGTCTTGCAAAGTATCTTTGTAATCTAGTTTTTTAGGTCATATGTTTATAATCTTTTTACCAATATGTCAAACTATAATAATTTATTTTTTTGTGTCTTTTTTCTTATATAAAAAAAGTCCAATCAAACCTAAAATCAATTTAAAACAAACTAAAAATAAATAAATAAATAAAACAATCAAAATTTATAAATTTATTTTAAAGATCAAATAAAAATAAATTAAAACACATCATAAAGTTCAATTATATCATTGAAATTTTAATTTTACCATATCTAATTTATTATATTAAATTATTAAATTTTAAAATAATAATATTAATAATCTAATCTCCTTTAGAAATGCAGGGCAATAGGGAAATCCAAGTTAAATGTATGTTGGCTATAGTTTAACTTCCCAACTAAGATTTCAATTTTGTAAAGAGGTCACTATTTATAATTAATGTTCTTAATTAGTTTAGAGAATTTTTAAAAATTTATTTAACAATGAAAATATTAGGTAATTTTATAAGTGTTTCTCCATCATCATCATCATCATCATCATCATCATCATCATCATCATCATCATCATCATCATCATCATCATCATCATCATCAAAATCATCAAATATTTAATAATTTATTATTTTTAAATGAATATATTAAAATATTTATATATTTAATATTAATAAAATTAATTTTAATAATATTTTTTAACGAATATATAAATTTATTATATTCTTTATTAAAATAAATGCAGTCTAATTATTAATAATAAAATGTATTTAGTCAAGAATTATGATCAATTACACTTAAATTTTTAAAATTAATTTAATTTAAAAATGATTGTAATTACTTATTTTTAAAAATTTATTGAAAACCAAAAAATAAAGCTATAGTAAAATTTTATATAGACACTAATAAAAATATATAAAACTATGATCTAAAAGGGAACCTTTCCTTTTTAGGAGAGGCAAGAGGGTAAGTCTAAAAGAAAACATAAATAAAAAGAAGGAAGGAGATGTACTTAGATTATGAATAAAGTTAATAATTAATATATAGTTGTGTTTATCTAATTTCTTTTGATTTTTTAATAGTAAATAGAGAAATTAGTAAGAAAGAGGTTATGAGTTTAATTATTTTTAGATAGTATATGTTATCCATTTTTTATGATATAAATTTTAGATAGTTAATAATTTTAATATATTTAAAATTAAGTAATTAAAAAAAATTATTTTATATATTTTAAATGATTGTGGATATTTTCAAAAAAATTACATTGACTGAAAAAATTATACTCTCTTTTTAATTATGAAGATGATTTTTTTTAATATGTTTTACACTAAATTTATTACTAAAACCAAATATATATTAATGTTTCATTCAATACAAAATTAAAAAAAAATGGGGGGAGTATAGTAGATCTTATATAGACACTAATAAAAATATATAAATTTATGATCTAAAAAGGAAGCTTTCCTTTTTTAAGAAGTTAAAAGGTAAGTTTAAAAGGGAACATAAAGAAAATAAAAAAGATGTGCTAATAAATTATTAATAAAGATAATAATTAACATATATTTGTGATAATATAATGTTTTTTTTTTTTTTTTTTTTCTTAAAATAGTATTTATAATATAAATTTTTTAATTAGATTTATAATAATTATTGTTGATGTTTCACTTTTTATAATTGAAGAATTAAGATTTCTCATTTATAAAGTTTCATCCATATTCATGAAATAAATATAATAACATAATTTTTTTTTTATATTCAAAAAAAATTATAATATAATTGTGAATGAAAAAATTAAAAAATAAATAAATTACAAATTCAATTTTTTTTATAATTGAAAAATTAAAAAAATACTTATAAAATTCTATTTATATTTTTACCATAGTGAATACAAATCACTAATATTGATTACCAAAAAATAATGTGTTTATTATCTATAACCTTGTCATTGCACAATGCAATCATTGTTTTTACTCTTTCTTTTTTTCTAAGATTCACTGAGTATTGATTATGAAATGCCTTACAAACTTTTAAAGAGAGAGATTACAATTTCCATCCATAAATGTAAAAATAAAATAAAAATAACACTATTATTTTAATTTTTGTTTCTATTCCTTTGATTATGAAATGCCTTACAAACTTTTAAAGAGAGAGATTACAATTTCCATCCATAAATGTAAAAATGAAATAAAAATAACACTATTATTTTAATTTTTGTTTCTATTCCTTTCTTCCCTGATTCAGATCTTGAAGAGAGAAGAAGGCGGATTGGACAGTTGTCTGGAAGAAAAAAAAAGGCAGCCTCAAAAAGAGGCCTCAACACCATCTAATATGATCCTCATGATAGAGGTGGAGGAATCTAAGATTGCAGAATGTTTTGTAACCGTTCTGTTTTGCTGGTTGTTCACGGATTTTTGGCCTTCGATAGTTAACATTTTGATTAGATTGCTTGTTTGTTGTTTTGACACTTGTTTCCTGTTGACAGAGGAGTTTCAAGTAAAATTTATTGTGTTCTTTTTATTGTATAAAGTTACGAAGCCTTTCAAAATCTATGATTTTATTTTTATCTTAAAAAATATTATATATTCGTTTTAAAATTATTTATATAATCAAATATTGTATTAATTAAAGATACATTGAATTATTTGATCTTTATAAGTTCTTAAGAAATTTTTTTCAGTTTATTAAGGAGTTGGACATAAATGCTAATAATTTGTAATATTGAGAAATGAAATAAGAAAAGAAGAATATATATAATATAATTATTCAAAAAAAAAATGTAAATAAATTATAATTTTCTTAAATTTAAATATAAATATTTTTTTCAAAATATTTAAATTAAATAATTTTAAATATAAAAATAATAATAATAAATTATTATTTAAAAATTAAATTATATATTTAATGTTTACACATATTATCATTTGATTAATTAATTTTGCTAATTTTTTTTTTAATACTTTATTTTATATATTCCTTGCCAATCATTAATGCATACATGATATATTAAATGTGTGGTTGTGAAGTAGTGTGAAAGCAGCACATTATGAAGCGACGACAGGGCTGGTATTCTGCTGCATAAGGCTGTCTTTTGTTAAAGTAATTGTCTTTAGCAGTAAAGACAGCTTTGAGAATTATTCTGCTGTATAAGGCCGGCTTTTGTTAAAGTAGTTGCTTTTAGCAATAAAGACAACTTTGAGAATCCTTTTCTGATATTATAGCTATCATAACTAACTTTTTATGTCATGATTTATCTAAAGTTGTAAAATGGTGACTTCCTCCATTTAAGTACTAAAATAAAACAGTGGACTTATATGAGAGCAAAAAATGGTACCACGCAGCCATATAAAAACCTTGCTTTTAGAAATACAGAATTGGTTTATAACCAATGCCCCAACACTAATAGTGGAATTCATTGATTTTGTTTGAAACATTTATATTATTCTTTAATATTTTAATTTTTTTTAAGTTAGAAATTTTGATTGAGCACACTTTTACGTTAAAGACTCAAAGGTATCCATTAATAATTTCGATAATCTTTTTTTTTTTTTTTAAGAATCATCCAATAAATTCTGGTATGTCACTTTAAGAACTGATAAGATGTTAATATGATCATAACTATAATATGCTCAAAATTCAGTGGCTCGTCTGAAGCTGTAAAGTGAAGGGACGATGATTTCGCTTTGAGAAATCTTTCTTTTGAAAAGTAATTTATGTTATGATGGAATACATTGAATATTTTTTAGGTTAAAGTTATATATAGACAAAACAAACGAGAATATTGTATTAACTCTCCAACAGATTCTTGGCTAAGTTTGGAGCTCTCCACCTTTCTCCTATTGAAGATTGGCGTTGTGAAAGTCCCTTTCCTTGGGAAGAATGCAAAGAACCAATTACTAAAAACTTAACCCTATTACAAACTTCTTATTTGATCAAAATGTTGTTGAAGGAATAAGTGATTTGGCTTTCGATGAATTTTGTTGTAGTCTTAGGTCTTCCCCTCTATCTTAGATTGTTGGATCAATTGCATTTGAGGTGCTTGGAGAATCCACATATTATGTTCATCACTGATTTTTTATGATTTGAGGTCTTGGTTTAGTGCTTGAAAGATGTTCTGATTTTTTGTGACCATGGCTTCTAGCGGTGGTATTTTCTTGCATTCTTTGAGTTGTTCCATGGTAGTGCTTCATTCATGCACACCTGAACTATTGTGGGATGTTATTTTAATTATTTTTTGGTGGTTTTCCTTGTGAAGTTTCTACGCTTTGATTCTTTAATATTCTCTTTTGTAACTGGGTTGCTAGCTTCATTGTCACTTTAATTTTAGGTTTTATGCCTATCTCCTTTTATTATCTTATAGCCTTTTTTATTTTATTTTTGTTTTAATCTACTAGTCAAATTATTTTGTGTGACGGGATAAGGGCCCCTTTTCCTTTATTATTTTCTATCAAAAATATAATTCCATCTTTTAAATTGTTAATAAAAATGAATGTATACATTATATTTATGATGATTTTACAATACCCTTTATTGTATTAGATTTGATTTAGATGAATTTATTGCATCTCCTTTCCTGCTCCACTCGGTCACCCACCCAAAATGTAAGAAAGAAGAAGAAGAAGAAGAGTTAAAATCCATTTGAAAGGTCACATAAAAATAATTTAAAGCCCACCCTAAAGCTGAATTAAAATGCAGAAATTTTAATGATGTCATATCTAATTTATTATAATTGTTACATTATGTTAAATTTAAAAATAATAATATTAAAATTGTAATCTCCTTTAGAAATGCAAGGCAATAGGTAAATGCAAGTTAATTATGAATCTCAGTTGATAATTTAACTTTTCAACTAAGGTTTCAATTTTTTATTGAGATTCCTAAGTAGTGGTTTTTTTAAAGTTATTTTTGTTTAGTTTGTATTTAAAAATTAAGGTATTAAATAATTTTAAGCATATTTTTATGTGAAATTATGTTTCTTTGTATATATTTGATAGGATTAAATACATATTTTGGGAGGTTTTATAACAATAGAGAGAAAAATTTAAAGATTAAATGAGACATCTTTGTAAATGGCTCATAGAAAATGAAAACAAACAAATAAAAATCAAGGTTTTGAGTTAATCTTATAACAAACCTTCATGAAAATTTAACTCATCTTCAATAGAGATGAATAAGAACAAAATTGTATGGTATTTTTATTGGTGTCCATAAGGACATGAATCCCCACTTTTTTGAATGACTATATGAGTTGTCTATAATTCTTTTTGCCTAACTAATACATACTTGACACAGGAAAGTCATTTATTCTTCTCTCTTTTTTTTTGTACGAGTCTACAAAATCATGTTTTTTTTATGAAATCCTTGTCTTATTGTTTCATGTTGGTCTACATTATAAAATCTCTCCAAACTATCACTAGGTTATTCTCAAGTAGAGAAGGCTTCTTAGTTTAATTTTAAGAATTTATAGAATAAAACTCATATGTTGGACTTTGCATTCTGAGGAAGCCCCTTTTAAGGTTTATTTTATATATATTTTTTTTATATAGACATAGTCATATGGTAAAGCCTTTCACTATAGTTTTTAATTTATCCAAAATATGTTGGTCACCTATTAGTCACATGAAACAAGTCATAAGCCACCTATTGGTCGTTTGGACCAAGCTTAGTTGGGGTCACTTAAATCAAATTGCACATTCAAAGACATTGATACCTTTTCCATTGACAATAAGTATAAATAATCTTATTTTTCTTGGTTTTTAATGTATACATAAGGATGTGTAGATTCACTTGATATGTTATTAACTATTTTATTGTGTTTGGGAAACTAAGGTTTAGTTTCTAAATAATAAAGGGGTTGGATTAAGGGGTAAAATATAGAAAAGTGTAGTAAAACACAAATTTATACCAATTTGATCAAATTAATTACATGAGGAAAATAAATGACTTATCTAGGCAAAATAGTCATCTACAGGTTCTAGAACAGTCCAAAAAAAGTCATGAATAGTTAGGGATAACGATTCATTTCTAGATCTACAACTCAAATTTACTCTAGATAGGAACACCGAGTTTAGACAGGAGCTCCTAGTGTTGTAGTCCAGACAGGAGCACATGTCACTATTGTCTAGATAGGAGCATTCATCACTAATGTCTGATTCTAACACTATTGTCCATTTTGATTTTTATTTTGAATTTTAGTGTGGCCTAATTTTAGGGTCTTGTAGGTGTCCTTATTTCTTATGATCACCTGTCTATGTGACTATATGACTTGTTTTCTTCTCAAACCCTAGGTCTACCTACACACATGAAACATCAAACATATCAAAATTAAAAAGGGGGAAAATGGGTTAAGGGAAGTATGATCGCATGATCTAAAACACCTATTGTTTTAATCACTGCCTACATTAACCCTCAAGCTAGGGTCTTAGATAAAATGTATTTCTCCCTTAGGGAACATGCATAATCAATGTGCATGGTAGATGCAAGAATGAAATTTTGCCTATGCCCTTCCTTGATCAAGCATGCAAATCTATGTGTGATGTAGAATTTTGATCTATACTATTGATTGATTTTAATTATTTAGTGTGCCCAAGTAGTAAGTGTTAGATATAAAATGCCTTGTGAATTCCTTTATATAGGATACTTTTTATTTTGAATTTAGGATCTTTAATCATGCTAGTCATCACCAAAAACATAAATAAAACTTAAGGGAGGGGATAAGAAGGGTCCAGGACCCATTAAGCAAGAAAAATGACCATTGGACAATAGTGCCATGGAGGAGAGAGAGAGAGAGAGAGAGAGAGAGAGAGAGAGAGAGAGAGAGAGAGGTTCACTTGGAATTGCATGACTAATTTGTACATTTGATGTATTGTGCATAGGAAAATGAGGTGAAAAGTAACTTTCCAATTTATCAAAATTATTTTATTTAGAAGAGGGAAGAAAAGAGATAGGTTTGAGAGAAGAAGATGCATCTACTTTTTTTTCACTATCACTTTCATATGCATCATCATATTCCTCATTACAATAATAGTAATTGTCTTCATTGTAAATGAAATTGTTTTCCTCATTTTTGGCTAATGTGCAATTTTGTAAATTTATCCACTCATTTTCATAATTATGAGAAAAAAATAGAAAGTTATCTATAAGATGAGAGGGAAGAAGTGCCTTCGTGGCTATTTTATTACTTTCACCAAAGAGAGTGTGTAAAAGTACTATTAAGCAAATAAATGCACAAATGACTACTAACATAGAGATTTTGAAAATATTTTTGACACTCCAAATAATTTATAAAAATTTCAAAAATTCTATCTAAAAATTGTAAGGGAGGAAGGCTTGGGGTTTGAGGGTCTAGTTTGGAAATCTAGGGTTTTGGGTTAGAGTTTTAGAATTTTGAAATTATTGAAATAATTTGAATTCTAAAATAAATGTACAAAAAATTATACAAAAAAGCAAAATTTTGAAATTGAATTTTTGAACAAAAATGTGAAGGAAAACCCTAGGGGTACCTATGGTTTTGAGACTTGTTCAAAGTAAGTCGAGTTCACCAAATGTTTTATTGTGTTTAAGAAACTAGGGTTTAGTTTCTAAACAATAAAGGGGCTGGATTAAGGGGTAAAATATAGTCAAGTGTAGTAAAACATAGATTTATACCAATTTGACCAAATTAATTACATAGGGAAAAGAAATGATTTATTTGGGAAAAATAGTCATCTACGAGTTCTAGAATAGGCAAAAAATAGTCAAGAACAGTTAGAGATAAAGATTCATTTTCAAATCTATAACTCAAATTTGCTCTGTATAGGAGTGTTGGGCATTATAGTCTAGACATGAGCACCTATCATTTTTGTCCAAACAGGAGCATTCATCACTATTTATTGATTCTGATACTGTTGTCCATTTTGATTTCTAATTCTAGATTCTAGTGCAATTTGATTTTGGGGTCTTGTAGGTGTCCTTATTTCTTCATGATCACCTATCTATGCTACTGTATGACCTATTTTTTTCTCAAACCCTAGGTCTACCTACACACATAAAATAAAAAAACATATCAAAAGCAAAATGAGAAAAAACTAGGTTATGGGAAGTATGATCGCATGATCTAAAACCCCTATTGCCCTAGTCACTCCCTACATTAACCCTTAAACTAGAGTCTCATATCAAATATGGTTCTCCCTTATAGAATGTGCATAATCAATATGCATAGTAGATGCAAGAATGAACTTTCACCTAGGCCCTTCCTTGATCAAGCATACAAATATATGTGTGATATAAAATTTTGAGCTATACTATTGATTGATTTTAATTATTTAGTGTGTCTAAGTAGTAAGTGATAGATATAAAATGCCTTGTGATATCCTTTATATAAGAGACTTTTTATTTTGAATTTGGGAGCTTTATTCATGCCAGTCAACATCAAAAACATAAATAAGACTTAAGGGAGGGGCTAAGAAGGGTTTGGGACCCGTTAATCAAGAAAAATGACCGTTGGACAACAACGTCAGGGAGGATAGGAGCACTGACCATTGTAGTCCACCAAAATTTTATTGTTTAGGAATTAAAAAAAAGGCTAGGACTGACATAGGGCAAGTATAGGGGTCTTTGGGGTATATATCAGTTGACTAAAATAATGGAAAGGTGATAAAAGTGAGAAACAAGACCAAGACAAAAAAAACAAAGACATGACTAGTGTGCACAAGGCTTGTATTCTCGAGTCAGTGTCTCTTATGAAGAGGACTATGAAAATAAATGATATGTATAGTTACTTGACCAATTTAGGGCATATACATTAACCTTTAAACATTATTAATATATGCCTCAAACAAAATGTGTTAAACAAATGTAGTTTTATCTATTGCAATGATTATTAGAGATTATGGAAACATTATTTTGGAAAAAAATTTGACATGATGGAATACACTATATATATATATATATATATATATATATATATAGACAAAGAAAATGAGGATATTGTACTAACTCTCCAATGGATTTAGTGGCTAAATTTGGAGATCTCCACCTTTCTCCTATTGAAGATTGGCATTGTGAAAGTCCCCCTCTTTGGGAAGAATTCAAAGAACTATTTATAAAAGACTTAACCCTCTTACAACTTCCTATTTGATCAAAATATTGTTGAAGTAATAAGTGATTTGGCTTTCGATGAGTTTCGTTGTAGTCTTAGGTATTTCTCTCTATTTTGGATTATTGGATCAATTGCATTTGAGGTGCTTGGAGAAGCCATGGATTATATTTATCACTAAATTTTTATGATTTGAGGTCTTGGTTTAGTGCTTGAAAGTTGTTCTAATTTTTTGGTGACCATGGCTTCTGGCGGTGTTATTTTCTTGCATTTCTTGAGTTGTTCTATGGTATTGATTCCTTCATGCACATCTAGATTGCTATGTTAGGATGTTATTGTAATTATTGTTTGGTATTTTTATTTGTGATGCTTCTAAGATTCCATTCTTTAATTTTCACACACACACACACACACACACACACACACACACACACACACACACACACACACACACACACACACACACACACACACACACACACACACACACACACACACACACACACACACACACACACACACACACACACACACACACACACATGCAAGCACGCGCGCACGCATGCACACACGCACACACATCTATGTGTGTGCGTGTGTGCATGCGTGCGCGCGTGCTTGCATGTGTGTGTGTGTGTGTGTGTGTGTGTGTGTGTGTGTGTGTGTGTGTGTGTGTGTGTGTGTGTGTGTGTGTGTGTGTGTGTGTGTGTGTGTGTGTGTGTGTGTGTGTGCGTGCGTGTGCGCACGTGTGTGTGCATGTGCGCGTGCGTGTGTGTGTGTGTGCACGTGTGTGCGTGTGCGTGTGCATGTGTGCGTGAGCGCGCACATACACACACACACACCACCCAAAATGCAAGAAATAAAATAAGAAAAATAAGAAGAATGAATGAAAGAAGTGAAAAATAGTTAAAATCCATTTGAAAGGTCATATAAAAATAGTTTAAAACCCACCCTAAAGCTGAATTAAAATGCAGAAATTTTAATGATGCCATATCCAATTCATTATATTTGTTAAATTATATAAAATTTAAAAAATATATATTAAAATTATAATCTCCTATAGAAATGCAAGGCAATAGGTAAATGCAAGTTAATTGTGGATATAGTTGATAATTTAACTTTTCAACTAAGGTTTCAAATTTTTATTGAGGTTCTTAAGTAGTAGGTTTTTTAAGTTATTTTTGTTTAGTTTGTATTTAGAAATCAAGGTATTACATAATTTTAAGAGTATTTTTTTTTATGTGAAATCATGTTTCTTCGTATATATTTTTTATTTGATAGGTTTAAATATGCATTTTGATAGGTGTTGTAACTTAATATAATGGAGGGAAAGATAAAAATTTAAAGATTAAATGAAATATCTTTGTAAGTGGCTTACAAAAATTAAAAATTAACAAATAACAAACAAGGTTGTGAGTTAACCTTACAACAAGCCTTTGTGAAACTTTCACTCTTCTTCAACATAACTGAATAAGACTCACTTGAGCAAAGGGTCATATTGGAAGATTTTTGAACCATTTCTTCAGTTTTTTGACCCTTTTTGCACTTACATTTTTTTTCTTTTTTTTCATTTCGGTCTACTCCCAATTATCTTCCACATGCTTCAAGGAGAAGGGCAAAGAGATTTCAATAGTATTAAAGGGCTCAAATTTATCTTTTGAGTGCTTCATTGGTTCCACCCTTGATCAGGATGTATCAATCTCTAGTGTCATCTCACTAGAGATAGGTTGTTCAGTAATTGTTTTATTCAATACATAACATTTGAAATTGAAACCTTAGCTTCTTCCAATACTCTTGCCTCTATGAATCTTCCAACTAAAAAATCTAGAGGTTTAGTTCTTGGGGTATTGGCTTCCTCTTCTTCTTTAGCTTCTTTTTCTAAGTCTGAGGATTCATGATAATTAGGTCCAAGCACTCTCAAAATACTAGGGGAGGAATTCTTACACCAAGTTGGTTCAACCTTTCTTTTGTTAAGGTTGATACACTCTATGGTCAGGTGTCTAGTTTTAAAACACTTGCAACACCTAAAAGGTAAACTTTCATAGTGAAAGGGTTTAGTCCACACAATATCTTCTACAATCATGTCAAAAGAGGTTGAAAGTCAATGAAAGTATCAAGGATTGTCAGGATTCCAACAAAAGTGGTGTGGGCAAACATAGAGGTGGTGTTGTTAGTCTACTAAAATTTATTCAATGAGTTACGTATTGCCTTGAAATAGGATTCAAACCAAAAATGAAGGGGGAGATTGTTGGGAAATAAACCGGAAGCACACAATTGATTACCAAACCAAGCAACTTAATATGCGTAAATTAACCAGATTCACCAAGTAACTAGAATTCAGAATAACACATGATATGAGAGACAATACACAACTTGTATTAACACTTTATACAGAAAAGAATACAATAAAGAAGATGCCACTTCTTCTCCAACACCTCTTCAGAGGTTCGCCACACCTCAAGTGAACGGTAATTCTTCTCCCCAAAGCTCTCCCTCTCAGGTCCCAACACCTAACTCAAATACAGAGTTGGTGTTCACCTCCCGTGCTCCACGCACACCACAAGTGTTCCACGCACTCCACAAGCACTCCACGTGCTCCACAAGTACTCAAGGTACTTCAAGTAGATCTCCCATGAACCTGCAACAACCTGCAATTCAACAGACCATACTTATGGAAGGAACTCCCTTGCCTTCCTCTCTTGCTCTATCCGAGTACACACCTGTACTCCAAGTAGATCCTACCTGATACTGCTCCCTGTTGTGTTGCTATCTATATGATCCTGCACACCTGCAAATCAACCCGGTTCTGCACACCTGTGAACCTTGACCTTGCACACACATACACCTGCAGATCAACGATCTTACTTACCATGTAGATCTCCTATATAGGCCATGCAACTGTGACCAAGATCCTACACACCTGAAGAATCCTGCTGACTCTCCAAAACCAGCACCTACACCTGGTACTGTGGAACTAGGAGGAACACCCTTGCTCACCTCACACACAGAAGGAGCAAACTTTTCTCAACTCAAACTAGAACACTTTTCCAATACAACCATGAGTCTATTATATAGATCTCATCCAAACAATGATTAGACATCTAATTATAATAATTAGATCCGCAACTCTCAGTCTAAAAATAGATCTAAACATACAAACACTTGGTTCGTTAGCTAATTGCCCGTAATAAGCTCACAGTCGAACCACACAGGCGATCGATGTCGGTCCCTGTCTGCCTGGGGTCACCGACGCCGGCCGATCTCTGACCGACGTCGGTTGCCTTCCTGTCTTATCCTGCCGACGTCGGTTGGCCAGACCAACGCCAGTTTCTTCTGACACTCAGCAACTCATCCTGCAACCTCCTCCGTGTCTGCATCAGTGAAGCTTTTAGCTCCACAACCTAACAATCTCCCACTTGGAGATAAACAGTTGCACTGTAGCTGTACCTGTACCCCATTTAATTTGTTTCCTGGTTTGTATCCCTCTTCAAGATCAATCCTGAAGACAACCCACCACACATCCCGAGGTGTACCTCCTGTCATCCGAGTACCCTGCCAAATCTGAACCTATAAATCCATGTAGTGAAGTCCTGACCCTGCATAACATGAATCCTTGCTGCCGGTCCCTCTCAAGTACTTGAGAACCCACTTCCCCGAATTGGCTCCTAACTCTCTGACAGCTCCCACTGCATGGGAATACTCAGGTCTATACCAGACCTCATGTGATTTTGGACACTGTACCTGTCCAGCCCTTAGTGTGCTCTGGCTTTGCATCCTGAACCTTGCCAACACCTGATTCACATCAGCTCCCACTCGAGACAAAATCAACCTGTGATCTCCATGTCTCCCATGTCAAAGAATTTTGCTGCTCCAAACTCCTCCTGACATGTCACTGAAACTAATCTTACCCTTAGCTCAGCAAAACCCTATATGTACAATCCTGCTAGCAAAACATACCATCCACATACAGCAACAGAATGATGTCATGACTCATCATCCACCTGGTAAGGCAAACCACAGTAGTTACCCTGACATTGACTGAAGCCGTGCTTCGTCCTCCACCTGTCAAAACCTGTACCACTATCCTGCAGCTCCTCAAGACCATATACCTGGTCTTCCGTCTCACGTATCCATTCTCTCTATTCTTCTACTAAGGAATCCATTCGTCTCTGTGCTTTCTTCCAGCTGACATCTCTACCCAAAACACCTGTTTGGTTCTCCTCCAAGGAATCACATCCTCATCCATGCCAAGCTCACACCTGTTTCCTGGATCCTTCCTGCTCTACAATCAGCAACATGTATAAAGAAGAGGAACAACGAATTTGAGGGCCTACTTACGTCTTTAGTCCTCCGTATGGGTGTTTGAGACTCCTTGACAACGTGCTGTCCACCCAAAATCCGTTACAGTGACCGACCTCGGTCACTCCACAGTCTGCATCCGACCGACGTTGGTTCCATGCGTCTGTCCCTGACTACCGACCCTGCGGTGTCCCTACTACCGACGTCGGTCCTCCTGACCGACATCGGTCTTACCTACTGCCGACGTCGGTCCTCCTTATCGACGTCGGTCTTACCCTGCCCGACATCGCCGGCTTCGGTCTGCACATGACCGACATCGGCCCCTGTCTGTTCGACGCCAGTTCCTCCTGACCGACGCCGTTACTTGTGTTCATCTTTGAGTGATGACTTTTTACCCGCGAGCTTCTTTGAATCAAAACCCATGTCCAAACTGCTCTGCTCAGAAGTATCCAGCCACATCCACTGGTCTTTGTCTGCCATCTCCTCCAAGAACACCAAGGTTTTCCAGTTCTTAAGCCTGTTAAATATATCTGTCTTCCGCTTAAGAACATGCATCTCCTTCTTGCTCATGTGACCAAGCCTACGAAGCCACGTCTCCGCAACAAAAGAAGAATCAGTGATATAAACAAGTAGATAAAGAGTACCTGTTTTCTTACCACCAGTTAATTCAAGTGCATCGCTGTGAGAGTTCTTGTGCATCTCTCATCACCCAATCTTTCTAAAGAAATTAGCCATATCTCCAAACCTAGGACCTGCATGACCTTCATCAACACTTGTGTGTTGGCCGCCTGCAATTTCAGCTTCACTTCCCCTTTGCCAATTCTTTGGCAAGGCTTACCAGCTCCTCTACCTAGGGCTGCATGGAAAGAGGCAACCGAATATTTTATCCAAGATTCAACTTTATCCAAGAAACCTCCCAGAGCATCCTGTGCAACAACACCTGCTACATCTGCTTCTTCAGTTTCTTCATGCTGATCTGCTACCAACCAACAATAATCTTTTACCTGCTCTTTCTTTCCATAGGACCGTGAGTAACCATCTGTGCTTTTCAACTCCTCCATTCTTAGCTTACTTTGATCTGCTGTTGCTCTACTCCCACTCGATCAGAAACCCCTGAGAGTGCCCTGTAACCAAACACAAAACCTGCTTCCTGCAACCTTAGCTCTGATACCACGTGTTGGGAAATAAACCAGAAGCACACAATTGATTACCAAACCAAGCAACTTAATATACGAAAATTAACCAGATTCACCAAGTAACTAGAATTCAGAATAACACATGATATGAGAGACAATACACAACTTGTATTAACACTTTATACAGAAAAGAATACAATAAAGAAGATGCCACTTCTTCTCCACCACCTCTTCAGAGGTTCGCCACACCTCAAGTGAACAATAATTCTTCTCCCCAAAGCTCTCCCTCTCAGGTCCCAACACCCAACTCAAATACAGAGTTGGTGTTCACCTCCCGTGCTCCACGCACACCACAAGTGCTCCACGCACTCCACAAGCACTCCACGTGCTCCACAAGTACTCAAGGTACTTCAAGTAGATCTCCCATGAACCTGCAACAACCTGCAATTCAACAGACCATACTTATGGAAGGAACTCCCTTGCCTTCCTCTCTTGCTCTATCCGAGTACACACCTGTACTCCAAGTAGATCCTTCCTGATACTGCTCCCTGTTGTGTTGCTGTCTATATGATCCTGCACACCTGCAAATCAACCCGGTTTTGCACACCTATGAACCTTGACCTTGCACACACATACACCTGCAGATCAACGATCTTACTTACCATGTAGATCTCCTATATAGGCCATGCAACTGTGACCAAGATCCTACACACCTGAAGAATCCTACTGACTCTCCAAAACCAGCACCTACACCTGGTACTGTGGAACTAGGAGGAACACCCTTGCTCACCTCACACACAGAAGGAGCAAACTTTGCTCAACTCAAACTAGAACACTTTTCCAATACAACCATGAGTCTATTATATAGATTTCATCCAAACAATGATTAGACATCTAATTACAATAATTAGATCCGCAGCTCTCAGTCTAAAAATAGATCTAAACATGCAAACACTTGGTTCGTTAGCTAACTGCCCGTAATAAGCTCGCAGTCGAACCACACAGGCGACCGACGTCGGTCCCTGTCTGCCTGGGGTCGCCGACGCCGGCCGATCTCTGACCGACGTCGGTTGCCTTCCTGTCTTATCCTGCCGACGTCGATTGGCCAGACCAACGCCAGTTTCTTCTGACACTCAGCAACTCATCCTGCAACCTCCTCCATGTCTGCATCAGTGAAGCTTTTAGCTCCACAACCTAACAGAGATAGGGTACACATACCCAAATGGGCCTAGTTAAAAAAAACTCATTGAATGGGTTAAATCTTAGAAACTTGGGTTTTATAAGTTGTTCATGCCTGCCTTAGTTCCACTATTTGTAAAGAAGTTGGTCTTTGTCTAAAGTAAGATGAAAAATAACTATAAATAAACCTTTTGCATAGGGATACAATTTGAGATTACCTTTGAGAGACATCCACTACTCAAAGAGCCATGTATTTAGATTTGGGAGGTTTGGTCAAAGGTTGTAAAATTGACAAATGAATTCTCTACCCAAGTAATAGTTTCTATTGACCAGGACTAATTGTAAATCATCTTTTTCCAAAGATATAGAGGGGTTTGATTGAGTTGGGCAAAAAGAGGCTTTAACTTTTGGTTTGACTTCTATGTAGGAGGAGCTTATTGTCTATGTCGGACCGCCTCTGTAAAAGTTATGTGCTCATTCTTCCTCTGCGCTAACCCAAAGACCATCTCCTCTTATATCTACTTAGTAAAATGCTCAGCTACTTCTTGAGAGTCTGGATTCAACTATTTTCCATTCACTGAGGGGTTCGATCTAAGATCATCAGATTGAAGACCAAGAAGAGGTGCAAGGGAACTCTTTTTAAAAGCCATAGGAATAATTATTTTATTATTTTTTTAATAATTTTATTATTTTTTAAATAAATAAATTATTATATTTATATTTAAATTAATAAAGATAATTTTCATAATATATATATTTATAGTGATTATATATAAAAATTATATTTCTTATTGAAAATGATGTAATCTAATTAATGTGGATGAATAAAAAAAGATATTAATCTCCAAATAAATTTGATAAAATATATACCTTATAATCCTTTAACACTTAATTAAAGACTACCATTAATATTTGAAAAAAAAATTACATTTCTCATACATTTAATAAATCTCAAAACTTAATTTAAATAAATTTTAAAAACTAAATTAATTTAATTACCCATTTTGAATTTTTTCTCCCTAACATAAACAAGAACCAATACAGGGTTTCTTGGAATACTTTACTTGGTTTCTAATTTTTTTTGACTCTCGGGTTTCTTGGAATACTTTACTTGGTTTCTAATTTTTTAAGTATTGCTTTGACGGAAGCCCGGGTCACCTTTTGTGGAGTTTCTCACATTTTTCTTTGTACTTCGCTTGTTTTGTTTTGGTTTATGAAGTAAAGCAACTTCATATTACCGATTTGTTATTGGCTTTCATAGACTTTGGGCTCTTTGCATTACTTTGCTTATTTTTGGTTTGCGAAGGAAAGCTACCTTGAAAACCTGATTTGGTGAAGCTTTCAAAGTTTTATGATTTACTTTATTTGTTTTGGTCTATGAAGTAAAGTAATATCGTTAAACCCATTTTGGTCCTGGATTGTGAAGACTTCGGGTTTTTCATATTAATCTATTGGTATTTGGTGGTTATGAGCAGTAAATCTACATAGAGATTCCGAGATGGTTTAGAAAGGAGGCCAACTCTTAGCTTAAGTAAAGCTATGCCAAAAGTCTGGGTCAATTTATGAAGTGACTCTAGGGTTTTTCAAATTACTTCACTTGTTTAGATCTATGAAGCAAAGTTATTTTTTAACCCTGATTGGGTCTTGGCTTTTGAAGATTTCAAGATTTCTACATTATTCTGTTTGATTTGGTCTGTGAAGTAAAGCAACTTCGTAATCTTGATTTGGTTTTGGAATATGTATACTTTTTGAATTTTTACGATTATTTTACTTGACTTGGTGTGCGAAGTCACGTACATTCATAAATCTAATTTGGCCTAGGATTTTACAAATTTTGGGTTTTACATTTTACTTTGCTTGGGTTTTAAGAAGTAAAGTAACCTAGTGAATCTGGTTTGGTTTAAAAAGGAGCTCAAACACTTAGTTATTTATTTTTCCTAGAAAGATGGACAATTGGGTTAGTGAAAATGACCCAGGCAAACATTTTCAAATTTTTCAAGTGTAAAATTTTGCAGACTCCACGCCCAAAGGAGAAAGCATGTGATCTTGGAACTTTATAAGCTAGAGAAGAAGGTTATGTTAACGAAACCACAAGGAAGGAGATTGATCAAGTTGATTATTCAGATGATCCTTATGAGGGTGCATAAATTTGGAACACAAAGTTCAATAGTTCTAATGGTGTTTTAGATCAAAAAGGACAATCTCCTAGTGCTGGTAAGGGGAGGGATCTATGGGCTTCACCTATTTTTACTAACCTAGGGAAGGTGGATTGGAAGGCTCATCATTATGGACTTTCAAATATAGGTGTAGGAATTTTTATCTGGTCTAATCTATAGAGGATTGGAGGGGAAGTTAGTTAGATTAACAATTTTTGTGAATAATTAGGTGACTCCTCTAAAATTTCAGCTCTAAAACAAATCCAAGTTCCAAAGGGGATGGAGGTGGATACTACTAAAACCCAAGGATTTGTGAACAAATTTCATAGGAATTGTGTTGGGAATGAGTTGGATAACCCTCAATTACCAAAGGATAAAACTAATGTGGTCAATATTGGGATAGATGGTGATATGGGGTAGTCAGAAGAGTTGTTATTTGTGGATACTATCAGTAATAAGTAGTTTTTGGGTAAGAAGCAATTTGTCGAATAGGTCACTAAGTCAATTGATAGTAATATGAAATACAAGGATGAGGGTAGGGATAATTACACTCATGTAGTGAAGGACTTTAGCACAGTGAAGAAGTTGAAAAAGAGATGTGTAAAATCTCATATTTCTCTAGTTAAACTTGTGTTGGGGGAAGGATATTCAGATGAACAAGGTGGTTTCCATGCATACTAAAACTCCAGTTGGCATATTTTATGGCCAAAGAATGGGGTATATGACCCTCCAAGAATGGCTATTAAACAATTGGGAAGTCGTTCTCGATTACTCACCATCATTTTTTCATTATCAAAAGGATGGATTGGTTTCTATTTTCAAGTAGCAGATGACATGCAAAGCATTTCAAAACATTGCTAGAAATGGGATTCGATGCCTTTATTTCTCCAATGTTGGTCCCCTTGTTTTGATGTTAGATCAGAAAGGATGGACTCGATGCCTATCTAGGTCAAATTACCTAGTCTCCTAATTGATTTCTGATCTTTGGATGTATTTAAAGCTATTAAGAACACCTTGGACAATTCATGGATGTTAATTTGATCTTTATAGAATATGGTTTTATGTCAATTGCTAAGATTCTCATTGGTATGGATCTTCATGAAGGATTGTTAGGTGAATTTTCCCTTTAGAAAGGTAATCATTTGTGGGTTCATCAACTTGATTATCAAGGGATACCTTTTAGATGCTTTAAATGTCATCAGTAGGGACATATGGTGGTTGAATGTAACTTACCTTCAAAAAGAAGTGTCACTAGCGAAATGAGGTTGTTCTGCAAGATAAATATGAGGCTCAGGATGTGTCACAGGATACTGAAAGGCAAGTGGTTGTAGAAGAGGTACAAACAGAAAACGTAGTGAATGAGTTTATGATCAATGAGTTGCTTTCTAGTACCCCATTGGGTGAAAATACAAAGGATGATGAACCTGTTACTAGAACTACAAATGTTGGCTCTTTAAAGGAAATATTTGTAAATTCTACATTAGGAAACACAATATAGTCTGTGGTTTTCAATGATTGTTTGAAAGCCAATACTAAGGTGGGAGATTTTGAGGCATTGAATGAAGCTGACGATAATTCTATTACAATCTTAGCAGTTAGTTCTAGAATGGAGGTGGGAGACACTATATATGACTCACTCTCCAATAATATTGATGAACATAGAACAACTCAACAGATTTGCCAATTGTAATTGAATGGGAGAATCTGCTTGATAAACTGGATACTAATACTAAGGAAGGGATGGTAAAAGGTCATTATAACTTAAGGAAAATAGTTGCTAAAGTGACTGTTGGAGAGGAATTTGTCAGGGGACTAGGTGCAAATTCAAAATGAGGTAGGAATCAAAAGGGGAGAGAAGTAAATTATCACATATCACTTGTAAAATAAAAAGCTGCCATAGAAGTAGTTGAAAGGAAACAATTTCACATTAAAGAGGTTATTAGAGCACATTCAACCCCAAGACAAGTTTCAAAATAATTTTCATTTCTCTTAATATTAGAGCGTTAGGACATCCCTCTAAAAAACTAGCCTTGAAAATATTGATCCAAGTTCACAATTCTAATATCTTATTGTTACAGGAGACTATGTGTGAAGGGAAAAAGCTCTGTATAAAACTAGAAAAGTCTTTAGGTGGTTGGGAATTCATCTACCTGGATTCTATTGGTTGATCAGGGGGATTGATCATTGGGTGTCGGTCTAGGGCTTATTTTTGTACAAACTCTTGGGCTTTCATGTCAGGTTAGGTATTGACCTCTTCTGTCAAGAGATTGGTAAAGAATTGACTATTTTGAACATATATGGTCCTTACCCTAAGAGAGTTATGTATTAGGAGAATTTTTTTGACATGAATATGCTGAGATAGACAGGGTTATTTTAGGTGGTGATTTAAATCATACTTTAGGTAGAGATGAAGTTTGGGGTCTACATGTGTAGGTTGATCCATTATCTGATTTATTTATACAAAGATTTGAAGAGGTTGGGTTAATTGATGTCGCTCCTATTAAAATTTGTCCTACTTGGAGGAATAAGAGGGTTGGTGACTATAGGATTGCTAAGCAATTCGATAGATTTCTTATATCTGAAAACTTATCTTTCAAACAAATTAGAATTAGACAATGGGTTGGAACTAAAGGTGATTCTAATCACTTTCCAATTTTTTTGGAGTTGAGTTTGAGGGAGAAAAAAATACCTAGTCCCTTCAAACTTAACTTTGAATGGTTGAAAGATGAATATTTTGTTTCTATTATTAAAGACACCTAGATTCCATATCAGAAGGATACGAACTTATCTGCAACACTTCAATTTGAAGAGAACTTGAAGCTGATTAAAAACATGGCTTTTTATTGAGTCATTGAGAAAAAGAAAAAGGATGAGAAAGAGTTAAGGGAGGTTGAACTCTTATTAGAACATTAGAGTCAAAAAGATTTGTCGGGTTTTGAAAACAATAAGAAAAGGATGAGGTCTTTCAATTAGAACAAAGAAAAAGGAAGTTGTTAGATGCCAAAGAAGCTGAGTGGAGGTTAAAAATTAGAGCTATTTAGTTAGCTTATGGGGATGAAAACACACAAAAAATCATCAATATGCGAATCATCAGAAAAATATTAACACTATATGGTGGTTGACTAATAGAGAGGGTAATGAGGTATTAAACTTTGCGGATATTGGAAATTAGGCAAGGATCATTTTAGAGAAATCTATGAGGAGAGTAGGGTGACTATTGTTGAGGTGATCAAAATGACTACTTTCTTTCCCAAATTTTTGAATGATGGGGCTAATGAAAGTCTTATCGTTGAAGTTTCTAAGGAGGAACTACAAGAGGTTATTCATAGTTTTTAGAAGGATAAAATTCCAGGGCCAAATGGGCTACTAGTTGAATTTTTTATTAGTTTTTATGAGCTTATTCAAGGAGATTTACTTAAAGTTATCGAGGAATCTAGATCTTAAGGAAGAATGCTTGTTACCTTTATTCAACTTTCATTGCTTTGATACCTAAATTGGCTAATCCCAAAACTATTGAGTATAGACTTATTTATTTATGTAATTGTACCTAAAAAATTATTGTGAAGATTATTGCAAAAAGGATTAAGTCACTATTGTCATACACTATTTCATAGGAACAATTTGGATTTTTATCTAGATGATAGATACATGAAGCTATTGGGGTGGTTCAAGAGGCTTTAAATACGATTAAATCTAAGTGTCTCCCTACTATGGTATTTAAAATTTATCTCTCAAAGGCATATGACAAAGTTGGTTGTATCTTTAGTTTATGATGTTTTAGCTTGGCTTTTGTTTACAATTTATCAACTTGGTGATGAATTGTTTAACAACTATTTCTTTCTCTGTATTGATCAATGGGGTTTCTACTAATTTTTTTAGACCTGATAAAGGATTGAGGCAAGGTTATCCTTTGTCTCCTTTACTCTTTCTTCTTGTGGCTAATATTTTGATTAAGGCTATCATTGAAGCTAAAAATACTGGTGGTTTCAAGGGCATTAAGATGGGAGATTATTTATTTTTGAATCACTTATTGTTTGTTGATGATATTTTGTTACTTTGTGATGGATTGAGAAGGAAGCATGTAAGTTAAAGGAAATTCTAGATCTATATTGCTTGGCTACTGGAATGAAGATTAACACTAACAAATCTACAATATCTTATTATGGTATTAACGAGTTGGATAAGGGGTTTTTATCTCAAATTTTTTCCTTTCAGTAAGTGGATCTACAAAGTGGTCTTAAGTATCTTGGGTTTTTTATTAAACCTAAGGATTATGGTCAGAAGGATTGGCATTGGCTTATTGCCAAATTTGAGAAACATTTATCAACATGTTATTTCAGGTGGATCTTCAGGGTTGGAAGACTCACTTTGGTCAAAACTATTTTGGAAGCTATACCGGTGTACTAGATGTCTCTGGATTTTATTTCTAAAGGGATTTTAGAGAATCTCAAAAAAAATAGTTTTAAGTTCTTATGGTCGAGTAGTAAGGACAAGTACCCCTTGTGAAATGAGAAAGGATTGATATGCCTAAGTAAGCAGGGGGGTAGGGTCTAAAAAATCCACACATGTTTGCTAGTGCTTTAGTAGCAAAAAATGTTTGGAGGCTCATTAATAGAAGAGGGATATGGTATGAGGTTATCTTAAAAAAATATATCAAACCTGCTAATTTGATTGAATGGATTCATAATCTAAAAAAATCCCATAGGAATGGCTCTATTATTTGGAAGGCTATGGTCTCTACTTTCTAAATTATTGGCAAGTGGTTAGTATGGAAAGTGGGTGATGGAGGGAAAATAAGAGTGGGGGAAGACCCCTAGATTAGATGTGATGAGGCATATAGAATTTCAAACATACTAATTAAACACCTTAGAGGGAAGGACATTGTCTACCTTTCTCAGGTAGTTGACCCAAATCTCACAACTATATGAAGTCAAGAATGAAAATCAGCGGAGCTATTGGGTCTGAAAGATGTTGAGAAAGAGGCAAGGGTTGACTATATTATAAGCCTAAAAATCTGTCATGTCAGATTAAAATTTTGTTCCTAATGAGATAATTTGGTAGAAAAATCAAATTAATGGCCTATACACACCAAATTTGGGGTATAAATCTATTTTAATGTTGATTGGGTGGATGTACAGGGTTGGTGGTGGAAAATATTGTAGAGGCTAAGGTGCCCTCTAAAAAGACATATATTCTTGTGGTTGGTTCTCAATAATAAGATTCTAACTTGGGATAATTTACAAAAGAGGAGATGAAATGGTTTGAATAGATGCCCTTTATGTAAGGTTTGTGAAGAAAATGTTAATCACTTATTTCTCACTAGTGATTATATTGGTCAAGTCTGGAGGGAGATCGAGGTGTTTATTGGAAATCAAATTGTATGGAATGGTGATATTATAGATGAAACTCTCTTTAGTTGGATGGGGAATCATGATTTTAAGGAGATCAAATCTTTACTTGTCCTTATTTTCTAGGGAGTTTGGCTATCTATAAATCCCTACATTTTTAATGATAAGATCATATTACCTTACCAATCAGCGTCTCAAAGTTTTAACATCACTAAAACATGTAATAAATTGAAGAGACACAAAGATAATAGAAAAATTATTGAGGAGGTCATCGACAAAATAGGGGCTTGGCTTTATTTTGATGGGGTGGCACAAGGATAAACTCGAGTATGTGGTGGTGGAGGTATATTATTCTTTAAAGAGAAACACTTGGTGAAGTTTAGAGTAAGATTGGGGAACATTACAAACAACTATTCAGAACTTATGGCTCTAAAATTGTTTTTGATGCTTGCTACTAAGATGGGTGTTACTCATTTGTAGGTGTTTGATGTCTCCCAATTTGTGATAAATTGTGTGAATGGTGTGTGTCAGATGGATAATGTACGACTCCATCCTGTCTTAGAAGAGATTAACTCCTTAAAATCTCTTTTTACTATTGTGACCTTCCAACATATCTACAAAGAGAGAAACAAGATTGTTGATGAATTATCTAAAGGTGGTATTCAGTTACTTCCTAGACAGCGGTTGATATTGGAACTTCAAGATGGTCATATGGGTGATTATGAACATACACCTTTCTTCTAAATTTGTCTGCTTGCTTTGGCATTTTGTTTTTATGTTTTCCCTGAACTTTTGATCAATTCTACTGTTATGGTTTTTTATGTACGGTGTGGATATTATTAAACTATACTGATTTGTCTAGGCTCGTACAAATAATTGTTTTTGTACTTTCTTTATTTGAACTTTTTTTGGGAATGCTTTTATCAACATTTACAAAATGTAATTTCATTTTACTAATAAATTACGATATTTTTTTCTAGAAATAAATATTTTACATCAAATTTATTAATAAAAACCAAAAAAAAGGTAGACAACATAATTTACTTTCATTTTCTTTGTAAATAAATTTATAATTATTATTATTGATATTAACTTTCACTCCTTATGATTAAAAAATTAAGAATTCTTATTTGTGAAAAAAATTAAAAGTTCTTATTTGTGAAGTTTCAACCAGTCTTACCATCATGATTGTAATCATTTATTTATTTTTATTTTTTGGTTTCAAATATTCATTAATATTGATTATCAAGTGCCCATTCTATCCAACTTGAATTAAAAGTGGAAGTTCTATCCCATGCACTTGTCATGGCATAATACAATATTTATAAGGCCAGAGCAGGTTTTATTAAAGTAGTATTTTGTAGCAGTAAAGACAGATTCGATAATAATAATAATAATAATAATAATTATTATTATTATAATTATTATTATTATTATTATTATTATTGCTGCCATCATAACTAACTTCTTACGTAACAATTTATCTAAAGTTGTAAAATGGTGATTTCCTCCATTTCAAGAACTAAAATAAAACAATGGATTATAGGAGAGAAAAACATGGTGCCTTGCAGTCATATAAAAACATTGGTTTTATACACATATATGGGGAAAAAAATGGTTTTATACCTATGCCCAAAATCAACACTGGAATTAATTGGTTTAGATTGAAATATTTATATAATTTTTTCAGAGTACATCTTATCATCAAAGATTGGAGGGTATCCATTATATATATATATATATATATATATATATATACAATTTTAATTAAAATTTATCTTAAAAATAATCATCTAATAAACAAAGGTATATCACTTTAAAAAACTAATAAAATGTTACTATCTGTGAAATTTGTAGATACAACTGCATAAATCAACCTGAAAGAAAAAGGCAACAGAGCAACAAAAAAAATAGAGTAGAAAGAAAAATAAAAATAGAGTAGGAACGAATTGTAATTTTGTATATTAATATAATGTTAACAAAAATTGCATAGACTAAAACAACCGTAAAAAAAGAGAAAATGCAATGAAAGAAGTAGTGAAAACTAAGAGAACTTGCACATTGCATGAACAGATCCTGACACATTGCATGAATGAATCCAGTTAACTCATTAGTTAGCTTATTTTTAAAGAGAATAATTAACACTAACACCCCCCCTTAAGTCTAACTGAGGAGACAAAAAAGGGAAAGGAAAAGAGGAAAGAGGGAAAACCCTGTGGGAACAAAAACCCCCCTCAAAAGAGACACTAACTGCACATGGCAAATATTGTGTTGTAGTGTTCTTCACACCAAGAAGGTCTCATAGAAAATATAAAAAATTCTCAGTGAATGTCTTTGTGAAGATGTTGGCAATCTGTTCAGAAGTGGCACAGTACTGCAAGTCGATGACTCCATCATGTATCAATTCATGGATGAAGTGCAAGTGGATCTCAATGTGTTTGGTCCATTGCTATTGTATGGGATCTCTACAAACCTTTAGTGTAATCTGATTGTCACACCAAATGATAGTCAAATGATGAAAGAGGATACCAAGCTCAGTTAGGAAATGTTGTAGCCAAATGACTTGAATGGTAATGTTGACTGCACCTCTATATTCAGCCTCTGTTGATGATAAAGCAATGGTAGATTGATTTTTACTTGACCAACAAATGAGGCCTGATCCCAAACTAAGAACATATCCTAAAGTGGACTTGCGATCAATGTTATCACCAGCCCAGTCAGAATCAATGTAGCCAATGAGATCCAAAACACAACCTGTTGAATAATGAACCCCATAGCAAATGGTTCCCTGGACATAACGAAGTATATGTTTGGCAGCCTTCCAATGTAGCTCATGCAGCTCTTGCATGTATCTAGAAACAACCCCCATTACATATGAGAGATCTAGATTAGTGTGAGTGAGATAAAGAAGACTCCCCACAAGTTGATGGTAGTGTGTGCAATCAACCAATGGTGTATCCTTTCCATCTTCAAGCTTGACCCCCGATAGGAAAGGTGTGACAGCTAGCTTGCAGTCAGTCATGTGAAACTAAACCAAGAGATCTCGTGCATACTTGGATTGAGAAACTATGATTCCTGATTGATTCTAGTTGATTTCAAGGCCAAGAAAAAAATGTAGGAGACCCATGTCTGTCATAGAAAATCTATCATGCAAAACAATTTTAATTACAGCAATGGTGGTGGGTGAATCACCTGTTATTAGTAGATCATCTACATAGAGTACTATGAGCAACAAAGACTTAGATGTTCTCATCATATAAACATTTAGATCATATTTGCATTGTATGAAATTTTGAGACAAAAGATAAGAATCCATTTTAGCATACCAAGCTCTAGGTACCTGCTTGAGGCCATAGAGTGACTTCTTGAGTCTACATACCAATGAGGAATTTTATATATACCCTTGTGGCTGCTCCATATAGATCTCCTCCTTGAGATCACCATGAATAAATGCATTCTTCACATCCATGTGATGAACCTCCCACCTTCTTGATGTTGCAATGGCAAGAGCCAATCGAATGCAGTCCATTTTTGCCACTGGAGCAAAAATATCATCATAGTCAATGCCATGAAATTGTTGAAAACCTTTGGTGACCAACCATGCTTTGTATCTACTCACATGTCCATCTAGTAATTTATTTTTCTGATAGATCCACTTACATCTAACAATCTTGTGATTGGAAGGAAGTGGAACCAAATCCCAAGTTTGGTTTGCAATGAGGGAGTTATACTCCTCATCCATGGCTGCTTCCCAAAGAAGATTCCCTATAGCTTCTACATAAGTCTGAGGGTCAGATGCTAGAACCACATAGGCATGCATTGGCATGATGGGCTCGGTATCTGAGAGTGCATGAGGGACTTCATATATATCAGCTAAGCTCCTTGATCTTTGATTTTCCACATGGGATACTGAATCATCACTAGAATCCAAATCAAGGATTGGTTGTGGATCAGCATATACATGCTCATGTTCCTCTGAATCAGATTAAAAAATATCTGAAATAAGATCATAATGATTTCATGTATCTCTAAGATCTATAAGATGGGGAAGCATAGAGGTGGTGGCATGTTGTTCTTGAGATGCATGTGGAAGACTTTCATCAAAGTAGACACTACTCACAATGAAGAGTGTTTCTATGGAAAGATCTAGTAGTTTGTATCCCTTTACACCATCTGGATATCTAACAAAGATGCATTCTTTACTTTGAGGCTCCAAAGCCTTCCTCTTGTCTTCAGGAATGCATGCCCAATCATGAGATCTAAAGATGCAGAAATGTGTGACTTCTGGTTGCATGCCTCTCCATGCTTTAAAAGGTGTTTGTCTTGTGATAGATTTGTGAAAATATCTATTTTACATGTACAAAGCAAAGTTGATTACTTCAGCCCACAATTTGGAGGGAAGGGACCTAGCATGAAACATGCAGCTGGCCATCTCTTTCAAAGATCGGTTCTTCCTCTCAGCTACCCCATTTTGTTGTGGAGTGTATGGAACTGTGTTATGTAATTATATTCCTGCTTCATCACAAAGATGTTGGACATCATTGTTGACATACTCCCCTCCATTATTTGTGTAGAGGATCTTGATCATTTTCCCAGGACAGCTTCTCTACATGGGCTTTGACAATCCTGAGATTCTTAAACACCTCAGATTTGAATTTGAGAAAATAAACCCATGTGTATCTTGTGCATGTCAGGATACGTGAAACACCGGAAGCACACAATTGATTACCAAACCAAGCAACTTAATATGCAGAAATTAACCAGAATCACAAGTAACTAGAATTCAGAATAACACATGATATGAGAGACAATACACAACTTGTATTAATACTTATACAGAAAAAAATACAATAAAGAAGATGCCACTTCTTCTCCACCACCTCTTCAGAGGCTTCCCACACCTCAAGTGAACATTAATTCTCTCCTCAAAGCTCTCTCTCTCAGGTCCCAACACACAACTCAAACACAGAGTTGGTGTTCACCTCCTGTGCTCCACGCACACCACAAGTGCTCCACGCACTCCACAAGTACTCAACGTACTTCACGTAGATCTCCTATGAACTTGCAACAACCTGCAATTCAACAGACCATACTTATGGAAGGAACTCCCTTGCCTTCCTCTTTGCTCTATCTGAGTACACACCTGTACTCCAAGTAGATCTTGCCTGATTCTGCTCCCTATTGTGTTGTTGTCCTATCTGATCTTGCACACCTGCAAATCAACCTAGTTCTGCACACCTGTGAACCTTGACCTTGCATACACATACACCTGCAGATCAACGATCTTACTTACCATGTAGATCTCCTATATAGGCCATGCTTACCTGTGACCAAGATCCTACACACCTGAAGAACCCTTCTGATTCTCCAAAACCAGTACCCACACTTGGCACTGCTGTGGAACTAGGAAGAACACCCTTGCTCACCTCACACACAGAAGGAGCTAACATTGCTCAACTCAAACTAGAACACCTTTCCAATACAACCATGAATCTATTATATAGATCTCATCCAAACAATAATTAGACATCTAATTACAATAATTAGATCCACAACTCTCAATCTAAAAATAGCTCTCATCATGCAAACACTTGGTTCGTTAGCTAACTGCCTGTAATAAACTCACAGTCAAACCACACAGGCGACCGACATCGGTCCCTGTCCGCCTGGGGGTTGCCGACGCCGACCGATCCATGACCGACGTCGGTTGCATTTCTGTCTTATCCTGCCGACGTCGGTTGGCCAGACCAACGCCAGTCTCTGTGACACTCTACAACTCTCCTGTAACCTCCTCCATGTCTGCATCAATGAAGCTTTTAGCTCCACAACCTAACAATCTCCCACTTGGAGATAAATAGCTACACTGTACTTGTACCTGTACCCCGTCTAATCTATTTCCTGGTTTGTATCCCTCTTCAGGCTCAATCTTGAAGACAACCCACCACACATCCCGTGGTGTACCTCCTGTCATCTGAGTACCCTGCCACATCCGAACCTACAAACACATGTAGTGAAGTCTTAACCCTGCATAGCATGAATCCCTGCTGCTGGTCCCTCTCAAATACCTGAGAATCCACTTCCCCAAATTGGCTCCTAACTCTCTGACAGCTCCCACTGCATGGGAATACTCAAGTCTATACCAGACCTCATGTGATTTCAGACATTGTACCTGTCCAGCCCTTAGTGTGCTCCGGCTCTGCATCCTGAACCTCACCAACACCTGATTCACATAAGCTCCCACTGGAGACAAAATCAACCTGTGATCTCCATGTCTCCCATGTCAAAGAATTTCGCTGCTCCAAACTCCTCATGACATGCCACTGAACTAACCTTACCCTTAGCTCAGCAAAACCCTGTATGTACAATCCTGCTAGCAAAACATACCATCCACATACAGCAATAGAATGATGTTGCAATCATCATCCACCTGGTAAGTCAAACCATAGTAGTTACCCTGACATTGACTGAAGCCATGCTTCGTCCTCCACCTGTCAAAACCTGTACCAGTGTCCTGCAGCTCCTCAAGACCACATACCTAGTCTTTCGTCTCACGTGTCCGTTCACTCTATTCTTCAACTAAGGAATCCATTCGTCTCTGTGCTTTCATACCGGCTGGCAACCCTACCAAAACTCCCATATGGTTTTGCATCATCTCCATGCCATGCTCCCACCTGTTTCCTGGATCCTTCCTGCTCTACAATCAGCAATGAGTATAAAGAAGAGGAACAACGAATTTGAGGGCCTACTTACGTCTTCAGTCCTCCATATGGGTGTTTGAGACTCCTTGACAGCGTGTTGTCCACCCAAAATCTGTTACAGTGACCGACCTCGGTCACTCCACAATCTACATCTGACCGATGTCGGTTCTCATGCATCTATCCCTGACTACCGACACTTCCAACGTCGGTGTCCCTGATGCCGACGTCGGTCCTCCTGACCGATGTCGGTCTTACCCTACCCGACATCACCGGCTTTGATCTGCACATGACCGACATCGGCACCTATCTGTTCGATGCCAGTTCCTCCTGATCGACGCCGGTACCTGTGTTCGCCTGTGAGTGATGACTTTTTACCCGCGAGCTCCTTTGAATCAATCCCCATGTCCAAACTGCCCTGCTCAGAAGTATCCAGCGCCATCCACTGGTTTCTGTCCCCCATCTCCTCCAAGTACACCAAGGCTTTCCAGTTCTTAAGCCTATCAAATATATCTGTCTTCCGCTTAAGAACATGCATCTCCTTCCTGCTCATGTGACCAAGCCTACGAAGCCACGTCTCTGCAACAGAAGAAGAATTAGTAATATAAACAAGTAGATAAAGAGTACCTATTTTCTTACCACTAGCTAATTCAAGTGCATCCACTATGAGAGTTCTTGTGCATCTCTCATCACCCAATCTTTCTGAGGAAATTAGCCATATCTCCAAACCTGGGACCTGCATGACCTTCATCAACACCTGTGTGTTGGCCGCCTACAATTTCAGCTTCACTTCCCCTTTGCCAATTCTTTGGCAAGGCTCACCAGCTCCTCTACCTGGGGCTGCATGGAAAGAGGCAACCGAATATTTTATCCAAGATTCAACTTTATCCAAGAAACCTCCCAGAGCATCCTGTGCAACAGCACCTGCAACATCTGCTTCTTCAGTTCCTTCATGCTGATCTACTACCAACCAATAATATTCTTTTACCTGCTCTTTCTTTCCATATGACCGTTGGTGACCACTTGTGATTTTCAACTCCTCCATTCTTAGCTTACTTTGATCTACCATTGCTTTACTCCCACTCAATCAGAAACCCCTGAGAGTGACCTGTAACCAAACACAAAACCTGCTCCCTGCAACCTTAGCTCTGATACCACTTGTCAGGATACGTGAAACACCGGAAGCACACAATTGATTACCAAACCAAGAAACTTAATATGCGGAAATTAACCAGAATCACAAGTAACTAGAATTCAGAATAACACATGATATGAGAGACAATACACAACTTGTATTAATACTTATATAGAAAAGAATACAATAAAGAAGATGCCACTTCTTCTCCACCACCTCTTTAGAGGCTTCCCACACCTCAAGTGAACAGTAATTCTCTCCTCAAAGCTCTCTCTCTCAGATCCCAACACACAACTCAAACACAGAGTTGGTGTTCACCTCCTGTGCTCCACGCACACCACAAGTGCTCCACACACTCCACAAGTACTCAATGTACTTCAAGTAGATCTCCTATGAACCTGCAACAACCTGCAATTCAACAGACCATACTTATGGAAGGAACTCCCTTGCCTTCCTCTTTGCTCTATCTGAGTACACACCTGTACTCCAAGTAGATCCTGCCTGATTCTGCTCCCTGTTGTGTTGCTGTCCTATCTGATCTTGCACACCTGCAAATCAACCTGGTTCTGCACACCTGTGAACCTTGACCTTGCATACACATACACCTACAGATCAACGATCTTACTTACCATGTAGATCTCCTATATAGGCCATGCTTACCTGTGACCAAGATCCTACACACCTGAAGAACCCTTCTGATTTTCCAAAACCAGCACCCATACTTGGCACTGCTGTGGAACTAGGAAGAACACCCTTGCTCACCTCACACACAAAAAGAGCTAACTTTGTTCAACTCAAACTAGAACACCTTTCCAATACAACCATGAGTCTATTATATAGATCTCATCCAAACAATAATTAGACATCTAATTACAATAATTAGATCCGTAGCTCTCAGTCTAAAAATAGCTCTCATCATGCAAACACTTGGTTCGTTAGCTAACTGCCCGTAATAAACTTGCAGTCGAACCACACAGGCGACCGACGTCGGTCCCTATCTGCCTGGGGGTCGCCGACGTTGGCCGATCCATGACCGACGTCGGTTGCATTCCTATCTTATCCTGCCGATGTCGGTTGGCCAGACCAACGCCAGTCTCTGTGACACTCTGCAACTCTCCTGCAACCTCCTCCATGTCTGCATCAGTGAAGCTTTTAGCTCCACAACCTAACAGTGTAATCATCAATGAATGTTAGCACATATCTGGCTTTACTCATGGAAGGTTCAGAAAATGGACCCATAAGATCACTGTGAACAAGCTCTAAAGGAGAAGAGGATCTCCATGCATTCCCCTCTAGAAACTTTTCTTGTGGATGCTTTCCAAGAGCACATCCTTCACAAATTCCATTAGAAAATTCTATGGCTGGCAAGCCTTTAACCATTCCCTGTTTGTTAAGTTGTTGCATGTATCTAAAGTTAAATGACCAAATCTTTCATGCCAAATTCTAATTTCATCATTTGCATGTGTTATAAGTAAAGTAGAATCTAATTTAGCAACAAAATTAGAAAAAGTGTACAGATGAGATTGATGATTTGCCTTACCAACATCAATTTTGGAGTTGTCTTGCATGTCAAATATGGTCACCGAATCAGGGGTGAATTCAACTCTCCTACCGGTTCTAGTATGTGTCATTTGATACACAGAAAGAAGATTAACAAAAAGCTTTGGAATATGTAAGACATTCTAAAAACTTCCAATTCCAACCTCTACCCTCCCTATTCCAGTTGCCTCTACAGGAGAACTATCTCCCATGAGAATAGGAAAACCAGAATATGGTTTCAAAGAAGAAAAAGCATCTTTTGTGGTTGCCATGTGGTGTGAATCTCTAGAGTCTATTATCCATGCATCTGAAGAAGAATGAATAGCAATCAATGCATGAGCATTGTCTCTTATTTTAGGTGCTTTTTCTTCCTACTTCTTCTTGGCACTCTCAGGGATAAAGCTACCAAGATTATGTTGTTGAAGTGTCTGAGCCATGAGATCAATGGTCTTCTTCATGCATAATAATTCTGGATGGTACCCACAGTTGCAATAGCTTCACTTTGATTAGACCTTTTTATCCTTCTTTTCTTTTGAGCTAGTAGATCCATCTGGAGGTTTTGGATTGCCTTCCTTTCTTGGATATGAATCCTTTTTCCCTTTGCCTTTGAATTGTTGGTTGGATTTAGAATTGTTCTTCCCACTTGCATGCACAATAAGTGCATGAGATTTGGAATTCTTCAATGTGCCCATCTTTATAAGCTTATCTTACTCATGTACTAGAGACTCAATGAAGGTATCCAGTGTGGGCATCTTCCAAGTTGCTCTTGTTGTGAGCCTAAATATGTGGAAAGTAGAGACAAATACTACATATTATGGACCCAGCTTTGATAGAATAACAAGGATTAATTTTATTTCTTCCTTGGATTTGTCAATACCAGATCCTTTGAGCTCAACTCAATAGAAATCTTGAATATTATCAAAACTCCTTGGATCTAATGAGTTGAGCTCATTTTCAAGGATATGACCCTACATTTCATCTTGCTTTCCAAAAAGAGTCTCCAATGTATTCCAAACTTGGTTTGGAGTTGTACATGCCTCAACATGAAACAACAATTCTGGAGAGATGGATAAGCACAGCAAACCAAATGCTTCATCCATGCGGTTGAAGTATTTAGATTTTTCAACTGCTGGATTGGGTTCAATTTTTGTATTGATAACTATCTGATAGAGGCCTCTACTTCTAAGCTGAAGTAGAAATTTTGGCTTATAATCAAAATAGTTATATGGTGTGAGAATGGCAGAGGGTGAACATTCCATTTTTCATCACTGATCTTCTATATCTATGAAAAAAATATTGTACTTCTTCTTTCTAGTAACCAGACTCTGATACCATGTGAAATTTGTAGCTACAGCTGCATAAATCAATCTAAAAGAAAAAGGAAATAGAGCAGCAAAAAAAATAGACTAGAAAGAAAAAGAAAAATAGAGCAGGAATGAATTGTAATTCTGTATATCCCTTGAATAATATAATGTTAACAAATATTACATAGACTAAAACAATCATAGAAAAAGAGAATATGTGGTGAAAGAAGCAGTGAAAACTAAGACAACTGGCACATTGCATGAATGGATCCTAGCACATTGCATGAACGGATCTAGTTAACTCGTTAGTTAGCTTATTGTTAAAGAGAATAATTAACGCTAACACTATCATTGTAACTAAAGTATGCTTGAAATTCAATGTCTCGTCTAACGTTGTAAAGGTGACAAATCTCTCTTTTGAAAAGTAATTTATTTGTAGCTAAGCCTCCTTTTCCATTTGTAAAGGATTTTTGTGGAGAAAGGGTGATTTAGATTATTCTGAATCAGATTCATTGTCGACCATTAAAGGGATATGGATAACGATAGATGATTAATTTCTGATACCAAAGATGTTTGCTATGGAGCAAATAAATGATGGATATTTTCCTATATTTTAGTCTATTTCTGTCACCATTTCCATCAGATCTTTGAACTTCATTTTTTAAAAACATTTCTTACTTTTTTGTCATAGCCAGAATCATCTCTCTGTCATCTCACAAAGTTATGAGAAACTTACAATGGCATATGCAATAAAATGTCTGGCATGCCATTTAATGGATAATACGTTAGACATTCTATCAACTTGAATTTAAAAAGGTGGGATTCAATTAGACAAGCAACAACAGTTGACTGGGAATGGTAAAAATATTTCTGTCACCATTTCCATTAAATCCTTGAACTTTATTTTTATGCCAATACACATTTATCTGTCAAATTGATGATTGACAATAGATGTTGGAGGATGAATACAATCATATTTTCCTAATCTTGACATGTAACACATGTTGACATAACTACATTGTAGGAATGTTACCCTATCGATAAATAGGGGACAAATGTGGAGAGTGCTCAATAAATTTAAAAAATGGTCTAGGTTCTTTCACCACCATGGAAAGTAGATATCTATCCTGCTACATTAAACACCATTAATTTTTTTTGTTGAATTTTAATAAATAGGAAAGATGCAAAGGTTCACTCGATGTATTATTAACATAAACTAATGCTGACATTAACAACATATTGAGACAATATAATATATAAATGAGCTCGGTATCTATGAGAGAGAGTTTTATATTACATTAAGAGCAAGCTTGATTGAGGATTTCAAACTATGAAAATTTTTAAATTTATTTTATGGTTTTAGAGAATGTGTTTTGTGAGCAATTGTGAAAAAATTTAGGTCAGATTTAACATCAACTCAAGGAAGGATTTGTGTTCTTAATAAAACAATTTTTTATTTTTTATTTTTATTTTTTATATTATTTTTATTTTTGTGTGTGTGTTTGCATGATTTCTTTATAATATTATGTTGTTTGACAACATGAAATCATTAACTTTTTGTAAATAGTTTTTTGTTAATATTTTTTATTCAGTGGTAAGTATTTTGTACAAACATTATTAATTATTACTAATTTTACACAACGAAACATTCATTTTTCTTATTTAATGGGACAACAAAGACCTTAAGCTCTAATCAATGTCTATGCATGAATGGTTTAATGTGAAAGATATGTTGGTAGTTGGACATTTTAGGACCATGTTCTTTACAATTATGCAACTTGTGAGTTTAACAAATCAACAGGGCATATTAAGATCACTCCATTTTTTTTCCTTATTTTTTAATTTGATGAGAGTAAATGCTTTTGAAGTTAGAGCTATAAACTAGAAAAACTCAGATTTTGAAAGGACCTATAGCATTTTAAAAAGGAGAGTAAGATAAAACATTCAAGTGATAAAACATTTAATCTCTCTTAATACACCTATTCCATTTTTTAACATAGAACAAAGTAATAAACAATCAATAATACCTCTACTTTCCAACAAAAAAAAAACATCTTCTACAGACAATCAACAGAAACTCCTACCTTCATTGAATAATTTGGCTAAAAGTAGACAATCTTCAATGAACCTTCAACCAAGTGTTAATCACCTTTTTTATTGGAGCAAATATTTCTACCAGTTTGTTAAATAACCCTTGGGTTATTTCCTTTTGCTTTTTTAATCACTTCGGTCAAATCCCCTCTAACACTTGAATCCTCTAACTCCATAGAGAAAGGGATGGAAACTTCCAATTGAAAGGGCTAAAATAGATCATTTGAAACATTAACTTCTTCACTTGTGAGAGCCCTTGGTTCCACCTTTGATCCCTTCTCCACCTTCTTCCTTGATGAAAGAGTTTTAGTCGATGGAGACTCAAGGGATTTAGTAGAATCAGAAGATTTATTTTCTTGAGATGATGTAGGACCCTCACTAGATTCATAATATTTTACTTTTGAGTCAATAGCCATTTTACCATTTGAGGAATGAGTCTTAACCCCTTCCAAAGTTCCTTCCTCTGTAGTACTTTCATCCAAATTAATTTTAGGGCTACGACCCTTGTGATCTACATATGTGAATAATTTTTTTTATTTTCCTTTCTTGATATAGTTAAATCCACCTCTTTTGAATTAGAGGTTTCACTCTCAAGGGATATAGTTCCAAACACTGTTAGAGGTTCAGAAAGGGAATCCTTACACTACATTGGATTTTCCCTCCTTTTATTGTGGCTGCTACAATTTATGCTCAAATTCCTTATATTAAAACATCGACAACACTGAAAACACAGACCTTCATAGTCCAAGGGTTGATTCCATACAAGATCCTCAATGATTAGGATAATAGGAATAGGTAGATCAATGGAAGTATCAATATTTACTAAGATTATAGAAAATGTAGTACGGGAGAATAAAGAAGTGGTAATATCAGTCTACTTAAATCGTCCCTGAGTGTTTCTTATTACTTTGTAATAGAACTAGCCCAAAAATAAAGAGAGAGAGGTGATGTAAGTAGACCCAAATGGCCTAACAATAAAAGCTTCATTCAGTGGGTTGAAACCTAAAAGCGAAGGTTTCATTAACAACAAATGTTGATTCCAAAGCCATTATTGGTCTTGAACCAGCTCTTTATCTAAAATAAGATGAAAAATAACTATAAATAAGCCTTTGACATTGAGATAAATATCCAACTTACCTTTTAGGAGGGATTTATAATGATTTGAGATCCATGCATTGAGGCCATGAATATTTGTCCAGAGGCTGTTAAATTAGCAGATGACACCCTTGTATGAGTACCAATATTTGTTTCTAAAATGATTATATAGATTGTTCATAGTTCTTTGTGCCTACTCAATACATTTATTCTTTTAAAAAAATGTACAGGTCGCAGGGTTGTGATTTTATTTTTATCAAATCCCTATTTTATCATTAGAAGGTGTTTCATGAGAAATTGCATGGACAAGTTCTAGTCAGGTTTAACATCAATTCAAGGTAAGATTTTTCCTCTAAATAACATAAATAATTGGTTGTGTTTTCATTTTTTTAATAACATTATGTTGTTTGATGACATATAACCATTTACTTATTTTAAACAAAGCTCTGTTAATGCCCTTTTATGTTTCTTGAAATTAAATGACTTTAGATTCAAATATGACATATTAAGATCATGTTTTTTACAATTATATAACTTGTAAGTTTAAAAAAGTAATAGGACATATGGGTTGTTCATGGTTCTCTATAGCTACCCAGTACATTTCTTCTCAAAAAAATTTATATAGGTCTATAGGTTCATGATTTCATTTTTGTCAAAGCCTTATTTTATCATTCTCATGCAAAATTATACTAGGTTATTATGCTAGGAAGGGTTCTTAGTTTAGTCTTAAGAATTTAAGGGAAAACTACTATTTTGGTATTTCCATTCTTTGTTTCATGGTTTTAGAGAGCGCATTACATGAATACCATTGCTTATTCTTAAATACTTTTGTGTAGGTTTGTATGCTCGTGATTTTATTTCTATCAAATCCCTACCTTATCATTTTTAGGTTAGCATACATTTTGGGATCTATAATATGTCCATAGGTTCTTCTCAAGCAAAGTAAGATTCTTGATCTAGTTTTAAGCATTTGGGGGATACAACTCATGCATTGGTATTTGAATTATAGTGGAGCCCTTTTTTAAAGGCCATTTTTTTAATGTGTATAATATTTTTGAAATTTTTTATGCCTACCCAATACATATTTTGCCTAGGAAAGTCATTTATTCTTCTTGAAAAAAATATGTAAATTTTTGTAGGGTCATCATTTCGTTTATAATAAAGCCTTGTCTTATCATTTTCATATCAACCTATGTTTTGAAATATATGTAAATTTTCACTAGGTTCTTATCAATATAAAAGGCTTCTTAGTTTAAAAATGTTTTAATCTAAAGATATTTATTTTGTTACATTAATAGATTATTGAGAAAGTATTGTGTGTGTGTGTGTGTGTGTGTGTGTGTGTGTGTGTGTGTGTGTGTGTGTGTGTGTGTTTGTGTGTGTGTGTGTGTGTGTGTGTGTGTGTGTGTGTGTGTGTGTGTGTGTGTGTGTGTGTGTGTGTGTGTGTGTGTGTGTGTGTGTGTGTGTGTGTAGATGAGCTCACCATCTATGAGAGCAAGTTTGATTATGGATTTCAAACTGAGAAAATTTATAGATGTTTTTTATGGCTATAGAGAAGGAATTTTCATTGAACTGCATGGACAAGTTCTAGTCATAATTAGTATTAGATATAGGTAGGATATGTCCTCTAAATAACATAAATATTTTTTTTGTGTTTTCATTACTTTTGTAGTATGATATTGTTTGAAGACTTGGAATTACTAGGTTTTTGTGAACAATTTTTTTAAATGCAATTTTGATATTTTTTGTCAAGGAGTCACTTGATTAAATCATTGATATGCCAATCTTGTGGATACTTAAAACTTCTTCTTGATTTTACTAAGCCAGACTTGCGTTGAACATTTTTGCTAATCACCCTCCCTAAAAAATGTACGATAATCCTTTGCATTCTTATGAGATATAATCCTACAAATTATAATAAAATGGAATAATTTCCCCCTTTTTAACAAAATTATTGTTTATATTTTTTAAATTATCAATATATTTAAAGTTGTCATAGATGTATGTTGGTTGATTTATTTTCATACTTCTATAATTTGTAAATGTAGTAATGTCTTGTGAGTGCATGTTGATTTAGTATGTCATTTTATCCATTTGAATGTCTCTATTATCCTAGGAATATTGAGCATCTCTATTACCTTAGGAATATTGGAAGCAATTGGACCATAAGTGCTATGTATTTTTTCTACTCATTCTTATCACCATATAATGGTTGAATAAATATATTTTTGTATGTCTACATTCACATGTTTATTCCCCTTTAAATTTATTGAAAAAATTATAAAAACTCTATTGTTCCTCTCTCAAGTTGTACATAGTGCCTTTTTGAACCAAGAATGAATACTTAGGATGTGGTTTGTGTAGATATTTTAATCTAAACCAATCTCTTGTATTAGAGCTTTATTTTTATATTAGTCTATGGTGGAGTAGAACCCAAGGGTGAGCTAATATCATTGATCTTAGTATTGGATAATTTATAAGTGACAATAAAAATTCTATATGATTTGAAATACATCATCCAAAATGAAATTTAGTGTATTAAGCTTGTATGAAGTCATATTTTTATTAAGAACAAGTTATTATTATTATGAAGAACAATGTTCCCAATCCCATGTGGACACAACATCTAAACTCGATTTTTTCTTGTGCTTATGATAATCTAACGAGATTTACAAATTTCAAGATAGTTAAGTAGCATAAACTGTATATAAGGGCCTACACTTGTAACTTCAAATCTTATTAAGCTATTCATTGGTTAACAAAATATATTTGGATATGGATTAATTTGAACTACAAACAAATTTTATAGTAAATTATTTTTTCATTATTTTTATAGTATTATGTTATTTGACAACATAGAATCATTGGTTTTTTGTAAATATACATTTGTATTATTGTTATCATATTGACATGCATTTTTAAATATCTCCAAACTATCACCATGGTCTTCCTAATAAGAGAAAGCTTATGAGTTTATTTTTAAACATTTGGGGATAAAAATCATATGTTAGCCTTTGGATTTTGATTAAGCTCTTTTTAGGATTTTTGGTAGTATTTTTTTTGGTGTCCATAAGGATGTGAAGCCATTTATTAATATTTTTGATGACTATATTATTATTTTTTAAAATTCTATATGCGTACCAAATATGCATTTGGAACTAAGAAATTCATTTCTTATTCTCAAAAACTTCTATATAAGTCTACAAGGTCATGTTTTTGTTTTTGTACCAAAACCCTATCTTATCATTCTCATACTAGTCTATGTTTTGAAATATCTCTAAAATTTCACAACATTCTTCTAATAAAGAGAAGGCTTCTCGGTTTAATTTTTATAATTTGGAGTACAAAACTAATATGATGGCCTTTGCATTTTGGTGAAGCATTTTTAAAGTGTTTTTTAAAGTATTTTTATTTGTGTCTAAATAAATGTGGCCATATGGAAATGCCTTTTCCTATAGTATTATCTTTATCTAATATCCTTTGGTCACCTATTAGTCACATGGAGAAAGTTTTATGTCTCTTTTTGGTCACATGGATTAATATTAGTTTTGGTTAATTGAATTTAAATCACACATCAATGAAATTAATACCTTTTATATTAATAATAATTTTATTATGTAAATAAATGATATTAAATAATTTTGCTTGATTTTTATATATACAAAAGGATGTAGAGATTTGCTTGATGTTTTATTGACCCATAAAAACATTACAATATATCTCATGTACAAAATTCATAAAACAAATATAATTTTATTCAATGGAATGTTTACTAGATATTATAGAAACATTACTTTAAAAAGCATGATAGATGGAATACAATGAATATTTTTTAGGTTAAAGTTATGAATATTTTCTTATTTTTTATTTGAAAAAGCAAATAAAGATATTGTGTTTATAATTATTTGGTACATGAGGCTTTTTTATTGTTTTTATTTTATTCCATAAAGATGTGGTCATATAAAAATGTATTTAAATATACTTTCCACCTTATCCAAAACTCGTTGGCCATATGTTACTCAAAAGCATCAAGTTGTATGTCTCTTATTGATTGCATGAACTAACCTTAATTAGGATTGGCTGAATTTGAATCACACACCAAATACATTGACACTTTTTTCATCAATGGTAAGTTTTATATTTATATATATATATATATATATATATATATATATATATATATATATATATATATATATATGTAGATTTTAATCTTTGTAAGGATGTAGAGATTTTTTTGATGTGTTATGAATACAAAATCAATAAATTACTATATGCCACTTTTGCATCAAATAAATGTAATTTTATTCAATTAAATGATTACCAAATATTATGAAAACATTAATTTGAAAAAAATATCATCTCAAGGTATACAACAAAATTTCTCAATTAAAACTATGAATATTTTCTTGTTTTTTATTAGACAAAGAAAATGAGGATCCATTGTATCTAGAAGTTTTTGGTACAGAAAATTTGACTATTAATAGTCTAATATGTCTTAATGTCTTTGAATATGCTAATTTTACGTTAATTTGAATGAATTAATTTTGTGAGTACTCTATTTATTTCAATTTTTTTTATCTTTTAATATTTTGTGTTGATTTTTGTTTTAAGTCTTGGATAGAATAGTTTACATTTTTTAATGGTGACCAGCATTGATTGGTTTTTTTAGTGACAATAGATGGTCAATATTTGTTAAAGACATATATGGTGGTCATTTTACTGTATAAAATCACACTTGTTTGATACATTTCCATAGAATCATTGGATAATGTACTAAAATATAGTGATATAAAAATACATAGGATTTCAAATCCATGACCTATTGCACCAAAAAATTCTCATAAACACATAAAAAATAATATAGATTTTGAAAAGAGACATAAAAATACATGTATAGAAAAAGGCAAAATTTTGTCAAGCACCTAAAACTTTGTGTTTTTCCAAAAAGGTATTCATGTTTATATGGAAGGAATGGAAAAAACTATCTAAAGCCCCTTTTTGATCTCTATTGTAATCTTAAAAAAAATAATCTTCAAAGAAAATATCGAATCATAACAAGAAATAAATATTTCTATAATCCCCTTATTTGTAATCAATTATTCCCTAAAGTGTTATAATGTTTATAATTTATGCATATGACATTTTAATCTAGAACAACAAAATTAATTTTGTATTGAGAAAAAAATTAATACCATTTTTAATTATTCCATTTGTAAAACCAATGAAAAAATTATAATATATATAAGTCACTTATTTCTCACATGGATCAACCTTCTAAATTTGAGTTGCACAAAATGGTGTTGATACTTTTTCCATTGATGGTAACTTTATTTTTACAAATAAATGATAGTATTTTTTTCCCTCTTTACCATTGGACTTTGATGTGTTATTAATCCATGAGAAACTCTTTTATATGAGTCTCAAAAAAATCCTTCAAACTAACATTATTCTATTAGACTCAAAAAAAATCCTTCAAACTAACATTATTCTATTTAATATTGTATTGTTTTTTTGAGTTCTATTTGTACAGACTGAATTTACTTATTGATCTACAAGTATGAAAAATATATTTTTCATTTCCCTTTTTATTTTAATTTTTTAGAATAAATTTAATGTTGGTTTGAATTTATTGCATGGAAAATTTTAGTAGGATAGTAGGTTGTACCTAGAACATGGTTATGCATTGATTTGCACGTAATAAAATTAACTTGGTGAGATGATTTTTTTTCTCATATTTTTTAGTTAAAGGTATACATATTTACTTTTTACATTGAATTTTGAGATTTAAAATATTTATTTTTTGTTTGGTTTCTTACTTTCATTTCTTACTGATACATTTTTTTATCGATGGTAAGTTTGTCTCATTAATAAATGTTATTAAATTTTTTGTGCTAGATTTTAATGTGCATGTAAGAATGTAAAGATTTTATTTATATGTTATTAACCCATAATCAATCATGTTGTAGGACTCATGAAAAACTACACCAAATAAACATAAGCTTATCTAATGCATTGATTGATAGACATTATGGAAACAAGGAGTGAGTTTTATTTTTATTTTTTATTTTTGTTAATTTAATTTCTAGCAAGAAGTTTAACATCAGTTTGAATGTCTTGAGTGAGAAAATGTACAATATAAAATTTGATTTGGTGATAAATTACTTGTACCTATAATAAGGTTTTTCATTAGTGTATATGCAAAAACACCAATTTGGTAAGATGATTACTTTCTAATCATGCCTTCTTTCTATTTTTGGATTAAAGCTATGAAAAAAACCTTTTAGATTGAACTACAAGCTTGAAATTTTTATATTTTACTTGGTTTATTTTTTTTAATTTTTAGATAAAAATTAATGTTTATTTAGTTATGATAATTTTAACTTCAAATGTCTAAATTTTTCCTTTAAATCAGGTTTCATATTTATGTTGGGATTATTTTTATTATCATCTACAAGTGAAATGATGTAGATGCCTTTATTGTAGAAGACATAACTTTTGATATCTAAGTTCATTAGAGCTCTCATTCACACCAAAATGAAGTTATTATAAATAATAATTAAATCATAACCAAACATATACAATTAGGGTCATTTAAAAAAAAAGGAATCCATACATGACCATCTAAGCATCTAAAAATGCATTTTAATATATCTTTTCAAGATTTTTCCTTTTTTAGAAATAAGATATTTTTGTAATTGGATGTGAAATTGAGTTTTAATTCATACATTATTTTAATGTTAGTTTTTAGAGGAAAATTGGAGATTTTTAGGCCCATCTGAGCTTTCATGTAAAACATGATAGGTGGTAGGTAGTTAGATCTTTCAATTTGACAATCTTGTTGCAGGTACTCAAGAATGAAAAGAAGTTGATGGATGATAGCCAAAATAATGGGTATAATTCCTTTTTAATATATTTTTACTAATGTATAGGACCCCAAACAAGTTTAACATCTCCTCTCCTACATTCAAGATCCCAAGAGTAGCTTGCTTACAAGTGAATTCAAATAGATAGTCATATTGTAGTCATCAATGTGAGGAAGAAAGGTGCACTTTTATAGTGAATGGGAAGTGGGAAATTTTTTGAGAGATATGGAGGGTCCTAGTTGGTGTCATATAGTGATCAAGGTCCCTCAAAAGTGGTTTTAACCATCTCAAACAAGTCACTAGGGTTAGAATGACATGACTGCCAACAAACCCTTAAAATGGGCTAAAGTAGGGTTTGAGAGTTTATTTAGGTCAAAATTATTGGAATAAATATATAAA